>JAWWMO010000121.1:37448276-37486295 GCA_035047845.1 Dendrocincla fuliginosa
CACTGTCAATATATTTTAAAACTAGGTGTTCAAAGATACTCAGTTACACATGCTTTGCAGTTGTAGGCATTTTCATGAACTTTGGTATATTTTAAATAGAACAGAAGTCTCAGTGGGTTCTCTATTCTTCTTAACAGTAGCAGTACATAAATGTTATTTCTCAATTTACAGTAAACAGAGACATAAGCTCTTCACTGACAAAGATAGGAAAGTTCCGTAACATTCTAAAAATTTGCTTCAAAAACACATCCATTCAGTGTACCTTTAAACAAACCCAAACCACAAATTAGTCAAAAAGCATCAACTAAGTATTTGAAAAGGCACAACCACAGCTGAGAATATAAATACACTCTAGAACACTCCTCCAGGGAAAAGTTTCAAGGAACAGATGGGCTTTACACCATTGCCTCAAGTTAAACAGGCTCAGTCAGGTTTTGACACAGACCTACAGAAGGAAACAAATTCCAAGTGCAAGAACCTCTGGTGAAAATGTTTCGTTTCCATCAGCCAGATGTTGAACCTTCAGGGCTGAACCCAAGAACACATGCATAGATTTCAGTTGTCATGAAAGTGTAGAGAGAAATTCTCAGACACAGAAGTGTCACTTCATGACAGGATCTTTAAAGATCCGCAGGTGTATAATTTCTACTCAAAATATCAAGAAAACAAACAAGGGGTTTGAAGAACAATTATACTTGTGTTACTTTCATCAGTAATTAAAAAAATTCAGTATCAGCTCCTTTACGCACTCATACACACATGCATTTGTTCATGTGTGTAGGTATATACAGATATATAAACATCTGAAATTACCAATATTTGGAGGTACTCGCAGCCTGGAGCTATATGAAGAGTAGGAATTCCACACAAGAATTCTGGTAATGACCATTACAGAAGCAGCAGACAACCTCGTGAGAAAGGAATGACAGAAAAATGCCACCCAAGAAGAACATGTTAACAGCAACTCAGAAACTAGAAGCATCTAATGCAGTTATATTTAGGGTTACCAACTAAATTATATTTTTGAAACACCAGAAAATGCTCACTGAAAATAATTTGGTAGGAGCCATGCATCATCACTCCGAAAACAGACCATACTCTAAACACTACATGTTACTTTGCTTTAAAAACTCAGATAATAGTTTGAAACATGAAGCTTCAGAACTTGAGATGTGCTCATACAAAAAACCCCAATCTTCTCCGGGGCATTAACAGTCTCACAAACACACTCTGTAGTGAAATATGTCTCGTCCATCACTAGGTCATCACAATATAATCAGCACTTAATCTAAAGAGAAATCACAGAATCAATGAATTTTCTTCACTGCTCCTACAGAGAACCTTATCAGGATCATTTTCCCCAAACTACTTGGACTCAAACTAGTTATCCCATTACTTTAGTTACCATTTCTACTGGGAAGCTGCAAGCAGTTCTGTATCTGCTATCTGACTCCCAGTGTAATTGTAGGGACAGAAACAGAAACAAACCACCAACTAAAGCATTTTGCTGACAGCTCTGTTTCTTATGCAGTGTTAATTTGATCCCTCAGTGCCTATCACCTGCGATAAAGCTTTTTACAACATGATCAGAAAGTTATTTCTTCAAGGTACTTAACTTTTCAATGTATGTGAGAGACAAGAGATGGAGCACAGAACTGCAAAAAGACAGATGACAATCTTGCATTTAAGAAAATCTGAAACAGATTTTCAGTATAACAAGGAACAGAATTATCATAATGTATACGTACAACAAGACTACATTAAGGTTAGAACAGGCAACTTCTGGTGCTTAACTCCGCAACTTTAATGTTCTTATTACTTCTGTACATAATTCCAAAAGTAGTGTTTAATCTATCTTGCTCTGCAGTTGCCCAAACTCCCAGGAATATCAACAGGCACTTTGCCATTGAAAGATGGCAGGCTAAACTTCAGTAAGAGAAACAGCATTATTAGTAAGCTCAAACACATTAATACCATTTTGCATGCATATTCAGTTACACAAAAGAAGTTTTACTTAAACAAAAATTAAAGCATTGGTGAAATATCACAACAGTACAATTTAATTCTATATAAATTATTCTTTTTTCCATATTACCACCAGCCACCTTTTATATTTTAAGTTTTCCACTTTGAAGTATAAACGACTCTTCTATATCTTTTCTTGAAGCCCTTAGGTGTTTCATTTCTTATTCCTTAGTTTATGATTTTACAAATTATCTTTATATTTGCACAATGCATTTTTAGGAGAACACACTGGAAATGCTTATTCAGTGACATAAATGCAACTTACTGGAAATCGTAACAGATGATTTTTCAAACACTGAAACAGTCTTGAAATAACCTCTTCCTAACTTATCTGAAATTATCTTCACCTAACAATGTTTACGTATGTTGTAAAAATGTGCTTTTTAATTAACTAGACATCTCTTTAGCTCTACAAAATCTGATTGAAGGAAATAATTTCATTCAAAACAAGTCAAATTAAAGATTAAAATAATTCTTTAATTGTTTTCATACTGATGTTGATTCTATTGTATGCAAAAATGCAACTTTAAATTTCAAACTAGCAGATGTTTTTCATAGAATTTTAAATAGCAGCCAACTGACAGAAAAGACAAATACTTTTTTTTAAAAACAAACGAGAATGATTAAGAATGATAAAAGAACTTGTATTCTGAAGTAAATGTAAAAACAACTTTAGAAAACTTTTAACAAAATGAAAAATAAACTAAAACCAAATTAATTCTTAAGTGATTTATGACATTCATTTTTGTACCAGTATGCTTACACATCAGGTAAGAAAGTACACAGTATAACGTAAAAAAAATTGTGAACTGACTATATCACTGCAGAAATTCTGCAGACGAAAATATTTATGTGAATTTACAGTACATGGTTTTAGTTTCATACTTCATTCTCTATCATTAGTATTAATTTAAGTTTACTAAAAAATTTTATTAACTTTTATTATTAGTGTTATTATTAAATAGGCATAAAATAGAACCCAAACCAAAACAACAAATATAAAACAAAAAACAGTGAAATATAATTACTGTGGTGGTTGGTATTTACAGGTACACCCCCCAAAAGCAAAAACTCATTCGCTTCAAATTAATAAACTTTCACAGCCCCTGATGCTCACGAGCTTAGCTTCATTTCCTAAAGTAGCCCTTCAAAGCAATGAGACCAGTGATAGTGCACAGGGCCAAGGCTACAATGAAGGTCTTTCAAAGAGGTGCTCCCAGTATGGCCATTCACATACACTTAAATATAATATGTACCAGTGACAGGACATTTTCACACCGCTTACCAATGATCTCAATCCATGTTGCTTTCTATCCTTATCAATATACTAATTAATCAGGGACAGAACTAAGTGGGTTTTAGTAGTTTTTTTATTTTTAAAATCAAAACACCCAACAAAACAAGACTGGTTTCACAGTAAGATTTTGAGTATTTTACTTGGAGAAAAGATTACTATTATTCCATATGCAGCAGGGGTCACTTGCAGTCATTTCTATCCTAATCCTGGTATCAATCAAGGAACTCTAGGTTTGGAGTGGTCTCTAAACCTCAGACCTCCCAGTCATGGCCATCTGACATAGCATATTGCACCTGAAGAACTATCCAGCTTTGTAAAGAGAGTTAGGACCATCACAAGGTTAACCCCCACCACATCCCAGCAATGTTTTTCTCCCTTTTACACTCTGCACAGATTACTGCTGCTTCCCATTCAAATCTGAATGAAGATACAAAGCAGTTATGAAAACTGAATTTGGGTCCCTAAGGGAAACCTCCTTTCTGAAAGTAGATTTATTACAAAGCTGTGAGAATATAAAAATACAATGTACACAAGGCTTAAAAGAGTTCACAAAGACCACCATTCTCTAAGAGGTTAATTCACAAAAAAACACAAGACTACTGCAAATTCTACAAATCATTTAGCGCAACACAGGAATCTGAAACCTTTTCCTGACATGAAAGGCAAGTAATGGGAGCAGAAACACCAATAGACACACATAGTTTGAAAAGTTGTTTGGGGTTTTTTTTCTGTATGGCTGGCTCAAAAATCAATTGAACTCTAAAGACCAGAGCAACAAGCAAAGACATAGCCTAGATAAGCAACGTAGGCTGTAATTTGTTGGACAGCTATCATTCTAACTCATGTGGTGGGACTCTTGAATTCCTCTAAAAGAGGTAGTTTTGTGAGCACTTTTGTCAGTTCCAGCGCAAAGAAGCATTATTTCACCTGCCAGTACTGCACACCTTGTGTGCTTCACTAAAAGGCAGAGCTTCAAGAGGAGAGCCATTTCCTAAGCAAAGGCCATCAGCCACAAACCCTCTCTGCTCCCAAATCAACGGAGAATTAAGACAGGCAGAACCCTGCAGTTTGCTAGGAAGAGCATGGAAATAGCATGGAGCGTGAATGCTCTTAAAAGCACATATTCTAAATCTCAATGAAGCAAACTTTCTACCCCTAATTGTTATATGGGGCATGAAAAAATTTATGTTGCAAAATATGTATTTATGAGTACACACTTGCAATTTTTTAATTAAGAAATAATCTTAGAGGCCTGTCCTTGTGCAAACTCTTGAAGAGCAACATAGTCCCTGTGGATAAACACCCTGGGAAAGAGACAAGAGTGAATGACTGAAACATATTATACAAGGATTTTACCTCATTATTTCCATGAAAATATTTGCTTTTAACTTGCCAAAATATCTGAACTGCAATACTATTTCAGGAACAAAACTTCCAATCCCATAGAGATTATTACAGTCACATTTTAAAAAAGAACATTGCTGTACTACAGATTAGCTCAGCAGCCACCAGCAGAGATAAGAAAGTGATTTTGTTCACAGTGGAACAAGATTTTTTTTTTTAATGGACTGCATTGGGGGGAAATGGGGGAAAATGGGGTGGTGCAAAACATATGGTTTGCTTGCTGATAAAAGAATTTCAGAAAAGGAGGGGTACATGTAGAAAGAAGGAAGGGGAAGATTACTCCTACTTCATTATTGAAAAACAGGAGAGAATAAAACCTGCTCTTTTTATCTTTTTAAACACTATTTGAGACTACTGATGTGAGATTGGTCCCTTCTTCCTCGACAGCATTAAGGAATAACTGGAAAGAAAATCTATGCACTAACAACTGACAAGTGAAAGGGACTTTTTTCTCCTGATTGTTGACAATAACTGTTGATAAAATAACCATTTTTTCTAGTCAGAGAAGATGAAAAAAATGAAAACATAACCTGTATTTAGTTAAGTATATATACCCATTATATCAAGATATATGCAATTTCTTTCCTACTTTGAACAATATTTAATGCACATAAATGATTTTCTCTTTTCGTATACTATGGGGTGACATCACTCTGGATAACAGAAAATGGGTCAAGATGACGTGGGCCAACTACACCTATGAACAATTAAATCCTGATTACCAACTGTGCTACTACTCTTAGCAGGCCAACTGCTTAGGGGAAACAGACCTCCACAGAAAATGCAGACCAGTCAGTACAGAAAATTCTACTCCTGGGAATCCTGGTCCCTAGATCTTTCTTACGGAAACATAAATTTAATGAAGGCTGCTCATACCACTGATCCTTAAGGAATGGATGGCAATGCCATAGCAGAGCAACAGCAGATGTATTATAATTGCAATTAAACGTTTTTGTTACATATTGCAGGGTTGTAGGTCAAAGTCTTCCTCAAAAATCTTGAGATGAACTACTAAATTCAGCTATAAAAAAGAATGATGTTCCTCCTGAGCAGGTCAGAAAATTCATATCGAAGCAAGGCATAAAGTACTGCCATTTTACCCTTATTTACTCATTTTCAAATTAATGCATGGTACGCCCAAACCACAAAATGATTCACTGGAAAGAGTTCGGTTACAGTAAAGGTTATCACATTTTCTTAATGCTTGCTTGTCCAAAAGCAATTTGGGTTCGCTACTTTTAAGACTCAACATCAGACCAGATAAGAAAATTTCATGCTAAGAATTTCAAGCTATCTGCTGAGTTTTGGGCTTTTCTGATTTAATAGAATTTCTTTTCAAAATAGAACTTCCAGAGCATCTTTATAATTAATCAAGTAACAAAATGTCAGATACAGGACTGTTACAAGAATACACATAACACATAATTCTGACCCACTTCACCACTGCTATTAAAACTTGCAAGTTTCAAAACATCTGGTGACATACTGAATGTCACAGCTTGTGAAAACTCTAATATTTAAAAGGCTGACTTATGAAAGCCTGATACCTATTCATAAAAAAGATGTTTTAGTGAATCGTGGTCTTCAGAAGATGTTACTGGTCTTGCATTGGGCACTGCAGCATTTCCAGGACATATACCCAAATTCTTGGCCTGAATTATTTTTGATGAAGACAGAGTCAGTAATCTCTCCTCTTTTAATGTCTAAATTAGGTTACTATAAATCATGGATTTATGACAAATGAGATAAACATTCCCAAAATACCCTTTGGCAAAATGCTTTTGGACTGCAATTTTGCCAGATTTTTATTTGTCTGCAAAATTGTCAGTCTATAGTGTGCAGAGGCATCATTTAGGTTCTGTCATATTACACAAAAATGCTTTGATGTGCAGCTCTTCCCATTGGTATAGGTTGTGCATATCAGCAAGTCTCCAACTTTTTATTTGGGCTCATGAAATGCCATGCAGAGAACTCTTAAAAATCTGTAGGTTTCAGTGTAATAGTTGTGGGGATTTTCATTGTGTCACCTACAAGGTAGGCAATAGAATTCTGTAATCCTCCACTTTAAATTATGTCCACCCAAATTTAAAGACTTTTTTACAGTTAAAATTACCAGCTTGAATTTATTTCTACATAAATTATTTAACTGATTCCTCAAAACATGGTAAAACAAAATTTAAAAGCTGCAGTTTCTAAAGTTGAATTTAACATGTCCTGTTACTTTATTACAAGATACCACAACTCCCAGCGGAGCAATGTTACTAGTAAGATCTAATAAGGATGATGCCCAAATTGGCTTGCGCCACATAAACCAATACTAAAAACTGTTTTCACTTCTACATGCTGAAGCTTGCCAGATTTTATAAACCAAATATAAATTATTTCAGACAAACAGAACACAAATTATTTACAGTGAACTTTATTTTTATAAGGCAGAGCAGAAAAGAACAAGTGATACTAATCTGAGAAACTATTTCATAGCATGTCAGAAGTATGATTTCTGTTAAAAATGCATGAATTATGCCATGCAGGGCTTACAAATAAACAAAAAAAGTATTATAAAAGTGAAGTCCTGCTGTGTCAAATATGCCACACAATTTTTGTTCTGATAATAACTATTTAGGTTAGGGCGTGACTTTTCTCTGATATAGCTGTGCTAGTACAACCCCTAGTGTGGACACAGTTTACTGCCATGAAGGCAATTATATTCATATAATTTATAAAGCTTGTTCCTAAGCAGTAAAAGTAGTAAGCAATGCACTGTTATTTCAGCACAGCTACCTCCACAATGGGAGGGCTGAGCGAGAAAAAGAGAGGGCAGTAGGTGATGCTACTTTACAACATACTGGGCCAGATGAACAGATGTGGGTTTTGTGTTGAGAAACTGTGTGGTACATGTCTTTCCTCCCACCTCCCTCCATAATCCTGATGTTAATCAGGACCATGATGGATGATATTACAAAACGGTTATTCAATTTAAATGTTCATTGTTCACTGCTACTTAATTTTTATTTTAAGAAATATTCAGATAAAATGTTAATAACAGGCAGTCATAACAAATATTGACACCTTGGTATTAGTCCTAACTGAGCAATAAAGATAGGAAAAGAGATATTTGGATAAAAGAGAATAAGAACTTACTCCCTGTAAATTCCCTAAAAGATGTAAGTTTTGTCTTGAAGAGCTTTATAAATACCAGCATATGATAAACACATACCTGTATTTATTTGACATATACGTATATGTATCTGGTGATCCTAAATTGCACATGTGGGGCTTTTTGCCTATTCTGACACACCTGAATAATTCTAATTCTTTTCTAAAAGTCACTATATACAAACTAAAAAATATCTTCAAAACAAAAATTTATCCACACCACAACAGTTATACCTCAAGAAACAGTAAGAGCTCACTCTCAATATGAATCATGATTCTTTGCTTTTAAAATAGAAAAAAAGCATAATTTAATACAGCATGAAAATATTCATACATTATTGTCTCTCTACTTAAAAAAAAATATGTATTTATTATGAACAGATGGTGGCCAAGGAAGGTATCAGCTTTGTCTCTTAGCCAGAAGGTCAGGTCATGGCTGAGAGACCAAAGAACAATTACTGTTAGCTATTCAGTGCCATATAAGATAAAACATTTCAGGTTTTTCTTTAAATACAAAACTAGATGCAATTGAGCTGTTTTCATTTCATTTAAATGAAATAATTTGCAGTGACTTACTAACATTTGTTAAAATTTGATTTAAGAAAACCCCAACCAACCAGCAACAACAACAGAACAAGGCACAAATGTATGAACACTCTTCTTGGGTTGCCTTTGAGCATGTTAAATAATACTAGGACCTATACAGAACTGTCTGGGTTACTAGAGCCACAGCTATAAAACAGCTGCTAGATACTGAGTCTGAAAATTTCAAAATCGTTTGTTTTCCTTTTTTGTTGAGGAACCAACAATCATATTTCCACAATATAATTACATAATTACTGAATTATCTAATCTTTATCTAATTATCTAATAATCTTTGCTGATAGGAACTCCCCCTCACATCACTTCACTTTATATCAAATTATAAATCACCACATTTTGGTGTATTTGTCCCCACACTTATTAAAATATCAGTATGTCGATACAAGAGGTTAAAATATTTTGTTAAATTTTGCAATTTGTTCAAAAGGCAATCCTGAAGCAAGTTGGAGAACAGGATATAAAATCCAAGATACTTCTTCAAGTATCTTATTAAACACATCCTGTTTTATTTGAATGCCAAGATTATGCCAACTCTTTTATCTGTGATATCTGTCAAGACACAGACGACAAGGCTGTTTTTTGTTTTTCACTGTCCTTAGGCCTAAAGGATGTAGGAGTAAAAAAAAAAAAAAAAAAAACCACCCTGAAAAAAAATGCTTTAAGACCTCTATTTTTCTGCACTGTAGGAATTTCTATACATGTTGAAGGGTTATTTTATCTAATTAGCTCCTCCTTTGGATTTTACATATATTTTCAATATAATTTGAATTAATATTGCTTCCAGACAAAGCCTGTACTTTATTAACTTAATAAACTTACTGTCCTACATGAAGCTTTCAGGGAACTGGTAAATAAAAATAAAATTTTAGAAATACTGCATTTTTTCCTTCACATGTATCTATATACAGGGAATGATTTGTTCAGTTATTTAAAAAAAAGAGAATTATTCAAAACCTGTTGGATAGGCTGCCCTAATAACAAAATGCATATTAAAAAAATTATCCTTATGTGCATCTTATATATTTGTGTCTTCAGAAGATATCCACTCATGTGCAAATCACAACTTATGAAGGAATAACTGAAAGTTTGAAATCCTAGAGAAATATGAATAGAACTCAACAAAAAGGGCACTTCAAAAGATGCAGATTACACCTGTTCAAGCTGTCTGCCAAGTATGTTGCGGGTTACTCTAATAATCCTTCTTACTGCATGGGATGCTCTCTCATAGACTCTCTGTAAGGCATACACTGGTTTTTGTATTATTATAAAACCCAGGTTTAGATAAGCAACAGTTAATGCCAAGTAGAATTTTTTAGAGGGTTTTTTTTCCTAGAAGGTTACTTTTTTTTGTTTGTTGTGGTTTTTTTTGTTTGTTTTGGTTTGTTGTTTTTTTTTTTAAAAAAAAACTTCTCTGAATCTCAGCTATCACTAACCTTGAATCTTTAAAGAAATTGGAAGATAAATGATTTTCATTTTTGGTATCATTAGGTTATGCTCAGAGTCTTTAATGTTCTGTCAGGCTGCATGTATAGGTAATTATGTGTGGATTTATTTGTGAGAAAAAGTGTATAATCATATGTATACAGTACATACAACTTAAGTACCTCGTATGAATGCATATGATAGAGTAATTCTATATGAAAGCATGGGATGAGTAATATGCAAAACTGAACATACTAGGGCTGAAAACAAGATTAAGATAACCAAGAGGTATTTATTTAGCAGTATTAGCTGGCTTTTTGCCATTAATTTAGAAACCATTTAACAGTAATAAATGACCACTATTAGAAAAATGAATCATCCTAGCTTCTGAAATAACCCTACTTAGGCTACTAGTAACTGCAAAGTTATAGCAGTATTATCTCTTACCTGGTCCTTAATTTCAAGCTCCCTTATAGTTTTTGTTCTGTACTCTCTGAGCTCCTTTTCTGCCTCATCCTTCTTCATTTTGGTTTGATTCAACTGATAGCGCATTTCTCCACACACCTGTTAGATTACACAGACAACATGATCTGTAGCTTGAAGAATCCATAGACCAGGGTTTGCAATTAGATCTTTTGGTGCCCTCTACAGGTCATTGAAATGCAACATATTTGAATTTACAGATATTTTAAGGCTACTATGGTAAATGTTTTTATATAAAAAGGTAGATCTGAATTCTTTATATAGTCATTAACTTTGAAATATGCAGTGCCTTCTAGATTCAAATGTATTTGGATCAAGATTTTGCTAAGTATAAATATTTATGTTGTAAATACATGCCACCAAATACAGCTAAAATACAGTTGCTGGTTTTATATTCTTCTTCAATTTTCTGTAAAATCCCAAGAAAGCCTACATCAACACTTTCAAAATCTAGAAGTAAAGGATGTATCACACTCCTATACAAACGTTTTCGTAACTTGCCAATTTTCCACTGTTAAGAAAGAAATTCAGATGCCAGCACAATAATTTTCAAAGTTTGATCAGAGCATTAAAGACTTGTTACAAACTGAAGATAAATTCTTTAAAAATCAATGCCTAATTTAAATATATCTATGGTCCAGAAGAAATGGATCAAAGCAACACTTAAACAAATCACTTCCACACAGGACAACTATTCTCTGCTGTTGGGAGTGTTTGTCACAGTACCTTCTCAATCCTTTCTGCCTGAAAGCTACTCAGTTTCAGAGGGTCTGGGGAGGGGTTCAGAGAAAGTGGAAGAGAAATAAAAAAAGAACAAAACAAAACCAAAAAAATCACCAATCCCTCCCACTTAACTTTTTTTACTGCTGTGCAGAGATTTCTGCCATTTCTCAATCTAAGCTGTCCCCTTTTGGTCCTTATCCTGTGCCATCACCTCCAATTTGTGCCTGATCATTTCACCTTAATTAACCAAACTTAAATACATGCACATTTTCTAATGAGAATACAAATGTGTTTATTCACAGTTCCTCTTAGACAACTTTCTTTCTAACTCACTCTGTTTTGCTGCCCTGCTTATATTCTTTCAGCAGATTTGCTTCCTAAATCTGCACCCTTTTAATTTGCTGCTACAATCCTCTGTGCTTCCCAAAAATATGCTTTTCACATATTCTACAACACAAATTAATTTTGATTTTTCAGTCTTATACCTCTTCTCATTTTCCCTATATTTTTCTCCTTCTTCTTAGAAAGAAAAAAAAAAAAGATAGGAAAAAGGTAAATATGCATACTGCAATGAAATCACCCTAGGAAAAAACTAAGCCAACTGTCATAACTTTTAAGAAGTAGCATCACTTATATATGCAAAGGACAGCTCATGAATTTAGCCACTGCAAGTAACACAAAGCAGCAAACGTTCTGAAGAATGGCAAAGTTCTAAAGCATTTTTTAAACACTAAAATATCATAAGCAACTAAAAAAATCCTAATATTCAACTGCATAGCTTGTAAACCCTGTCTTTCTACCTCCTCCTTCCTTTATATGAAGAATGTAAGAAAATGCAGTATGTCACTTCCTCCAAGTAATATTAAAGAAATACAGCAATCCTTGCCTTCAGCTCCTCCACACACTGTACAAAGTGAATAACACACAAGAATCAGCAGATGGTGCTGTCCTAATAATGGATTTTTCAGTCTCAGGAATGAAGGAAGGAGAGCCTTACTCCAAAATTTCTTCCCCTGACTTCTGGTACATGAGGAAAAAAAATTCAACTAAAACTCAAAACAAAAGTGCTGTTATTAAACGTTTTTAATAATGGCAAACTTAGTTTGGAAACAAGAAGTCAGATTTACAAACAAAGATGTCACTTACACAGTCAATGACAAACATCAGGTTGATCCACAGACTCCTGCCAGCTCAATGATCAGGAGGTTCCTCCAGAATTTTTGAGACTTCTCAATTTAGTACAGTGACACAAATAAACTTTTCCAATCTCTCAGGATAGTGCAACTAAAACACAGCATAGACTATTGCAAGGTGACCACCTATTCAACTTTGTACTGATTAACATTAACTGATGTAGGGACTGGAACCACAGTATCACACTATCTCCTGAGAGGTAGCTTCAAATCAGTAGGCTACAAAATTGTTCTTTTCAGACAAATGAATATTTATACCCACTACCTCTTTCACCACCTCTTGGCCCCTATAAGTGGTGCTAAACATTCTGTGAACACAGCCTGAAAGACCAAAAGTGTATTTCAGTGGTAAATCAAACCATCCTGACATTCTTAAAATACTCACTCATTTGTCTTTCATCTGAAATGGAATGAAAATTTCTAGTAAGTTGAGTTTTTGCTGTGAATTTTCTGCAATATTTTCACCTCTGTCTACCAGACCAGGAACCAGGGAGAGACAGGACTGCTGAAAACCTCTCCAGAAATCTCTAGAGGCCTAAAGAATTAGTTGCTTGTCAAAACCTTGCACTTAATGGCTGGGGATGGGCACGAGGATTATTGGTAATGTATACAGACATTCTAAGAGACTGTAACAAAGTGTTTCTTTTTTCCCATGTTATGATCCATGTTAAGGCTCTAAGAGATGGAGAAACATGCAAAATAAAGCTCCCAAAAGTGATACACTTACACTAGATAGATGTTAAGCTATAATTCTTAATTAGAAGATCTTTTTGTAAGAGACATACTTCAATATTAATGAATAAAGCACTGTACAATGTACAAACTCTAAAGGAAAGTACTTGAAAAAAGTGATTTGATACAGCTCCCTTTGTTTTAGCACTGCATGTCCCAGAGGTGGCAATTAAGGACACTGTTGAATACTATGCTGTCTTATTCAGACCAAATGCAATTTTTACTGAATTTTTAAGGAGTTTTAAATAATATTAAATAGTGACCTGCACAGGCTGCAAAGTAGAAAAGTTAGCCTTTATATGACAAGGTGACTAGGCAGGCTGAAAAAGTTATCTTTTTTACTCCTATAACTGTGCCTCTGTGATATGCAGATGAAGTCTACACCTATCACATGTTCTTTACCAAAACAAAGAAAAATGGAGAAAGAAAAGAATTCTCATCTTTCAGGTCACAACAATAAGGAAAACCAAGCTCAATACTCATTTATAAATGTGCTTACTTTATTCATCTCCATTTCATGAGATGCAAGCTGACGCTGTGATTCTTCTAATTGGTTAACCAATTGGTTCTTTTCACTTGTAATTTTCTTTACTTGAGCCTCCAAAACAGCCACATCCTCAGACAAGGCTGTCACCTGCAAAAAGTCCAAGAATACTAATAACACAATGCGACCAACCATAGATCTAAATCTTGTGGGACACTCTCCTCAAAAGCAACTGTATGTAGACAAATACATAGCATTAAAAATCCTATAAATAAAAAGCATGTACAATAACAGTATATCATGTATTGTTAATAATATAAGGGAATATGACTATGCTATTTTAACATTAGGTCCACAAGTCTGAATTAATTTCTCACTCAGTAGTTTATTTGAAACTTTTCAGCAGTTGGGCCAGTCTCTAGAACTTGTAGGTATAGACAATGTCAGAAGCAGCCAGCTGCATTAGTTTTGTAGCTATAAGAGTACTACTTAACACCTTCTTATCTATCCTTATGTAGACTGTTTAAAACAAAATCATGTTCTCCCAGTTACAGAAAACTCTCATTGCAATCATAGATCTTATATTAATTTTAAAGTTCAGAAAACATTTCAGCACTACAGATCAAAACAGGATGTTGTAAAAAACCCACACAGAGACAGTATATTAAAAATTCTAATATAGTTCAGATGAAATTTTGCTGAATGGTAAAAAAACGTAACAATAAAACACAGTGAAGCTTCAGCCATTTAGCCCTGAAGCTTACTAATGTAAGTGGAAATAACGGTGTCTGACAGTTCTAGGTTAACTTACAGAAATTCAAAGCCAGACCTAAAGGATTATATATTCATAACTATTTTTCACTCCTTATACATTCACCTGATTTATGTATCATGCCAATTCTCCCCTTCAAACAAATAATTTCATAAAGTAATAAAACGTTCATATAAAGGTTTACTTGATTCACAGTACACCATTTCCACTATCTCATAATTCTGAAACATAAAAGTTAATATAGATCATAGCCTCCTACCAAGTCATCTTTAATTACCAAGTATGACATCATCATAGCGCCACTATATATTGTTTCATGTGTATGCAGGATTTTAAAAAAGGATTACAACTACTTAGAGTGGGAATCAGTTCCAGTAAAACACATCTCAGTGGGTGATAAAATGTAAAGTAATGTGATGACATGGAGTGAAATATTCTACCAAAAAATGTATGAAATGCTTGTCTAATAGGCTGTACTTTGGAGTGAATACTCCACTCTAAAGCAACTCTGCAACTAAATAACTGACTATGTAAGAAGGATAACATGATAGATAGCAAGGAGTCAAACAAGGAATTGCTTAATAATATCTCATTGTCTCCAGTGTAAGGCTTATTTTTTTATTTCGGTTTCCCTGTCAACAGATTTCTGATGATCAGTTCACTTACTGAAATATCATAGTCCCTATCACTGTGCTTGATTCCTGTTTCTATATCTGGAACTGGAGTCAAACGCTTTGACTTCCTCTAGCAGGTTAGGATGTTATTCCACCATCTCATAATAACCAGAAATACCACCAGATCACCTTGGTTCCCTGGTTATGTTAGTAGCCTTCCATTCGTTTTACAAGCAAAACAGAACTAAAGAACTTTCCCCTTTTATCTTTTAGACACACTTAAATAGTATATCCTGTTCACTTTGTATTCTCCAGGTTTTAGAAATAAAGACATACAGTTTATAAAAGAGCCCCCAAATAGGCAAAAAGCCTACAATCAACAGAGACATTCACTCTATTGTTTCCAAACCTTCACCAGAAAATGGCTGAAGAGTCTGCACATCAAACAAGCATGAAAACCACTAATTCATTAAGTAATTCTCTCTACATTTTGTTTCCATTTCAACCACACTAGAAGTGCCTCACAAGCTTATTGCTGTTAGCACAAGGTTTCCTCTTTAGACTCCATTGGGCAGAAAATCCTTATGTTTTATACTCAAATTGAACTAGCATCTAGAAGTCTAAAACAAGGTTATCAAGACTACCACAATGGTCGTGGCATAAATAATAAGACAGATTCTGTGTCAGAGAGTTTATAAACATCAGTAAAAGTGAGAAAAGAGATTCCAACACATTTCTGCAGGTGGGAAAACTAAGCATATGATAAGATCACTCTGAAATTATGATATCGTAACATTAATGTATATGTAAGATCAAAGTAGCAAAGAATCCTAAATTTGACATGTGCTAACTTCTGAAAGCTTGACTTGGCAAGCTAAGTAATATTTTTTATAAAAGAGCTAAGTGCAAACCTTGCATCATATATTACTTAATCCTTTCCTACTTTGACAAAGTCTACTAGGAAATATTCTGCAAATTAAAATAAAGTGCATAACATCAACAACCTAGTATGTATCATCGAGTAACACAGCATAAACCTCAGTTCATTCAAACTTAAAGGACCTCTTACCTACCACTGCTTTAAAACAATAGTAGAAATGACTTAATGAGCCCTCAAATCCGAAACTGAAAAATGAAAGACAAGAAAATAGAAAGTTTAAAGAGGATGATACAATCATTGTAATACACAAACAGAAAAAGAACCACTTCATACCATTGCTGCTAAGTTTTCTCTTTCCTTCTTCATTTCTTCCCGCACTGCTTCTCTTTCATTAGCCCTCTTACTTAGCTGGGCAGCAAATTCCCTTTCAAGACAATTCCTCTGCCGTTCCATCTCACTTTTCAGTTGCTCACAGTGGACTAGAGCCTAAAAAAACCCCAACTTCTTAGATGAAAGAAAAACTAAAATTTTTAAACAAATACAGTATTTGTTTAATGCCTTTAGAGAAACCAATTTGCTATGAGAAAGGTCATCTTTTTATTTTTTATGTAGTTATTATGATGTTTAGCCACTACTGTGTTAACTCTAGAATAGGATTAAAAAAATGAAAACAGACGCATATGCTTGTATGTAGAGACATGCCCTACTGTCTATACATACAATCTAATTGCTTTCAAGAATCATGGCAGACAGAAGCATTTTCCAAGTAAGTCACTGTTCTTCTACAACTATGATTATTTGCCTTACATTTAAAATTCCTGAATGGACAACAGTAGAATCAGACTCCAATATTTGACTTCTTGCAAATACTGTGGTTACTGCCTAACTACACAACTTAGGAAAAACATAAGGAAAAATTAATAAAATCTATGTACTTCCTCTTGTTCTCCCTCTGAAGGGAATTACTGAGTGCAGAATGCTAGGAAGAAACTTGAAAGCAGTTAAGTAAAGCCACATATCATTTTTAAGCCTTTTTTTTTTTTTAAAGTTTCAGGTTTGTAAAAAATAAATTCTACTAAAAACTTCATAAAAGCACTGATTAATTTGAGGTGCTAATATACAGGTTATAGATTTTTCTACCAAAAAAGAAGAAACGTAAGTTGAAGAACACTCTCAAAACACTATCTTCTAAAAATACTAAGGAAAAAAAATATATATATATTTATCAATTTTTGCTGCTATATCTCTGCCAAAGCAATAGAATTTGAGTGTTATGTCAGTTTAAATCAGAAATACTCTACTCCAAGTATTCAAAGCACCCTAAAGGCAGCTTTGCTAGCCCACGAGTAAACTAGATTTCAATTCATCATTCCACTGATATTCAGCATATCTTGTTTCAAAGAAGCTAGAGTAACCTCCTTTTGGAATCCTACCTTATTACTCTTCATTTTCAAATTAAGTTTTTTCAACTGCTCATTTTAATTCTACTCAAAGCCAATCCCCTGCATTCAATTTTCTTGGCACTGGGCTGTTCATGAGGGAAGCAAGTTAACCCATAATTTTTCAGAGAATGCTCTAACAGTCTCCATTAGTTTTGTGTGAATCCTGTGAGACTCTCCACAGGATTCCTTCCGTATCACCAGTCTACCTTGTTGAGAGAATCCCTCTGCTGTCGCATTGAATCCTTTTCTATAGGAAAGTATCATCAATATCAGCAAACAATTGCCTGCATAAAACTGCTGTAGTTTGGTAGACATCTACAGCAAGGCCACTGTAGAAGAAATTAGTTGAAAGAAGAAATGTGTATTTTGTTAGCTCCACTTTTTTGCCTACGTAATGAGTAATTCAAACAATTACTCTTTTTATGACATTAATATTGAAAATACATTTCTGATTTTCCTTCAGCTATGTAAATTCAACTTTAACGGACCTCCTTCTTGCTCTATGCAATGAGCAAAAGGCCACCAACTACTGAGACAACCAAAAGACAAAAAGAAATCATAGTTTTAAATAAGCACCAGAGGTTGGACTGTCGGTAATCAGAGTGATGAAATTGCAATCATAGAATTTTGAAAGCTTAATGTGTTAACCGCTCATTCTTCTTATACAGATGGTTCTATTGGATTCCATGCTCCTTATCAAGAAAAACAGCACTGAAGAGTAGAATTGGATTGGGGAAAAAAGCCTGATGGTTTGCACTTATCAAGAGACAAACCAGTAAATGTAAAATGCTAAATTAATGCAGTATAAGTAAAAATTTTTTTCTTGTTCCTTCATATTAAAACAGGTTTTGAGCATGAAAAAAACCAGACAGCACTTCACTAAGACCCTATATGCACACACTCTTCTCTTGTAGTGCTGGATGACTAATACCAATTTGATCAATAGAACAATTAGACAATCCTTTCACTTCCATTGTAATTCACTAATAATACAGTAGATGTCACTACCTGTCAAGGAAATAATTTAGGTCAATATAAGCTGATTATGTATAGAACTAGAACAAACACAAGCATTAGATCAAAACTGGTTTTAAGATTATTATTTACATAACACCAAAAGCTTCCCGCAGGTAGCATTAGACAAGACTTCTCATCTTCAAAGAGCTCTGATAGTTAATCAGTTCTAGCACTGTTCTTATCTGAGGCAAAAAGGAGTTGTTTGTAAGCATTTTAACTATTCTCACCAGAGTAGGTCAAAAATGTGAAAATTATCCTCTTATGTCATGAATGCCTTTGAAAACTCTACAATTCAATCTCTATCACCTAGCTGTGAAACTACATCAGCATTTAAAAAATTTAACACTCCCTACAGTATTGATGAGAATTCAGGAACAAAAATATAGAGTTCATGTTATTGCTCAGAAATTGCCACACGGTGTAATCATTTTAAAGCTACTACATCATATCAACATATAACAAAGGTCTTCCATTCTCATTAGCATGGAAACTAATTCAAATTTGCAGTAGATCTGAATGGTGAAAAGCTCCAATTTCTTGATGAATTTACCTTTGTTTTTTCTAAATTGGCCTCTTCTGCCATTTGCACAGCATGTTCAACTTGCTTACAAGCATTAGATTCTCTTTGCTGCATCTCTTTCATGTTCTTTCTCAGTGAAACAAGTGCATCCATCAAGTCATCTCTTTCTCTGTATATAAAGAAAACCAAGGTATTTCTTTCGTTATCTTTTCTTAAGATACAAAAAAACCAAACAACAGATATCTCAAATATAAAATATAAAATATTAACAGATAAAACACATAGGGGTAGTGGTAAGTGAAGACTAAAATTCGTAAGTTAACAGGGAAAGACAGCATACTGCTAGCTATTGAAAATATCACTTGATGACCAGCCCTTCACTTCAGAAGGACGGACCGTTAGAGAAAATGCCAGTAATGAGAGCAGATCTCAAGTCATTAATATACTGAAGTTGAGCATATTCTGTTGACATTACAAAATGGGGATTCATGCTAAAAAATAAAAAAAACCTCAGAAAACAAACAAACAAAACAAACAAACGGTGTGTTTCTGAAAAAGCAGATTTAAGCAATATAAGGTAAAAGGGGGGAAAGAATAACAAAAAGAAGGATTAGGTTCAACAAGTAATTCAGATAACTAAGTACATAAAATGAAAATCCATATCTCTTTCCTGCAAACTACAACTAAACAATAAGCCACTTTGATTCTACATCTTCTCCAAACTTTTGTTAACTAAGAAACTAGTATTTATACTAAACAGTGAAATAGAGTTGG
Source organism: Dendrocincla fuliginosa (assembly GCA_035047845.1). Lineage (NCBI taxonomy): Eukaryota > Metazoa > Chordata > Aves > Passeriformes > Dendrocolaptidae > Dendrocincla > Dendrocincla fuliginosa. The sequence continues at coordinate 37,467,818 of JAWWMO010000121.1, forward strand.
CAAAACTGTAATGCTTAACTTCACCTTTTCATTGTTTAGATGTTAGAAGTTTTAACATAAGAGTTTAATTGTCTGTGGTTGAGGTGCAGCTTGAGACTGTCTGAAAACTGTTGTGTTTGGGTTTAGTTTCTTTCTTTTCTTGATTTTTTTTTGAATTTATCAGAGAACTAACAGTCATATTTTGAAATTTGGCGCAATAAAAAATGGACAAAGTTCCTTTGAAAATCCCTACTAAAATACCTTTGTAATTTTTTTATTAAAAAATAAATCACAATTTGTAGTTGTAGCTTTTAGATTTTGTTAAACCTTGAAATGAAATAATGGTTTAAGATAGATAAACAGGTCACTTCAAATCTTTTATTTCAAAATGCACTATTAGACAAGAGGATAAGAATGTACCAATTTATAGTTTGTTCATAATTTTCAACATCTTGGACAAATAATTACTTACAAATGTAGATTTTGAAACATGACTTTTCAGCAACAGAGCATTCCCAGAAAATTCTTGGACTTAATAGAAAAAAATTCTTAAATCCTGGCAATAGCCATCTAATGCATAGGGATAATACCCACTAGACAGACTATACATACTATGTACTATGTCCCTTCAGTTTCCTTGATTCTAATTGGCCCACTACTCCATCTCCAGCAGGCTCGTTCTAAAACTTCAGAAATCCTAAGAAGCTTCAGATATCTGACAACAAACAGGTGGCTGTTTAACAAAGTTTGAGAATGTTGCAGTATCCTATCACTATTACTAGCAAGTAGAAAGGGAAAGTATTTTTGAAGATGGTTGACTAGCAGAATTCCTTAAGAAAAAAAAACAAAACCGTGCTAATAGCACTGAATTACATATATTCAGCCTGTAGAGTTGTTTTTTAAAAAAAATTATTTAAATAAAAACTAGAATTAAAAAGGTTGCAGCAAACAATTTCATTTATTTTCATACAATGGAACTTCTTTTCCCTGACTTATTGTAGCTAGGGACAAACTACTACACATCTTTTGGTAGGTAATGCACCCTACCCCAAGCACCTGGCCTACTGCTGACATATCTGAGAAATACCCCAAATGCAAGGAAATAAAAGTGAAACCAGAAAAAATTCCAACTACAGAGGGATGAGGAGCTTTTGCAGGAAATAATCAATCAAAATACATGGACTTTCACAATATTTGTGCTGACAGAGTGAAGGACTTGTTTGTACAAAAAGCGTAGGAAGCAGACTATAAACAGTCTCATTCTCTGGACAGCCCAGATTACCATAAAGACATGATAGTGACTGGCATTCTATCCCAGCTGAAATAAGTAGTATTGTGAATTTCAAAGCAGTTGGGATCTCCATTCACTGATTTTAGAATTATGACTTCAGCTTGGGAGTGTATTGATCCATAAATGCATGTCTCTATGAATGCAACCCAACATATTGAAACTGAAATGGATTAATGTAAGCAACTATACTTTCAAGGAGAAAGTTCATACCCCCCCAAACCTACTTTGTTAGCCTCTCGATGGTCTGCACGTGAACATTACAATGAGTCTGTGCAAGAACTGCCTCGTGTTGTGCACATTTCAGACACAGACCACCAACCCGGCTAGCATTTGTGGCTGCAATGAGTGACTTCTGGTGTTTCAGCCTTCCTTCCAAATCTTTGCATGTCTTCTGAGACTCTGAAAGGTCTTTTCTAGAAAGAAGAAATAAGAAAATATATTTATGAAAACAAACATTTCTGCAAGTTATATTCACATCCAATATACTGAACATAACTGTAAGAATCTCTGCAATTAACATTTTACACATTTCAGTAAGCTAAGAAAGACTTTTACAGAGAAATAACTGTTGAACTGCCCAATTAAAATTATTAGTAGGCAAAATAATATTAGGCTAATTTTCTCCTGCCCCTGTAGTATCACAAAATAGTGAAGTTAAATAAAACATTATTAGATAAAAAAAACTTGTAGGCTTATATATTACCTGAACAGAGTGTAAGATTCACTAGCAAAAACCACTATCAGCTGTATAAATATTTCAATACTCTAACAATTTCCAGTCATTTTCATTAATAATATAGCTAACTTCATACTTATTCTCTACTTTCTAGACAAGAATCCAGATCTATCCAGCACATTTGCTCTGATCCAGAGACAAACAACCTCGAGGTCAAACACATGTGCAGTAAAACATGCCAAGTTTTTTACTTGTCTCCAAAATTTGTACCAGGTGCTCTGAAGAATTTTCTCCAGAATTTCCAAGCATGTGTCAGGCTGGGGAGATCGCAAGCAGTAGGAATGCTAACATCAGGAAGTTCCAGACAAACGCATACTGTGCACATATAGATCAATTTGACAAATTGTGCAATGAATCCAAAGCTTTTGGTTTGTTATGCAGGCCATCTGGGCAGCACACACATAGGAAGTCTGACACATTCTGGTTGCATCGGATTTACTGTGCACATGATATATACACTGCATGCATGCTTATTTCCATCTGGAAAATCTTCTGTGCACTTTTTCCAATTTTAGTAGCTGGTCTATTAAATATAATCCATTATAACCCGAACAGAATTTGCTCTGCATATATCCTTAGACAGTCATGGTACAACAGACCCATTGTTGGAAAACCTTGGACAGAAATCAGCAAGTCCTATGTAAATTCATGCTTGAAGTTAAAGGCAGTCCCACTGAAAGTGACATAATTTCTCACTTCAAACTTACAGTTTGAAAGATCATGCCTCTTAGGAGAAATCAAGAGGCTGAATAATATACTTGTGGAATAATATACTTTAGCCTCCAATAATTATTTCTGAGTATATATAATACTTTGAGCCAAGTGGAGAAAAAAAATGAAAACAGCTGATATTTAAGATCCTCCTTTACATTCACTAACCAACTGGCTTTGCATGTTTCAGTAACTCTTTTTACATCCAGAGAAAAGCCTAGAGTCTTCAGATATATGAAACCACAATTTATTTAGGGAAAAGCATAATTAAACAGATTCAGCTGCAGGATCATTAATGCAGGCGTACAAGGGGAATTCCAGTCCTGAAAACCATATCCTAAAGTGGTAGCCCCTTAGTCTGTTTTTTCATAGTTTGCTACCTATTCGAACCGTGACTATTTTGAGGAGTACATGAGGTCTTATTTTCAAATACTTTTGTGTTTAAAGATACGCAGGTTACACAATCAGATACACTGCCTGCAGTCTTCAAAATCATATTTTCCTGCTCCAAAATTATTATGTGGCCTAAATTAGTTTGATGCTTAAGATCTCTTAAATTTGCAATATAAAGTATTAGTAGAAGAAAGCTAATTATGGAAGGCCTTACACAAGTTACAATTTTAACTGCTCTTTTTTTCTTTAATTGGTGTACCTTAGCACACATGAGGTTTCTCTGAGGAAAGAGGGTAAAAAGGACAGTCATTTTATATTGCTACTGTTACTATAAAGTAGCAGTACATTCAATTTTGATACATTTACATTGAGAAAACTTCCTGCAAAACCAACTTCCAGGTACACTGTCAGAAAACACAGCATTCAGACGTTCAGGCATTCTCTTCATTACGTACAGAACAAGAGTGCTTCATGTTGTTATGTAGTGATAATTTGTTAACAATCATTTTAAGGAAAAAAGAAACATTTCACTTTACCTTAGAGACTGTACTTGAGCATCAAGGATATTGACTTTTTCTTGATAAAGAAGTTTTAGATTCTCCTTTAGAAAAGATGGGAGAAAAAAAAGTGTCTTTTGCTTTTTTCATAATAGTCTTTACACGTAAACCTAGACTTGGGCCAAATCCATTCTTTCCCCTGAGGAAATAAACTTATTGAAGCACTAGTGGCAGAGAAACCTAAATATTTCACACTTCTGAAAGTCTACAAAATGAACAACCCTCCTGTTTTCTTGTTTCTATACATCTTGCCAGAACGTCATATGGTGAATTGTTTCAGCTCCAACAGCAGCCCTCTGTAATGATTTACACAAATGGATGATCATGTCTTGAGTTTGCTCTTGCTCTCCCACAAGTCAGCAGATATTAAAGAGGACTTCTGTAGAACTGCACTGTATTTATTTATAATACAGTGTATAATACAGTGTGTATTTTACTACCTGGTGAAGAACTAGGTATATGAATCAACCAAGCTCACGTTAAATGCAATGGTGATAATGAACCAGATAAAGAACAAATTTAGCTGACTATGATGCTGAAAGAAATCATAATCAACATGACTTGTGGCATGATGAACAATGTGGCAGATGAAGAAAAGTGCAATTACCGTAAAACTTTGCTTTCAAACAACTGCAGGCATTAGAGTTCACTGAGAAGGTTTCCATCTTTAAAACAATAGCACACAAATAACAAAACTATACTTCTCAGTGAAAAAAATTAATAAATACATATAATTGAAGAATTACAGTACCCTATACATTTCATGGTACACATATGCACGTGGATAAAAAAATACAAAAACTTTTCAGTTAACCAAGTTTTTTTCCCAAAAGATAATGCTACCCCACTACTTCAGAGAAAAAGAAAAATTAGTATCTTTTCAAACTAAAAATACAGGATAGAGACATCATCTCTAAATCACTAGGACTCCTCTATATGTCTAAGCACAAAGTGTGCAAGCTACAGTAAGCAGGCTGCACAAAGCTACTTTTGTACTTTACTGAGCCTGTGCTGCTCCAGGAGCAGAACAACTCACTAGGAAAGAGCTTGTGTAGAGGGCTACATAAATTGCACCAGCTAGTTCCTACCTGCTTGGGCACTGTGTTACTGCTAAGAATCTCCAAAGTACATCATCTTTAAACAAGGTGTGTTTCTGGCAAGTCAACATCTGCAGATACAAACTGCCATCTGTATCTAACTGCATAATAATATTAATTAGGGCATAATGAGAAGATGAGGTTTAAGAGAATAAAATTTGAGCTCAGATTAAGGTTCAGTCAACCAAAACTCCTCCTGTGTCTGTTACAAAATTAACCATCAGAACTACAGCAACGACAAGGGACTGAAGGGTTTTGCAAAAGTAGGACTCTGAGAAGAAAGTTTATACCAACCAGTTCTAAAGGCCATTTTAGTAGGTCTGTAGCAGCTGCTGTAAGAGAAGCCTGATCTTTGTTAGGTGCTTGTGATGAAGTGACAGGCTGAGGTGTGCTACAGTCATTACCACCTAGAGGCTGGGAGTTCTGAGTGTTTGCCTAAAACAAAAATATTAATGCTTCAGTTATATTTATGTAGGCTGTCTTTTTAAACAAACATTGCTTATGCAAGTATTGACTCTTATAAATGTCAGTAGAATGCAAGAACTAACAAACTGGCTAATTAGGTTAGCAACCTATGATAATGATGTTACCCAAGGAAATCCATGTTTGCAAATTTTCATTAAATTTTGACTAAAATTCAGTTTGTGGATAACTATTTGTGTAGCCTTTCATAAAAAGAATCATGTCAAGTCCCTGAGCACTGATTAAAATGACAAAAAATAAAAACCTACCGAGGCGTCTAGAAGAGTTTGTTCTCTCAACGTGTATTCTGCAGTTAAGAATTTCAGTTTCTGATGGAGCTCCTCATTTTCAAGTACAACTGCTTGTACTTGATCTTTCATCCCAGACAACTCCTCCTATAGTATAAAGGAACTGCATGTAAAAGGTTCCTGGAGACAGCTGTCAACATTGGCATACATCTTGAGACCAAAAGTCTAGATTAACATTCTCAACTATTTCAACCCTTTTAAAGAAAGTACGAATACTCAAAAGACATTTTGTATTTTTGCGGCTTGAATTCCCATGTAACTGCATTAAAAAAATATTTGTGTTTGTAATAGGACATTAAAATGCCTTAAAGACCCTTAAACACCAGGCACTAAGATGCATGGTAAGGAATCTACTGAACTGCATTTGGCTCAGTTTTGGTCATTACAAAAGTCAATCTCAAGTCTAAGTGTAAGCTGCTTTCAAAGCAATTCTTCCTATTTGGGAGACCAGGGTTTCAGTAGGTCAAATATATTGTCTGATACCTTGCAAAACTTCACTTCTGCTTCCAAATGGTTAATATACTGTGACTGATCATGGATTATAGGAACGAGATCAGAAAGGGCTGGTAAGTCTCCAGGTACAGCTTCTGGGGGTTTCTGAAGAAAATAAAGAATAGTATATGTTATTTTCTGATTTTCCATTTATTGCAATGAGATGCTGCTTGCATACAGAATACAATGTACACTTTTCTAGTATAGATTCAAAATGCATACAGAGCTGATAATGGAATCATCTCAGAGGAACAAAAGGTACATCTCCAGCATTAGTTGACAATTCTGGATGAAAACAAGCATCTTTATACCAATCCCTACCTAGTCTGAAACTGATAAAATTCTAACATCTGTGATCTTGGGTCAGAAACACACCTTTTTGTGCAAAAATATTCCATGATATGCTTCTCAAATACAAAGACTTAAGAGATCATAGAACTCATTTTCAGGAACTTACTGAATAGTTGGACTCCTAAAAGATTCAGAAACCTACACCCTTGCTTTTAAATATTATTTTTGAAACATTCAAAAAAACCCAAACTAAACCAAAAAATAAACAAAAAGCAAAACAAACACACAAACAAAACCCCCTAACCCAAACCAAGCTTCTAATGGTTAGCTATTACATCTACTAGTTATTTTATTTACAGGTTCTGTCAACAACGCATTAAGAAACCCTGTCCAGTCTTTAAAGCTAAAGATATAATCTTCTAATCAGGGAGAGGTGAAAGTTTCTAGCAACAAAAAAACTGACTGTCAAATTGTACCCAATATAAGTATTGGCCATATTAAAGGGAGAACTCTTGAGGTATCTGAAACTATGACTGCAGAGACAAATGGAGGATATCCAGAACCATTTGGAAAAACATTTAGAGAAGGAACTTCAAATTTGCAAGACATTCCACCTGACTCAGTGCACATAAGTCCCATGTTTCATTAACTCAGAATTCATCTTGATTTAAAGTCTGTTAATGCTAACTACTCCATAAATTTAAAAAAAGAACCACACTTTTAAGAGTATATATAATATAGCCTTGATAACATTTTTAACTCATCTTTCTGTTTCTCTGTCTTCTATTCATCCCTCCCTCTTCTCTGAAAGTGTAATGAACACCTTGCAGCTGACACTTCCAGCTGCCTCCTTGAAAAGATTACACCACAACAGTGTTAGAAAATGTGTAAAAACGCTATTTCTATTAAAATTATTTTTCACTGAAAAACAGTGCTAATGTTTAACCTGAAATACGTCAGTGTAATGTAAACAATAGTGGTTTCACTAAAAAGAAAGTGACATGCAGTATATTTTCCCAACACAAAAAGAACATAGGACCTCTTCGTGAGTCATTTTTTTACAACATAATTGTTATAAATTGATTATTAATTACTTTTGGATTTCTTAATTAATGTTGCGATAATGCAACGTGCTATAGGGTGAAAGGACAAAAGTCAGGGGAGGCAAACATGAAAATCGGAACTGAAAGACACATCTGGTCACTACGAATTACCAAACATTTATGCCTGAGTCTTAGAAATGCTGTTCACATTTGCATACTTAATACTGAAAAGGATTTATAAAGTGCTTGGCAGCTTTAAAAGCCAGCCTTCTACAAGGTGACAAACAGTTTTGCCAGCATCACAAATCATTTGTCCCACCTTGTACTTTTCCTGAATACCTCAAAATTCAAACCTCTAACCCGCAGAATTAGAGAAACTCTGCCACCCTGTAAACTGGCAAGAAACAACAGGAGTCCATCACAGAAACTCCAGCTATAACAACAGTGTCAGGAACAGGAGGCTGGGTGCAGGTAGGTTAGTCAAAACCCTGTTTGCAGGATGGTATTTGTGGTATAAAGTAATCTTGCTGAGCCTTGACCTCAGATGATGCAGTGTAGAGCAAAAGGAGAATTTCCACCTAACCATTTGGGTGTAATCAACAAAAATTGTACTCATTTGATGTATATTGCAACTCTCATCAATTACTAAAAAGGGAATTTTGTTAAGACAATGTTATTTATATGTATGAAGTGTGATAAAGGTTACTAAACAGTATACTTTCTGTGAAATAGCATATTGAGCTATAGCTCATGCAGTCACACAGTATTCAGTAGCCATCAGGTGTTTCTGCATAACTCAAAGCAAAAGGTTAAGGTTATTCATAATCTGTTTGCTTTCCTTGACCTGTGGGGAATCGGGTTCTTCTTATACAAGAAGCAGTGTCCAGTAAATCACCAGACAAGCTCGTATTTTGTGAGGGTTTGAGCTTTTTTTGTTGCATGCACACTTTTGCACTTTCACATTTTTTTGAGCTTTACACTTGGTCTGTCTTCAGAACACTTTCACATCCTAGTTAGCAAGCAGGTGGAGGACAGCTGCAAAGGAGAATAAGGATACCACTTCACAGAATGCCCCTCACTGGAAACTTCAAGAGGAAGAAATGGGACAATGCCCTACCATTACAGTAAATTCCCATTTTTCTCTGTTTATTCCTCCACCCTTTAATCCAGTCCCTGAAAGCACTATCCCATGGTTTGTTTTTTTTTTAAAAATATTCCATTTTCTGAATTTTCCACTCTACTAAAACTTCCCAATATAAGTAGAAAACTTCATCAGTGATGGAATAAAAGCCGGTTTTCCTTCCCTCCAAGGCTAAATACAAGCGGATACTGATTCATGTCATGCCAAGGTCAACCAATGATATATTGTTCCCTTGAGCTACAAGACACAAACTGTTTCCTCCACCATTATGAGGCAAAACACCTGACAGGATAACCACACTAAACTCATGAATTTTAGAACACTCAGAAAAGTTAACTTTAAATAGAATTTCTCAATGTCAGGACAGTAGAGCTAGGCTCATTACACAGGCTGAAAGCAATACAGCAGGAACACAGGCTTTAGATTACTCTGCTGTTACCTCAACTTTGACAGCAAAGAGCTTCTTGTCTTGCTTAGTATAAACCAAAAGTAGTCAGTGAAGGCTGTCAAAAGATAAAACTGAAACAGTGTCTTTGAATTATTTTCCCTTAGAGATATTCTTAACCAGCAGCTGCTCTGTAACTGAATTGTGTACTCCACATACTTTGGTGCAGTTCTGCTGCAAGAATCCAGAATCTGAGAAGCCCTTGTAAGGGTATAAACAAAATTAGACAGAGACACTGCATTTTGGTAGATAACTACAAAACCTGTTCTTACGCAAACATTTCTAGTCCTTTAAAGAAAAAGTATAGTTACAGCATGAGGACACTGAGAATCCTTAAGGTACAGTCAAAAGAAAACAGAGGCTGCTTTTATAGAAATTTTTCCACATTGTCTATCCCAACTGTTTCCAAAACAGAAAGGATCAATGACCCACACTGCATGATCAGCAAAAGAAAAGTCTAATCCTGTATTATAGAGTCCTTTTTCTTCTTCTATGGTCATAAGCATACCAAGTTCTGGCATCAGGAATCTCCTGTATTTAAGAATATAAAGATGACTCAATGCTTCTTTTTCTCCCTGTATTCTATAAAACTGCTCTCAACACACATCCCATTCATTCACACAACACAAAGGAAAACAGAAGAAAAATACACAGAATGACGACTTCCTTCTTGATGGAGAGACTTCACTTCCCATTTTCTCTTGATGTTGCAGCAAAATTTTAAGTTGATTAACTAGAAAGAGACAAAAAAAAAAGATAATTTTTTTCATAGAAATTAGTTTAATTTCTAACATTGACTAAACCATTTGCTTTCAGAGTAATGTTACCTGCATGACTGTGCTGCAGTTCCTCCCTGGCTGCATTCCCACAGTCATCAATTTCCTTGTCTGCATCATCACTGCTCTCATGCACAGAGGTCGGGTCAGATCCGGCGTCATCCTCACCTTTTGCCAAGGTGTATTTTAGCTGATGGATGCTCTCACTAGCACGTTCTAAAGAAACACAACCAGTTACATCATTAGCCACAATAAACAACATAAAAGTATTTACTGACTGATATTTTAAATTGCAAAAACCATTAGAGAACTAAAAGCATTCGGCATGTGTGTAGCATGACTACTTAACCTAAACCCTGACACTGGAAGCAATTATGTAATGCAAACAGCCAGAGCAAAATAGTTACTAAATATTTACTAAATTTTCAAAGAAGCAGCTAAAAATAGCATCTTAGCCCCTCAATATATCAGGACTCTGCAGCAGCACAAGTAATAATATACTTGACCCTAAAATATTTCCTGGCATACACATTCTCCATACTTTTCAACGAACCTAAAGCTCATGCTACATTTTATACAATATACAGGATTAGTAACCAAGAACAGTAGTTTGGCATTCTAATAATGCCACCACACATTACAAAGCAATGTATCATACAACAAAACAAATACCTGAGTAAATGAACTAATAAATCAGCAAACTGAGCAAACAAAATACAGTTACTTAATAAAGACCTCTGACTTCCAAACAAGTGGGAAAAAAATAACACTCACTATTCTAGAAAAAAACGCAACAAACATAACAGAAAACCTCATTCCAGATAAATACAAATATTTTCAAGAACTAACTGACTTACTGATGGGTGATACAGTAGTGGTCTTTTCTAATGTTTATTATCTTTTTTTCTTACATTCCTTTTTAAAGATTTTTTTATTTGATTCAGCTGATATGGCTGACATAACCTCTTTTGATTTTTGGGTACTCCACCCTTTAACAAATGTAATGTAAAAGAAGACATATAAAGCACAATTCAAACAGTCACAATTTAGTATAACAAACACAAATACAATTCACAAGGCAATGACTCAGAAAAGAGGGGTTTAGGTCAAATATTTCTCTTTTGGCATATTTATGCTATTCATCCTTCCTTGAGCATTCCAGGATGCTATGAGGGCGGGAGAGCTAATTGAGAAATGCCAGAAGTATCTCACTGATGCAATAGCTTAGATATTTAGCAAACTGTGTTGCAACTAGTTATTGCCAAGCAGTATTCAATGTCATTTAAATTACTATGTGGTGGGTCATCTAGCAATTCATTTCCCTGTTCACTGTAGATGTCTGTCAGAGAACCCGAGTATCAATATTTGCTCCACAGCCAGTGAGAAACAACCAAACAAATCAAACCAAAACTAAACAAGCCCATATACATTGGTTATCCCAAAACTTTTCTCTCTTTGTAATATTAGAGCTTCTGAACTCCAAGGTACTACTTTATCCACAAAGATAACACAGATTTCCTTACACTCTGTCCTCTTCTCCCATAAAGTATACAGGGCAGTCAGTTGTAGTGAAACACATGAAAATCATTACCAATGGCACACTGATGTCTGGAGTTTTTTGACTACACTTTCCTGCCTCTGAAATAATGTCACCACATTCTTGAAGGCTTCATCAAATATTTGCTTAAATTTCTTACAAGCTTGCCCATTTCAAAATTACAAATATTGCTGCCATAAGCAAAACACTTGCTGCTGACAAATGGGGAGTTAGTTGTTCCTGATGGTCTGTCTTTACATTCAACAAAGAGGACTTGAACTGGACATGTAAAAGGGAATAAGTACATTACAGCAGGTTTTTTCCAAAGTAAAGGATGAATCATTGAGTAGAAAGGTTACGTTTCTTGTTTCTCCCAATGTAAAAATACTATTTTTAAATATGAAAGAAATTGAAAAAACTTCAGTGGATGCAAACTATTGGACACGAAAGAACCTCTGCTTAAAGACATCATGATAATTTTTTAATTAATTTAAAAGTCATTGATTTTTAAGTGCTCCCACATTCACCTCAACTTTTTCAGTTAGGCTACTCCTGTAATAGTATATTTCATAGAAGGAGGACCTCCGTAAAAACATACTGCAGAAAACTGCTCATATGCAGTCCTATGATTTGCATATCAAAATCCATCAGCATCTTTCTTTTCTACATCTTAAAAAGAATCTACAAATCAAACACAAACATGTATTCCTGTTCTATGATAAAACATCACTGATATGCTATTTTCTACAAGAACAGCTGAGGATATAATTGAAATTGGACTCCTGTGGATTAAAACTTCAAAAAATAAAATTTATTTACTACAAAGCTCTTTGATTTTCAGTGTTTAAAGGATTTGAGACAATTATGAAAAATGGCAAGCTAGCACCCAAACCTCAGGGATCAAACTCAATACATCAAAAAAAACCAAAAAAAAGCAACTGCTCCACAAAAATACTGTCAAGTTGTCAACTATCATATATGACTCCCAGACAGTACTTGCCCCAAGGGACAAGCAGACAATTTATCTAACACGTTAGCGATACATAGCAGAGTAAATGTCTAAAAGAAACAAATATATTACTGCTTATTATTTCAGAGACAGAAGCAACCAGCAATCCTAATTTAGGATCAAGGCCATACCGTTCCAGGTACAAAGATATTCCTACCCCTCAATTAACCTAAACTTGAATGCAATGCTGGCTAAAATTCAGTTAAGCATAATGCTTTAGACAAAACCAACAGAGCCATGACTGAAAAACCAATTAACGTTCAAAAATCATGAGACAGATATTCTAAATGATGAATAAAGATACGTCTCTGCCCTGAAGAAGCATAGATACTCATTGTAACTACAAGATCTAAGTACTGCTCCCTGAAAATATAATAGAGTTATCCTTCTTCCATAGAAGGATCTTTGTATAAATGGTAGATTTTTTCTTTGATACGGGAATGTCAATACTACTGCGGAAAATGAATTTTTTACATTGGAGGCACGTATCCATTCAACTTATCAAAAAAAAAAAGAAAAATAATAGAAGCTAGAGTCAGGAAACTCCGAAGTAAAATACAACATGAAGAGGTAGCTGTATTTTCACAGTGATCAGCTTTGGGGGAAAAGAAAATAATTTTTAAAAAATCAAAATAAAAATCAGTGTAAGAATAATTTGCCACTGAAGTGAAAAAAAACAGAGAAGGCATTGAACTGGGTTAGCATTGCCTGAAGAAGAGATGTTCTTTCAGACACTGCACAAGACTGCTTATAAAGAAAGCACCAAAGCTACCTCATTCATGAACTCGGAAATGCCATAGAAAATACTCTGGGAGCTAATGGAGAGTTTAGTAAAGGAACCAACTATCCAAAACAACAGAATTGCCTGAAAGACATGGAAAATAACTCCATCTGGTAGAAGCATTAAGCAATGTAAACTGAAGAAAACAAACTACAACCGCATGAAAAAGTTTCCACAAGTCTGTCATCTAAAGCTAACAGTCCTAATAATGTTTACAGGAACATGAAATTACTAGCTATAAATTCAACAAACACTGTCACTTTCTGATATCTCATGGTTCCCAATCAGAAAATGGCCTCAGAAAGTCAGAGAAGAAAGAATAACACCATTTTTTAGGTCTCAGAAAAATGGAAAATTTATGTGAAACAGTAACTGACAAAATAGACAAAAATTAGACAAGTTAGTGAAAATAGAAAGATTATGTCCATTTAAAGAAAACTTTCCTGTGCAAAAATATATCAACTTTTACTTTGCTTTCATTGACAGTTAAAAGACTAAAATGGTACATAATATACCTCTTCTGGGATAGTCTTTCAGCAAAGTAACTGCTAAAAAATACTGAAACTGAGAATTTTCTTATAAGTTGTTTTTTGTTGTTGTTTTTGCCATCTTTACCATTCTGTCAGTTATTCTTCTTTACTGCCTGCCAAACAAGAGGTATGCTCCCATGTTAGTAACACACTTTATGACAGTTTTGAGACTAAAAGTATCCTATCAATTACTACCCATGCTGCTAGGATTTTACATGCAACAACGAGGGACACCAGGATGCTCATTAGCCAGGCCTCAAAAAAATCCCAATATTTGTGTAAAGGTCAGCTGTTTCAAAGTAATGAACCCTTTTAATTTGATTTCTTAGGAGCCGCTTTGCATTATGAGTAATAGGTGGTTTTCAACATTGCTTACCCAATTAGCGTCTTTAAGAGGAAAGTGTTCTCTGGAACTGCAGCATCCATTGTCATGAGTTCCTAAACCTGCACTTTCTGCAGAGCATAAAGCATTTGCCTAAGATCTAGAAACCCTCACACATGAAAGACTCCCAAGGAATTCCCAGTTCCTTCTGACAAATTCTCCACTCTTAAATGAACATTGTATGTTCAGAAGAATACTTAGAAACAATTGCCAAATGAAAGCAAAAAGCCTAAGCAAAACAAAAAACCAAAACAATTAGTGATTACCATTTAGAATGCAATTCTTGGCTGCTTCAGTGCCACAGCTAACTTGGAGAGATGGCAACCGGGACACATGCTCATTTTTCCTAAGACGGCTTTGCCTTCACATCTCTCCTATTTTATTTTTGGAGCCACATAACACAGCCACAAAATCAAAGTTTATTTGTAGAAGTCATATATTTTCATTTGTTCCTCTTACAGTTTGCACCTTCATTCCCTGAAATTACAAAGGACACTGCACTCTGTAATGCAATGGAATACAGAACATAATTTCCATGAATTCTTAGGGCGGATTTACAAGATGTCTGTATCAGGGACTGTATCTAAAAGGGGTGGTCTGCCTCTCCTTTGCTCCCTCTCTTACACTGTCTCTGACCCAACAGTGAGCCAGTGCTCTGTACAGAAGAGGTAGAAAACTCAATATAAAAAGATAAGTTAATAGTTCTCTGAAGAACCAGACAAACTCTAGAAACAAAGAAGTGTACTCTAAATTGTCTTTTCCATTTAATGCTGTTGGGAGAAAATTGGAAAGTAACAGGAAGGCATCATGTTCTGCTCTTGGCAATGACATAGTGGAAGGCTCATTGGACATTAACATTATGCCTGTAAATTTTCAGTTATTAATGTGAATACAATAGTATGCCAACTTTTTCTCCTTTAGAAAATACCTCTACTCCCTTGAGAATAACTTCTTATTAGAAATGTTATCTCCTAAAGTTTTTAAGGTTCTTTTGGAATAGTCTCAATTGTGTGAAAGAGAACACAGTAACCTAAGACCCCCAGCTGTAAAAATACCACTCTTTTAACTGAGTACTACACACAGCGTTACACACTTTCATTATACAAGGTCTACACTGTTCAGGAAAAGCCGAATTACAGAACCTTTGTTACTTTATCAAAGCCACTCTGTTGCCTTCTAAGACCAGTTAGGTCTTAATCACATTTTTCAGTCCAGCTTTCTGCCCTCTGGCCACCAGATTCAGTTTACTGAACACTTGGGCTGCCTATCTTCTGTGGGATTTCCCTTTGCAACAAAGGACACCACACTGACATAATCAATTACTCTTTGAGAACTTATACACCCTCCCCTCAAACTAAGTAAGGCTGTAAAATGATTCTTCTCTTGTCCAGCAGGGGTGGTGATAACCTGTTTCCATGTGTCAGCCTGGGCCCAGATAAAGTCAAGCACTGAAGACAGTTTACAAATGCTGTATTTTAAAACCATCAAATAATGCTCAAGGCAATCCACTTCAAATTTCAGAATCCAGATGACAGCAGCAATACCAATGTGGAGAAAAATGACAAACCATATAAGAAAAATAGGTAAAGAATTGGATTTAATCACTTTGAGAATAATGGTGATCTGTTTGTCCTAAATTCCTAACACTGATGATGTGAGAAATGCTGTACAGCTCAAAGGAGTCAAAAATTGTACATCACTGAGAAATAAAGAGGTTCTTTGAGAAATATAATGGAATTTAGGTTATGTTGCCACGCATTGGCGTTATGTTTGTGCAACACCCTATTGATTTCTACTGAAAGGAACCCCTGGATATATGAAATCAAACCTATCTTGGCATTGCATGAAAAAGAAGTCCTTGTTTCCAAGAATGTAAAGGGAAACAGCTCACCAGAAGTTCAGGTTCTGAAATTATTTAACAAACATAATGGATGCAGTGCAGGGGGATCCAAAATGAAAATAAGTTGTATGAACAGAATACATGTATCCAATCATCAAACTGTCTTATACACTGTTCAACAGCCCTGATATTTGCCATTTTAACTGTTCTACCTGCAAGCATTAAGTAGCATTACCATGCCCACTTCATCTACAGGAGAAGTAAACAAATCATGCTTCAAACTTCTATCTTGCGGAACAAATGAAATATATCGTCAATGTAAAGAACTGACACTATTTCGGGAAGGAAATGCACAACATTTGCTAAGAATCAAGTACCAAAGAGTTATTTAAAAATTTTCCCATTGCCTTTGGGTGGTTTTTGCTTGTTTGTTTGTGCTTATTTGCACTGATGTTTCCTATTTTACAACTATACCTTTAACTCAGTAGCATCACAACAGGTCGTGTGTGGGCACTGTGCCCGGAGCACAACTTTTTGTGTCAAGTGGGGTGACACCCACAAACCACCTACAGGCTTTCCTCGGAATTTGGACACTTCCTCCGACTAGTCAGAGACAATCTGAGAGCTGGCAAAGCCCAGGTGCCATTCCTGAGAGCAAAGTGCTCTCTGCCAGGTTATACACCAAGCTTCGGGGACGAGGCGCCAGGTACTAAAACAGTCAGGAAACAACCACTCCCATTACAACCAGTTTGTGCCTTTATCTTTACCACGACCAGAGCCCGATGCCACAACTACGACCAAAACCCTTTACGCGAACCAAACCCGCGCCCGAGGAGGCGGCGGCGCCACCCAGGCCAAGTTAGGAGGATGCGACAGGCACGTGTCAGAGCGCTCGGGGCGACAGCCCTCGGCCTGGGGGGACACTGGGAGCAACTTCAGCGCTGCCGCCCCAGCCCTTCCGGGGCCGGCGGGACGGCACGGCCCGAGTCGCACACCCCGGGCAGGGCCAGGGCCAGGGCCAGGGGCAGGGGCAGGGGATGGGGCGGCCCGCCCTCACGCCGCGCCGGTGCCGCTCACCTCGGAGGCGCCTCTGGTACCGCTCCAGGGACTCCTCCAGGGCGTGCTGCCCGCGGGGCGCCCGCATTGGGACGGCGCTGGCCCCACGGCAAGGCCGGAGGGCAGCGGCTCCACCCGTCCTGCCCTCCCGCGGCGTGCTCCCGGAGGAGCCCCCGGCGGGAACCACCCCCGGCTCCCGAGCGCCCGCCGTTCCCGCCGGCCGCAGCCTAGCCTGGCAACGCCGGGGCCCGACACGCCTCCCGCCGCCGGCACTACAAGTCCCGGCATGCACTGCGACGCGGGGGGCGGAGCCTCCGCCTGCCGCCCCCCGCCCGGCCCCGGCCCCGGCAGCGGCGGGAGGGTGGTCGGGGCGTCCGCTGCCTCCTTTGTTGCGGATCGCGGCCGCACTCGCGCCTGCGCCCCGCGCCGCCCGCCCGCCTGCGCTCTCGGGCCGTCGGCGGGCTCAGCGCCGGTGCCGGGGCGGGGAGCGCCGTTTAGCTCCGGGCATCGCCCGCGCCGGGGGCGCGGGCAGCGCTATTGTCTGCCGCCCGCGCAGGCGCAGCGCGGCCCCGCCGCCGCCGGTGGGTCGGCGCGTGCGCAGTGTGTGCGGCACCGCGGTGCCCGTTATCCGGCGCGATGTGCGGGCAATAGCGGCGGGGCCGCGGACACGGCCGTAACCATAACCATAACCACAACCATAGCCACAGCCACGGCCATAGCCACAGCCGCTCCGAGCGCGCCGCCCCCTGAGCGCCCGCGAGCGACGGCCCCTCCCGGCGCGGCGAGCCTCCTCGGAGGGGTGAGTGAAGACGGCGCTGCCGCCGCCCCGGCTGCGCGGGTCGGGCGGGAGCCGTGGCGGGGAGAGGGGCCGCGGTGGCGCCGCTGTTCCGCCCGGTTGTGCCCATTGTGCCAGGCGGCCCCCCGCGCCCGGCGGGACCCGGGGGTGCTGCGGCCGGCGCAGGGGGATCCGGCACGGTGTGGGCACAGCCCGCTTCCCCCGGCCCCGCCGCACACGGAGGTTGCTCCGCGCCCCCGCCTTCCCTTCCCCGTGGGGCGGGGGCGGGGGGTGCCGGCGCTGCCACGGGGCATCGCCGCGAGGTGCGGGATGCGGGATGCGGGCGGCGCTGCCTCATCCCGCCGCCCGCGTCTCCCTGCATCTTGCCGCCCGCGGGGCGCCCCCGGCACACCCACCCGGCCCCGGCCCCGCGGTCCTGCCTCCCCTCCCGCGGGCGGATATCCGTGATTCCACCGCAGACGTTTCCAGAGGTTTATTTTTTATTTATATTTATTTTTTCGGTTGCCCCCTTTCACTGACTGCCCCGGGGCTGGAGGCGTCACGTTTTTCCAGATGTAAAAATCCGTGACATCCTTCGTTTGGGACGCTGCGTTTGCCCCTCCGCCCCCCCGCGTCTCCTTAAAATAACATCTTCTGGGAGAGGATGATGGAGAAAAGCTGCGGGTTTCGGCTTTCCCCGTGCTGCGTATGTTCGGCGGCGCGGTGCTGGCGCGGGCACGAATGGGTTACCGCGCTAACAAAAACCCGATGGCGAGCGGGGCTCGGGCGGCGGACGCGGCGCGGCGGAGGAAGCGGGCGGGGCGGGGCGGGGCGGGGCGGGGCGGG
>JAWWMO010000121.1:37486373-37599773 GCA_035047845.1 Dendrocincla fuliginosa
CGGGGCGGGGCGGGGCGGGGCGGGGCGGGGGCGCTCCCGGGGCCGCATCCCCCGCCCCGGTACCCGCGGCTGCGGAGCAGCGATGCCCGCGATGGCGAGCGCTCGCCGCAGGCGCTTGCGGCGGTATGTTGAGGCCCTTCTTAAGACGAGCCGGCAATTAGCCCATCCGTGGTTGATGGGGAAAAAAAAAATAAAAAAAATGAGATGTGGATGCTATGCGTGAGTTGCGGATACATAAGGATCGCGTTCTTGTGACAGGAGATTAGATAGCATCCACTGATCTGCACTTGGAGGAAATTATTTTCTTCCCTGTAAAAGCAAAGGTGCTCATAAAATATTTAGGTACTTTGAAAGAATAAAGCCTGTTCCAGCACTGCGATGATCATCTTTTCTCCTTTGGAATGCCATTCAAGGCATTGTGACAGTGTTCGTGGCCTTGGGCTTGTGTCTGCAAACTGATGTGTGGGATGGGACAGTTTCTGTAAACTGAACTAAGACATGATTAAATATGCTGTGATTTCCTATGATTAATTTCCTCTGGGAATTACTTTATGTCCAGATGCTGAGAAGGCTGTCTTACTGAACTCTGCTGATATGAAAGCCTCTCAACTTTAAATTTTATTTAACCAGGGGGAGGGGGAGGGAAGAGGGGAAGTGAAACATAAACACCACAAAGAATCTCCCTTTACTCCTTGATTATTATTTTTTTAAGCTCTTTGTCACCATCATGTAAAGGATTTGTTGTTACTGGCTTTTTTTTTCTTTCTTTGTGTGAAGGAGGTCAGGAAGGCTGGCTGAATAGAGAGAATAGTGCAGCTGGGGTTACACAGGATTTTGTCAAAATCTCAAGAATCTGGAAGTTATTTGTAATGGATCGGATAGAAACTGCTTTCTTTAATTCTTTCAAAGAGAAACATTCTGAAATGTAGGTTGTTACCAAACTTACTTTGTCATAGTAGTATATTTGTTTTTTTGAGATGTGGTGGCTGTTTCCCATATCTATTCTTTTGAAAAGAACAATGGGTTCTTCCTCTATTGTGCTTCATCAGCTGTAATGGACTTGATAGGCAAATTTTTTTTAAAAGTCTGGTGATAACATGCAAGCCAGAAAAGATCCAGGTTGTGAAAAAGAACTGTCAAAGTCTGTGTTCGGTTGTAGGTGGGAGCTTGGAAGCTTCCTCAAATGACTGGAATGAAACCCAAGACTTGAGTAGTTGCAGAAATGGATTTTGCAGTACCATTCCCAGTTTTTGCAAATGCATAGGGAAGGTATTTAATGTATACTGTTACCATCGTATCTCCTTAAGCCTCCTATAAGGACAGTTACCATGATAGCACTGCTTTTCTTAGATTTGCAGGCAGAATCGAAGAGAGATACAACAGATTGTTTTTACTTTAGCTAGAAAGCAAAGAAAAGCTGTGAAATTCTGGTTTTTCTTTAGAAAATTATGAACAGGGGAGTCAGGCATGGAATCCATGCAGATAGGAGAATTTCTGCAAGTAAATTCTCCTATCTGCTTCTAGCACTTGTGAGGTTGTAAAAGGACACAATGGCATGCAATTCCCTGTCTTTGAGGAACATGCCACCTAATGTAAAAAGAAATAAATTGATTCTGTTAGAACCAGGAGACTGCAATTTGAGAAAAGGAAGTTGTTTGTCATTGAGGGATGGAGCTTTAAATCTGCTAGCTGGGAGCTGGGGTTAGATATGTGTATCTCATCTAAGGTACAGGTCTTCACTGTGCTAATTGAGCCTGTGGGGCTCTTTTGTTGTCTGTTAGGTTTATAATGCTCTTACTGAATGCCTGCATGTCTTCCGTTCCAGTATTGATCCTCCTGTATCTACACATTTTCAATGCACTGGTCCACAGAGAGCAGCTTCCTTCAGTGTACGGTGCTAATGTTTCCCTGGATCAGAGTCCATCTAGGGCACTGAGTGGGGCAGATGTCATAGGGAAAAATAGTATGTGATCAAGTGACTTCAGCTGTAACATAATGCACCTAAATTAGGGTGGGAAGAGAGTACAAACTACTTGTTTAAACAACTTCATGTATGTCTGTTGAACAGTCATACATGCATAAAAATATTGAAATAAATTGAAAATGCTTGCTTCTCTTGTCTAGTTCAGTTTCTCTGACTATGACCAAAACCTGGGAGGCTGTTTTTATTTTACAGGTGTATTTGTAGGTAGAATGATCTTTTTAATTAAAATTGTGTTTGACCTTCAAAAGACCCCATGTATTTTATGTTAATATATGTAATTTTTTATCATAGAAGTTTCTAAGATAGAAGTTTCAAATAAAAGCCACAAATATGTAAATTGCTGACATAGTTAGATTTCAAGGGGGAAGACCTGTGTTTGGGAAAGTACTCAGTGCTGCATCACTGGGTAACAAGTCTGGGAGTAGGTGGATATTAAAGAGCCTGACTCGTAGGTCTTGTACATTAATGCGTCTGCATGGAGTATTCCCAGTTGCTTACTCTTCTCTGGATTTGGTACAGCATGGCTGTACTGCTCTATTGCAGTGACTCTGGTAATTTTCTAAGTACATGAGAAGTTAATTCACTCCACTAACCGAGCAGAACACTATTTCTTTTCTTTTTGTTTTGCCTTTTTTTTTAATTCTTTTCTTCCTTCCTTGGATTAACAAACTGAATTATCTTACTGTGTGGTCAGATGAGTGCCAGAGCAAGTACACAGAATGGGGACAGCAGTGTCAAGGCCAGGAAGGGGGGAATACTCATTTTTCCAGTAGCAAAGATGCATTTGGTGTACTTTACTGTCCTACATGGCTGTCCCCTGTGCCACTGTAGGCTACCGCAGTCAGAGAGGAGGTGGGTTATGCATAAATCCAAGAAAACAAAATTACTACAGTATTGGGTTTGTTCTTGTTGTTAGCCTTTATTTGTGGTCCTTGATATGTAAAATGCCCACAGCCACGGACTAAACATTCAAAACATATCACTGGATGACAAAAATGTTTCTCTGTAAAGTAAATGTGAAAAGAGGGAAAAGTGGTTCTGTTAAGCGTTGTGGCCTTTGTACTAGGATAAGCAGGATTTTTGTGCCGGGCTAATACTGGTATCTTCTCCTTTACAGAATTTAAGGATGTAATTTTTCAATTATTTTCATAGTTTTTTGTCTCTTGGTTACTAGTTTTGAAGTGTGTGGGTTTTGTGAATTCTAGAGAAGGGCTATTAGAGATGTTATGGAGAAATTGTTTTTATTAATTCAAAACAAAGATTGAATCATAGTCCTTTTTTTTAATCCCCTGAATAGAATACTCAGTAGAACATGGTTTTTCCCATGTGAGTCCATCATACTTGTCAACTTTGTTTCTCCTCTGAGAAACTGTTATGGAAAAAATAGATTTTTCCTTATCTAGGTGCTTGGTTGAGCTTCAGAATCATCCACTGGTATGGTGTGGATAGGCCTAGTGTGCTCATTCAGATCCAGCAGTGGCAGCCCTTTTACTGTCTGGCTTCTTTGGTTGGTTCTGCTGAATTTATTGTAAGGATTGGTGTTTTTGTAATAGGGTCCTCTCTTTGCTTGTTTCTGTTCTTGTGAACGAAAATGTTTTATATTCGGATCTAGTCCATGAAGCTTAAGAGGGTATTGTCCTTGACAAATAGCTGAATCTTCTATAGTCTGTGTGGTGGGTTTTCCAGATGTCATATTATCTCTTTCTGTACTTCATTCCAAATGAAATTCTGGTTCTGCTCATTTTGTTTCCTTCCAGGAAGAACTGCAATTATTGAGCTTTTCAAAGACATAATAACAGAAGCAATGCCACTCCCTGGCATTTCCAAGACGTTTCTTTGTGCACAGGGTATTTAGTTAGTCTTCAGCTGTGGTATATGAAAAACTTGTAATCAATCCATTAGCAAGTCATTATGGTCTGAAAGTACTAATACACTCAATGCATTAAATCAGATGTACTTGCGACTTTTCCCTCAAAATTACATGCCCAAATAATTTTGTTGATGATCTTTGTGTTGAATTGCAAATATTTGACCATCTAAATATGCATTGTGTTCTGTGTTCAAAACCTTTTCAAACCTGTGTTCAAAGCCTTTTCAATTATGTCTTGTTTGTCTTCTCATAGTGGATTGCATTTCAAAATCAGGAAGAAAAATACAGGAAGTTGAAATGTCATGATACCTTTTCTATTTTTCATGAACATACATTTTTCCTGCTTACATTAATCTTAACCTTCTCTCTTCTGCCTCCTGTGACTTAGCTATTTAGTTATGCAGAGCTATATCATCACAGGAATCTTGATGTCAGAAGTCATTCTACTTACTTTTATAATTTAATTTACTAAGGAGAAGACAATGGGTAATATTGCAGTATTACTTTTTTATTATTTATATTTCTAAGAGTGGCCACATAAGTGGACCTTTGTTCTGACTCATACCCAGTATCGTTTCTCTGAGAGTAGATACAACTTGCTGCTGAGAGGGAGTAAAAAAGGTACAAGCCATATGCGGTAATTTCTGCTAGTCTTTCATCTATTTTTTGCTTGCAACTTTTGAGTCAGTTTTGGTTTCTATTAAGGATTGTTCCTTCCACTTGATCTTCATTTCTTCAGCTGTGTCTTGAAAAGGCAATTCACTAAAAATGACTTAATTTTTTATTAAGCAATTTTGTTCAGCAATATATCAGCTTAATTTAATAATTAAAGTCTTGATTTTTCAAATATTTTTGTTAATACAAAAAAGCTGCCCCAGTTTTGTGAGATGAATGATGATTACACTTCTGCTCATTCATCTCCCCTTTCTTCCAAAGGGGATGATCATGTAAAGTGAGTATGAAACCCTGTAGGAATGACTGTGAGGTGATTCACGAGTCAAAAACACAACTCGAATTTTAACTATAAGTTGACTGTGAAACCGGCCATTACAAATATTTTTTTAAATTTTAAACAGAAGTTACTCAGGAAACCTTTGAGGAACCACTGAGAACCCAGAACTTGTTATTTAGCCTTTAGATTTGCAGAGACTTTTGATGGCCACTGGTTGACATAAGAATTATGAAACCACTACATTTTTTGTTTCATGTTACAGGTTATATTGCCCTCTGTGGCATTTTGTGTTTGTTTTACTACCACGGTTCTTGTTGCTAAACATAATAAAAGGTCTTTTTCAAAAACTGTTTTTCTTCTAAATGCTCTCATAGTTGTTTAAACATCATGCTAATCATTTTATTAGGGCATATTGGTGATAATTGTGTAGACCCTTTATTTTGAAGTCTACACTAACTTGAATCTTTAGCAACCTTAGTGAAATTAATTAATTCCAAGTATGCCATAGTACATGCCTGTTTATTAAAAGGAATAGGTTTATTTTTAACTGTTACCATTTTGATCACAAATTTTGTAGCATATTTTTAGTTAATCAAATTCTAGTTCATCAGCTACTAAACACACCTTGTTAACTCTTGTCAGGGCAAGGGGGAATGGATTTGAACTGAAAGAGAGTAGGTTTAGATGAGATATTAGGAAAACATTCTTTACAGTGAGGGTACTGAGCCCAGAGAAGTTGTGGCTGCCCCATCCCTGGCAATGTTCAAGGCCAGGCTGGAGGGAATCTGAGCAACCTGAGCAACTAGTCTAGTAAAAGATGTCCCTGCCCATGGTGAGGGGTTGAAACTTAATTATCTTTAAAGTCCTTTCAAATGCAAACCATACTATGATTCTTTTTTGACCAGCTCCAGTCGTAATATATTGCAAGGAATCCTCTGAGTAACTTTTTCTTGCTGAGCGCTCTTTTGAGAGGTGCAATTGTATGCCCAATGTCAGTCCTACAGATAACATTTTATGTAGCATATCCAAAAGAGTCACAAACTCATCAAGGTCTGTGATGCCAGTTGAAAAATGGAAGCATATGAATATTTCTCATCTGTTAAAAACACATTCCTGATTTAAGGAATTATCTCAATTTGTTTTATGGGTGGCTGCAGAGAGGCTTTTTTCCCTTTTTCTTCTCTAGACAGTACTGTGTGGCTTTGTTCTCTTCAGTTTTCATCCTAGTTAGTGAACAGGAGGAAAGATAATGTTGCTGGCACAATGCTGGGATTAATGAAAAGGAGTAGCTGGATGTAGTTATAAGGAGTATTGCAAAAAAGAATAAACATTTAAAAGAAAACCCTTCCCAAAATGAAAAAAAATCTAGAAAAAAGAACACCAAGAATGAGCAATGGAAAAATACATTTACATAAAAAAAAAGTTAGGCTGAACTCAAGCTCGAACACAGATTGAGTCAAACACTTGAAAATCCAGAGATATCACAAACTTTTCTTGGTTAAGTTTGGCAATAACAGTATTTGAAACAAAGTAGCCATTGCAGAAAATATATTTTTGTTTCCATTATCAGACTTGGCCACTTTGTGCTGTATCTTTCTACCCTGTTTGCTTCATTGGCACTTTTTCTCATTCAGAGTTTTATTTTTGACTTCCTTGAGCATGGGTAAGTTACTGTCTTCCCTAGGTCTTTGTGCAGCCAGTGGATCTTCAGGTACTGCAGATGACTTCTGTGTATGGCAGGATCTGTTTTTAGACAACAGTGCAAGGCCCAATATAATTCTATTGCATTATATTCTTTAGCTTCCTGTAGGAAATTTATTGCTTATCATTAACCAATATTGTCTTCTTTATTTCTTTAAATATTTCTTTCTCCAGTATTTGCAACTTCTAAATCATATATAACTGTTTTGCATACTACATGTGTATTTTTGCTACCATTCCTTAAACAAACAGGCCCCCTTGCCTTTCTTTATTTTTGTGGCCTGATTGCATTTTCTTTTGCGTACTTTATTGGCAACTTCAGCTGTCAAATGTGTTAGGTGTTGCTTTGTTGAAGCTGCAAATAGCAACAATCAGCTTCCCCCTTAGGGCAGACCGAGACTCCAGAGGCTGGTTTGTATTGAGCTCTTGAGGGATGGTCATTGCGCGGGGATTGTTTCAGGATGCTGCCTGGTTACTTGCTTTGAGGAGGTCAGTGTTTGTAACAGAACTAAGAACTAAACAATCCAGCAACCACCTTTCAAAACCTGCACATAGTTGAAATGTTCATCGTGCCTTGAGTTGTAGTTTATTAAGAAGCGAGGAGTTTTTTGCTGCTAAAGTTTCTGATATTGCTCTTATGGTCTCAGATTTTGCTTACCTCGTTTATGTACCCTACACGATAACCATTTTCAGATGGTTTTGTTAATATTACTGGATATTCACTTAAATGTCTGACAAGATTAATTCCTTTTGATGTTATCTGGGCAGCCTATAGCATATAGTAAAGTTTTGTATTGTGGCAGTAAAAAAACCAAATGAACCATCAAGACATGAGAATGAAAGTCCTGTGTCATTCCTTGTCCACTTGAGGCAAATAGAAACCTTTAATTTAGTAAAAAAAAAAAAATCAAACATACTGTTATTTTTAAATACATTTTATAAAATTAGTTCAAACAGTACTGTGGGAGAAGACTAGTTTTAGCAGATTAGGATCCTTGAGTTCCTGTATTTAGTGAGTCTTTTCTGTGGTGCAGTTTCATTCCAAAACCAAGAAAAGCATTATGCCTTGCTATTTTTATCTGTTGTGGTTTTTGAGGGACAATGTCATTGACCAAAAAAAAAATTATTCCATAATGTCCGTGCATTGTTTTATTTGTATAGTTACTTCCATAGGAATTGTTCCTTTCTTTCTATTCAAGATACATGTTCACATTTGGATTCACTGATTTAAAGCAGATTTAGAAGACAGACTGCATTAATGCATCATGAAGTGAGAGACTAATGATCTGATCATTGGATTGGGGTGTGTTATAAAACACGGTTGAGGCAAGTGAAAAATAGAATAAAAATACACACAAAGTTTTTTAAAAGTATATAGTTTTAATATGTAATGGATAAATATGAAAATCTCCTTTATATTTGAATAGTAATTGTGGTGAAGCACTGGAACACATTGCTAGAGAAGTTGTGAGTGCCCCATCCCTGGAAGTGTTCAAGGCCAGCTGGCTGGAACCCTGAGCAATGTGGTCTGGTGAAAACTGTCCCTGCCTATAGCAGAGGGCTTGAAAATAGATGATCTTTGAAGTCCCCTCCACCCCAAACCATTCTGTGATTCTGTATTAATAATCCTTACAGTTACTATAGATTTGTCTAAATATAAGAAGTCCTATAAGGCTTAGATGGGTTTGGTGTGTGTTCTTGTAACAGCCTAAGCAGACCTGGCTGCTGACTCTCCTGGTCCTGCCCTCTTCTTGACTTTGCCCCCACCCCTTGCTGCACAGCATTACTTCCTTTACTTTGGTGCTAGATTGCTGTGTACCTTCTGGGAACCCTTCATTTGTTTATGGGAGTGGAGAAGAGCACAAGAGTTATTTTGTCACTAGCTGAACATTTAAATAGCCCAGCTCGGCTGCACAGCCATGTGTGTCCTTCAGCCAAGGCAAAGGGAGGAGTCATGACTTTGTGGCTGGGTCAGTGCAGGAGGTTTGGAATCCTGACAGCAGAGAAACTGGCTTTGGCTGATATGGCTGCATCTTCTTCACTTTAGCATTTATATGATGAGACTTAAAACTGCTCATTTACCTGTCGGTTGAGACTTCAACAGTAAAGTTGAAAGTGAGTCAATACAGTGAAGTTCTGGACATGCAAGCAACTTACTACAGGGTAATCTCTGTATTAGTGCTGTATGTATTAACTTCGTGTAGTAACTCCTACTGCATGGCACATGCAGGGAACACAAGGTACTTCACACAAAGTAGGTTCCTTGAGATTTGCTGCAATACAAGTGTGTGTGCAGGAGGTGCTAATAAGGAAGGGGTACCACACTATAAATTTTGCATCCCACACTGCTCCTATATTTAGATCTTTACATTTAACTCAGCTGCTAATTTTCTAATTTCAGCTAGTAAAATTTGGGTAGGGGCTGCTTCAGTCCCATAAGTTCTGAGTACGCTGGAATTTTGTCAACTTTTTAGATATTAAAAGCTGTGGAGAATTGGAAAATAAAATGTGGGTTTTTTTTTTCGTCTCTAACCAAACTTGCAAAAACATCTGAAAAGCACTTTCAACTTGAGGATAACATTTGAATAAAAATCAGTCTTTGGAGCTCTGTTGTTCATAGAGCTTTTGGAACTACTTAGAATTAACATGCAAATAATAAAGTATAATTGTTTTGTCATGATTATTCAGTATTCTTTTATTTTTCATCTGCCTTTCTGTCTGCAAAAGAAATTGTTGATGGTGGTTACTGGTAAATTCTAGAGCAGCTGCTGTAGAGCTCAACTTTTGTGAAAGTATTGGCAGACGTGCTTGGACCATTGTTATTTAAACATCTCTTTAATCCATTATGGTGCTTGTATGTTTATACTCATGATGCCACAAGAATGCACTGTTAAAAATGCTCATGTGCCTGGATGGGATGGTGCTCAACGTGTTCATCTTCGGGACCAAATACAGGGAATATCTTTCTGTTTTCTCTTACCCTTCCTCTACCTTGTAGTAGTACATAGCTTGTATATCCAAGGCTAAAGGGAAAAAAACCCACTTCTAAATTAATGGCAACATTGGGAAAGCACTTTGGTTTTGATTCGCAGTAAAGTAATTCTATTAAGATAAAATGTAGAGTAAGACATATGCAGGAGAACAAGTAATGACTGGTCTCTTGGAGATGTGTTCTGTATCCCAAACTGTACTAAACCTCAACATGCACACGTACTCACTCGTTGCAACAGTGTTCTGTGGGAAAAATAACCCAAGTGGCAAATATCCTGCAAAGGCATAGAGAGTACAAAGGAGGCGTGAGCACAGGTCAGACTATAAGGAGCTGGGAATTGTCAAACTTGTAACGCCATGTTCCTGCTAGTGGGATGATGGACTTGTTCTTTTGAACTTGTTCTGCTCAGCCCTCCTTTTTCCTGAATGAGCTTCATATCTCTGAAATCTCCAGCTCTCTAAAGCTTGCTGTTAGGAGGAGCAATTGGTGGAAAGAGCGTGTTTTCTTAAACCTCACTTCCTCGGGTAACTAAAAATTGTGTCAGAGTTTTAATTGCTAACTTTGAGTTAGAAGGAGAATACAGTTAAAAAAGCCCTAATGCACAGGAACTTCTACTTGAACATGAGGTAGAACTGCTCAAGCAGAGAGGTTGGACCAGATGACCCACTGTGGTCCCTTTTCAACTTTGCCCATTCTGAGATTCTGCTAAACATAGAGTAATATAAAGAACTCAGGACACAAATTGCTCCAATCTTTAAAAAGGGAACTCATAATAATCTGTCTTAATTAACTTCTCATGCTTTTGTCCATATTTAGTTACATTTTAAAATTATTTAAAATATTTTTGGTATACCAGAAGGTAATTTCCCTACTGTGGCAGCGTGGTCAGTGTTACGTAATATACCTTTTGCTTTTTATGCAGCTGAGCTTAACTAAGTTTCCAGTCACATCTTTTTGTTGGAGACATAAAATGGGTAACTTCTGTAGTGACTGTGGGTAGTTCTTAAAATAACCAAAATCCAAGCCCCTGAACTTGTTAAGTTCAGGCAAAAGGGATGACTTGATCCCTTTTTGTGGATGGGGTTACAGTACCACTTCCTGCTTCGGTGCCTGGAGAATTGTGTGTAGGGCTTGGAGTTCTTCCCATTTAGCCTTCCCTCTCACATCTCTTCCTTTTATTATTTTTTAAGGCAAAGAAATTCTTGAACTTTAAAAGGAAAATCTATATAGGTTTCCTCCGATAGAATGAGTTGAATTTCAGATATCTGTCTATTGAAAGACACACTTGCATTCATTTGAAAATATTTAGAGTATGACACTAATAAAAGCATTTTATGGCAGTCTCCAAGTATTCTGAAGTTAACTAGATTTTTATTGTAGCATTCTGCAAAACATATGCTAAAGTACAAAATCAAGTTTAAATCCCCAGTCACTCTTAAACCAGCTTATAAAAGTCCACAAGAAAATAGTCTACTTACTTAGCAGTGTGGGCTTCTGATTGTGATTTAGCTGAGGGGTTGTAATCTACCTGTTTAAACAAGCCTTTGCATGAAACCAATCTGCATATTCACTATCTGTGTTAGTTCTAGAAGTTTATACTGACAATTCACAAGCTGTTTGATCACATTTAGTCAGTAAGAGATGGTAGAAGAAATAGAATTAATACTTACCATGCTAGTAGCTATATTCCTGTTTGTTGGCTGCATACAAGAAAGGAGTGAGCAGGCACCACAAGCAGATGTGGAACAGCTTCTCTGCAGGGAAGCCATTTGCTAGGCACTAATTACAGGCTGGTTTTAAATCTTGGCAATAAGTAGCATTAATCATTGAAACCAAGGGTATTCATGTAATTTATGCAAATGCCTTACTCCGCTTTGTGTCTTTCCAAATTCTTGATACTGTCTTTTGACAGGTGTTTTCATGTGTTCATACATTGAGAAGGTGTTTCTATTACATTTTTTCACCTTTCATTTCATGGGAAGGAAAGAGATGGGAGGACATAGGCATTAAACAAGTTCCATACTCGAAAGTGCAAGACTAGATTTCTTTTTGAACAACTTGGGCTCTTATTAAAGAACCAAACAAGTAATTAAAATGTAAGGCATTTTAAGCCTTATTCTACTCTGTTTTTATATGAATCTCAAGGAAGAGGTAAAAGATCTTAAAAATCAATTCCCATGTTTTTGTCTGAGACTGAAAAGTGCTGAACAAAAAAATCTGATCTCTTTATATCACAGCTACCATGCTAATTTGTAAAGAATTTTCTTTTTTAAGCTTGTCCTGTTGTTAAATACTTGTAGAATACCCATGTAGATCAACATAATTATGACAAAGTCAGTGATTTTTTGTATTATTTTTATGCTTTGTGCATGCACTTCAGACAGTGAAGATTGCCTAGAGCAAACATCTCTTGTAACTTTAAGGCAAAATTTTGAGCCTTTAGTTGTTTTGTAAAATAAGTACATCCAACTTTTTTTTTCTTTCCTTTTTTTTTCCTTTTTTTTTTTTTTTTTTCTTTTTTCTTAATTAATGGAGGGCTTTTGTTACTGATCTTGGAACAAACAACTCAATGAATTTCCAAGAAAAATACATCTGTGGACTTGGCTGTTGAGCGTAATTGTAAAAAGCTCCAAAGCATTCCATAAGGGAGAGGATAGAATGTATCAAATATTTTGTGTGGAGCCTGCCGTGGCATGATAAATATGTTTTTTATGTCACAGTGGAGAATAATAATTGAATTCCTTTTTAAAGCTGTGTATCTGTAATACCGTGAATACATGTGGAGATCAGTGATATTGATACCAAGAATTGTCCTCTATGGCTTCCACTTTCGTGTTCTGTGTACTTATGTATTGTGTCAAGAAGTAAAATCAAATTGAAAGTGGAAAGATGGATGTTAAAATTACTTCGATACATGCTTTAATTTGGAGAGTAAACTTATCTTCATACCCTCAAAATAAATAATTCCTTGTATTAAGGAAGAAAAAAAGTTGTATTACCTTGAATGTAATTTAATCTTGAATCATGGACTCAACCCCATATATTGCACAATTTTGGGG
The DNA here is from genome assembly GCA_035047845.1 of Dendrocincla fuliginosa. NCBI lineage: Eukaryota > Metazoa > Chordata > Aves > Passeriformes > Dendrocolaptidae > Dendrocincla > Dendrocincla fuliginosa. The sequence continues at coordinate 37,498,932 of JAWWMO010000121.1, forward strand.
AAAGTGAAATCACTACCCTTGGGAGGTTAAGAAGTCCAGTTTTATTTGCAAACTGCTGTTTGTCTTTTCAGTAGTGCTCAGGGCTGTGGTCAGTACTTGGCCAACGCAAATAAAGCCTCCTCATCACACACAGCCTACAAAATCACTTGGAATATGCCACGATGGAGGCAGTGAGAATAGGAAGTGGAAGAGGAGGACTTGACTGCTTCTTCTGAGATTACATTCTGCCTCAATGCAATGCCTGATTTGTATTTATTTTTTAAATATTTTTTCTCTTTGCTTATCTTGGCAGTAATGTAGTCTTATATGGGGTGGGGGTGGAAGTATTTCTGCAGCTTTCATTACAGGAAGCTTTTTCCCAAAGACAGTTTGGTTATGATTTCTTTGGCCTGTTTGCCACAATAATTTCCAAAGGCTACTTATCAGATGTACTGTTTTATTAGCATACTCAGTATGCTAATCTCTTGATAGATGATCTTGTTTGATCATGGTGAAATAGGAAAACTTCAAAATAATTTATTTTATGCAATTCCTCAGTCTGAATGAGAGTGATGGACAAGAAATGAACACTTGATTCTTTGAACATAAATTAAGCTACTCTTATAAGTGGTCATTAGCCTTTATTTTAGCTGTTTATTGAAAGCAGCTTTTGAAAGTGCTGCCGTTCAGTGTAATAAGGCTGCAGAGAACAACATTCATGAGAAATGATTTTTTTATCATGATTCTAAAGATTAGGAATGCAAAGTGAGCTATCTGTTTCTTTAATAAATGCAAAATATCCTTGCTATCTGTTATCAAAGGACAAAAGAGGAGTATTTTTTTAAGTCTTAATGGCTTTTACTAGTGGCCAATAACAGAGTATACTTTTAGTGTTTAGACAGGATAACTTAAAACTTTAAAATAAAAAAAAAAATAATCCTCAGGTACTTCTGATTGTTATAAGAACAATATATGCATAAGAAGTCGTATAATTGCTGTGTAGGACTATATTCATGTACAGCATCAGTGCTGGGCAAACTTTTCTAATCAGTCTTTTAAGAATGTGCTTGTTTACCAGCATTTTCTGTAAAGATAATCCAGTGTTTTATGTTTTGTCAAGTTGGTGAAGGTGTTGTTTCAATCTGCTGTTCTTAATACAATGTGATCTCGTAGCTTCTCCTATGAATTGTGGTGTTTGCTTTCTTTTCCTCCTTGATAGCTTCTCAAGGTTTTTTTGTTTGTTTCATGGATAGTGGCTTAGCTGCTTCACCTGCCAGTTCCCTCAGAACCTGCAGATGTCTCTCTTCAGGTCCAATGGACTTGTGCACCTGCAGGTTCTTTAGATCTGAACCTGATCTCCTGCAGTGGATGCTTCTTCATTCTCCTAGTCCCTGCCTTTGCCTTCTTTGACTTGGGCAGTGTGGCTGGAGCACTTGCTGGGGAATAATGAGGCAAAAAAGTTGTTGAGTGCCTCAGTCTTCTCTGTATCCAAGGTAACCAGATCTCTGTTTTCCTTCTGGAGAGGGTCCGTGTCTTTTCTAGTCTTCATTTTATCTCAACATACCTATAGAAACATTTTTTGTTGCCCTTGACATCCCTGGAGAGATGATTCTATCAGGATGTTAGCTTTCCTAACCTGATTCCTGGCTGCTCTTACAGGATTCCTGCCAGGCTACTTGTCCTCGCTTCAACCCTCTGTAGGCTTCCTTTTTGTGTTTGAATTTTTCCAGGAACTCCTTTTTCATCCACAGGCCTCCTGGCATTTTTGCCTAATTTCCTCTTTGTTGGGATGCATCACTTCTGAGCTTGGAGGAGGCGATCCTTGAATACTAATGAGGTTTCTTGGACCCCTCTTCAGGACTATAGCCTATATTAGTCTGAGGAACAGATCTATCCCTGAAGAGGCCAAAGTTACCATCCTGAAATGCAGGATAGCGAGTTTGCTGTCCACCCTTCTTGCTGCCCTAAGGATCTCAAACTCCTCCATGGAGTTCATGCAGCCAAGGCTGTCCTTGAGTTTGACATTTTCCACCAACCCCTCCGTGTTGGTGAGAACAAGACCTGCCGTAGGGTAGGACCTCTCCTTGTTGGCTTCCCTATCAGGTGGAGATGGAAATTATCATCAATGCATTCTAGGAACCTCCTGGATTGCTTATGCCGTGCTGTGTTATCCCTCCAACAGATATTGGGGTGGTTGAAGTCCGCCGTGAGGACCAGGGCTTGTGAATGTGAGGACACACCTATCTGTCTATAGGAGGCCTCATCTGTTCAGTCTTCCTGGTCCACCTGTAGCCGACCCCTACTGTAATGTCACCTGTCTCTGCCCTCCTTTTAATCCTGACCCATAAGCTCTCAGTCAGCTCCTCATCCATTCCCAGGTGGGGCTTTGTGCTGGTCATTGATATAGTGACACCTCTTCTTTTTCTGCCTTGCCTGTTCCTAAGGAGCCTGTATCCTTTCATTCCGACACTCCAGTCACAGAAGCCATCCCACCATGTCTTTGTGATGCCTTCCTGAAAACTATAGTTCAAAAGCCTCTTCACCAGCTTGGCAAACCTATGTCCAAAGATGCTCTTCCTGTTTTCTGGCAGATGGACCCCAATAGACCAGGTTTCTCAGAATGAGTGCCAGAGTCTTAAGCAGCCAAACCTCTGGCTGTTGCACCAGTTCTGTAACCGTTTGTTGATTCTCCAGATTCAACTGGCCCTTTCAAACCCTTCCCTTTAACTGGAAAGATTGATGTAAAAGCTGCCTGTGCTCCATAGTGCCTTATCACTGCTCCCAGGGCTTTTTAATCCTTGGTACTCCTCGGGCTGTTCCTAGCTGTGTCAGTGGTGCCCACATGAAATAACAGCTGCAAGTAATAGTGTACTATATCTTTTTGCATACTGTGGCTCTCTGATAGCCATCAGGTAAACCATATTTTTGTGCATTTCTTTGCAGTATTTGTATGTTGATATTCACATAGTAGTGAAGGACAAAATTTCAGTTTGTATTTTTTTTAGTCATTATTACATCAAAAACGGAATAGGATAAGGTCTTTTAAGTCATTGCCCCTCAAAATCAAACCCAAAGGCAACTTTCAGTGCAACTGCACTGTTGGCAGGAAAAGGAGTCTATTTCAGTTGGTGTTCTGACAGCTATTCCTGTGTGTCACAGCAACAAAATAGATATGGATCTAATTCTGACCTGGACCGCAGGCTGAGGATGCTCATGCAGCCCCAGAGCCGCAGCAACATTACAGGACAGATTTGCTGCCTGACAGAGGGCAACAGCTCCTGAGCTGCTTTATTGTCCTTATTCCATCAGACACATGGAGTGGCCTGTAGGGCAAGAAGAGTGTCTGGGTCCCTTCTGTAGAGATCTCAAATTCCTTGAATGCAGGAGGAAAATCTCTCTTTATTCTTAGTAGCATTCACAGCTAGAATGATTTTATGCTTTTTTTCTGTAATTAAAATATGAGGAAGAAATGATTCTTCCCTCAAATGATGCTGAGGAGTCTGCTTTGATAATCTTACCATAGGGCCAGATGGACAGAGGGCCAGCCTGTACCCTTCAGTTGCATACTGTAAAGCAGAAGATGTGGCCCCTCCTTTTTTGTTTGTTTGAGGGTTTTTCCCCTTTTTCCTTTCTCTCCTAGGCACAGACTGCCCAAGAAATGAATGGGAACAGTTTCTTGTTCAGGGCTGTATATGGCATTTGAATGTTTCTAGAGGGGTGTGATCAGGTGAATTTTCCAATTGGTGAAATATTTGAAAGTAACTATTCTGGCTTGTTGTACAACTGCCAAAAATCTAGGATTGTGTTTGTAATTTTTCATAAGTATGTGAGATCATCTTCCTATGATGATGAAGAGTTTCAATGGTTTTAAGCATAATTTACCTTATTTATGCTTCTTTTGACTTTTTTTCTAACAACCTTTAAAAGGAATATTTTGATTAACCTTTATGGATATTGTTATGACACTAACCATGGTTTATTATATTACCAAGCCTTAAAAAGTATTGCTGCTTGACAGCTTGATACAACTTGACTCAACCAAAGCATTACTTTGGATAGTGTCTTTTCACTGTGGTAAACTTTTATAGCTGTATCCCATGTTGCTTGGCAAGCAGTAGACAACACTAGTTTTCTTGCTTCCACTTGTGAAGTACACTAAAAGTGTGTACAAAAGGTCCATAAATTCTTCCAGAAATATTTTTATTAATCATTAACATAAACAATTTAAATTTAGATGGGTATTTGTTTATTTAAGGGTTTTGAGAAGCAACATTGCACACTACTGTGGCATGACATATGGCTTATGCAAATTGAATTCCAGTTCCCAATGAAAGGTTTTTCAGCCCTGCTCCTTTATTTTTTTCTTTTTCTATGGGTTTTTTGGGGGGTTAGCTGGTTTTTTGCTTGTTTGTGAGGGTTTGTGGGGTTTTACCCTGCAAAAGATACCCTCTTTATTAATGAATTCTCGTGATATACTAGCTGTAAGACTTGGTAAGAATAGTTTCAGCCAGGAGGGTGTTGTCTGTGGAGTCCTCTGTCTCCCTTTTTGTGCTGACAGCAATGTGAGCAGTAAAAGAAGCAGATTTTTATGAAAGCACCAAGGGTAGTTTCATGGCTAAACATTTAGAAGCTATCCTAGAGTATGAATTATTTTCTTGTATTTATAATCATATGATGGCAGAGGAGCCATCTACCCTTATACTGGAAAAGTAGTCTTAATTTTCTAGCCGCTTTACCTGTGGTTTTAACCTTACTTGCAAAAGAATTAGGTGTTCAGAGTTGTAACAGAAATAAGTGAGACTGGTATTTGAATACCAGTAGTGTTGTGTAAAACTAGGTACGTTAAGATGAAATGCTGATGGTTTGGAACTTAAATATTCAAGATTAAGATACTTTAGTGTTAAAATGTGATCTCTACTGTTCCCCACTTATATAAAACCCTCTACACAGCTACTTGTGGAGATTTTACCACAAGTGTTAATGAATTTCTCATGTGGTGGTGATAAGCTTGGCAGATGAAGTCAGTAGGAAGTTAATAATTCACAAAAGATTTTTAGGGATGTGCAGTAAATAAAGCACAGGTTAATCAATTGATAAAGAGAGAAAAAAACACCCTGATTAACATGCTGTGAAGGTCTTCGTTTTAATCTGAGAATGATAGTCCTGATTAAAATATGTGGTGATGTAGTTAAAGGTTATTTTCTAATGCATGTGTGTAAGTAGGTTAATTATGATTGCACATGGAACGCTTTGTGATACTGCCCCACTTCTGAGTGTTTTATAGGGTAGACAATATTATTGTGCTGTTTTCCACTTAGAACTTCCTAGGTTGAAATCAATTATATTTATAAATTACTTTTTAATACGAGTTACCTGGATACAATAATATTCTCAGGGCTGAAGTTACCTTAGTTTGGTCTTTTCCTTCGTTGGCATACTTCAGTCAAAATTAGAACTGCTGGCAGGAGGTGGTGTTTACTGACAGCATTTCTTTGTGACTTGGTTACCTACTTCATGTCCCCTTCAGTCATTACTGGCTCCATTAGTAGTCTCAATTCTGATTTCTCGCCTTTTGTGGCTTACGCCTGATTACCTTTCTTGATTCCTCCTTCTAGAATCTGCCTAGCTCCTGCTCAAGTGTCTTGTCCAGATGTGGTGATGTTTTCTTCTTCTGGGTTGCCTATCATCATGTTTGTTTCAATGGCAGATGAACTGGGAGTACTGGGGAAAGATGCCCTATTTTTGGTTCTGACTGGCACTATACCATTAAAAACAGCATGCTCCACAGTTTTCTTCAGTTACCTCTGTGTAGGTGGATATGTTGAGAGAATTTCTCTCTTTCCTTGTTGAACTAATACACACATGGAAAGTTTTCAAAAGCCTATGGCTTGTCTGCATTTGGATAGATTTGCAGAAGAGCAATAGTACAACATGAAGACTAATACTAAGGCCTCCTGCCACATTTCAATTACCAATTTGCACAGATGAGGCACTGCTAATATTTTTTGAAAGGTAGTGATGTAGAATACTTTACTCTGACTTTAGAATTGAGTCATTTCTGCAGAAATTTACCCAAATATACTAGGAAATTGTATGAGGAGTTAAACTAAATTTTAGCAAATATTTTAGCCACTGGAAACAGGGCAAATAATGGGCAATATAGGGGGTCTACCTTTGTCAGTACTGTGTCTCAGCTTGATGCAAGGCGTTTGTGATGTTATTTTAAAATATTCATAAGTGAAAATTGTTGTACAGTAATAAGATAATTATGTACCATTAAAATTACACTATTTTCAACTTTAATTTGGAGAACTACAGAGCCTAAAAGTTGGAATTTCAGGCACATATTATATTTAATTTGAATTTTATACATAGCTTTGTGTTTCCCTGTAGGACTGGATTCTTAGTATTCACTAATAGTTTTGTTGGAGCTGTTTTCAGTTACAGGCAAATAAAAAAATGTAGGTTACTCAAATGTGAGATTATTAAGGATTTTTATTTACAATAACATAACTATCAACACTATAATCTTGACAGTGTTTCTCTAGACATTTGAAATTGGTTACACCCATCTTTTGGCTACATAATGCAGGGCCTCAGTTCTTAGGCGTGAATTATATTTACAGGGATGATGCAGCCAATTTCCCTCTTGCTGCATCGTCTGCTTCAAATGACTCATTACCCACATGTTCATTTTTACGTACTGGTTACTGCCTTTTGAAATTCTTAGTCCTTCACCATAAAATACTATTTTTTCTACAGAAAAGGAAATACATTACAGCTGCAGTAGATGCCTCAGCAAATGACTTCCAGGTATCTAGAATGAAGAACCGCTTTGAATGATCAAGTCTCAATTAAATGTTTGTTTAAAGTTTTGGAGGCAGTAGTGCTGTTTTAGGGAAGACTAATAAAGTAAAATGTTTCAATTAAACATTTAAAATTCAATTTTCCTAGGGTAGAAATATTTTTTGTAAATAGTTCATCTGAAAACTGTGCTCTGTACTGGAGTAAGACAGGTGCATCTGGGTCAGTATCCCATTCTTCATAAACAAAGGCTAGGTAAGGAAGAGAGGTCATTGAGTGGGACTATAGCAAAACCTCGCTAGAGCATACTCCCAGCCTCTCAAAATGCACAGCACACTTGCTTCCTGAGCTGTTAGTGGGGTCACGCATTTACCAGGCGTGATAATAAGCATTCATGGAAGAAAAGAATTGCTTTTTGAACGCTGTGTAACCTTTTAGGATCCATAACATTTTATTGGAACAGTTATCATGACCTAAATTTACACTGTGCAAAGAGCCGCTTCTTATGATGGTTTTGCATCTGTCGTATAATAATTTAATTTGGTATCTCCTAAACAGTGAAGATCTTTCATCCTTGTGTTGTTCAGAATACTACAGCCAGAGTACTTAACATAGTAGTGTATTTTAAGTATTGTAAGCTTTCATTAAGTTTTTGGGGCACAATGTACTTCTCCATATACTGTCTACACAATGTAATAAGTGTGCACTTCCAATTCTTAATGCATTTTTTTTTTCTGATATTAAGCAACTGTTGCTACTGTATCCTGTTTTCAGCCAGTTTTGCTATGCAGATTTCAGCATAGCTTTGATCAAAGGCATTGGTTTATTCTAAAGTATACTTTAAAATAAAATATGTATCTAGGTTGATGGTTCATCGCAGTTGAGACAGCACTGTTTGAAAAGAACAACATTATTAAGTTCAATAGAAATGGTGATGGGCTTTTAACTACAAATGTGCTACCAAGCTGTGTGGCAATGATTGCTCTGTATAATACATTTTTAAAAATTATTTCAGATAGCTTAATCTGTTTGTTGTCAGGCTTTATCATTTGTGGGAAGTTTGGGGGTTTGGGTTGTTTTCTTCTAGCTCTGGTTGTTGACCTACTTGTCTGTTTTATAAATAAAAATAGGTTTTCTCCTTTATGCACAGTCTACTTGTGTAAACTAAGACATAGTCTTTGGCTAAGAAATTTTTCTGATTTTCTAATTTTTTTCTATCTTCTTGGAGGTTTTCATATGAATTTCCAATTAGAGCAGGAAGGCCAAATGGTGCAAATGTTGTTACGATAAACAGATGGGAGATTTTAGAAGGTAGTAAAATATAAACAGAATTAGGAGCTTTGATATTGAACAGCATGTTTGCTGTCAAACATCCATTTAATTTACTTGTTAAAAGCTGGAACCTAGGCTGGCCATTTTTGTTACTTCCTTTTGCTTTCTAAAGGGACATGGAAAAAAGTAATTTGACTGACCCAGTTTATTTTCTTGTTTTAAACTAGATTAAATTAAAAATACAAGTATTAATTTTCTCAAAGGTGCTGAATAAACTGGTTTAATTATTAAAACACTAATTTGGTAACTAGATCTCCTTAAATTTTATTTCAGCAAATTCTTTGTATAGATGTAATTTTTACTCTTCATAGTTTCTAGGAATAAAGTATTTTAGAGATGCCAGATCACTTCTTCGGTTGAGTTGGATAACATTAAGTTAGGCAGAAGTTCACTTGAAGAATGTATTCTGATACAGTTGTGGAAAGATAATCCTATTGTAGGTATCACTGTAGCAGAGAACACTTCATTGCAACACATTTACTTTTTTATTAAGTAACTCTTTAGGATATTAAATAATTTTTAATTCTTTCATGTGAATTGCAGCAATTTTTTTAAATTGAGTTGACAGCTATGCTGGTACACTTTAACACCTGCTATGAAATGCTTTTGACGTACTGTTTTGTAAATATCTGCTTCGTCATTTCAAATGCAGTTTTGACTTAACTCAGTCCTCTTTATAAGTGCTAGTAGCTTGTGGTGTCCCTCCTTGATTTGTAGTTTGTCTAATGCAACAGTGCTGGCATTGCCATCTCACTCACTGCTTCCATATTAGTCTTGATTTTGGGGACCTCATTGAATTCTTGTTATTACGCAGATCATGATCAAGTCCACTACAGGCTTATGTCTGCTTACAGTACATTTGCTAACCTTGCATACATCCACCAAATAACATATAAATAAAAGAGAAGGGAAATGCCGGGTCCTTGGTATTCAGAGAAATCCAGGTAGTCAGTTTTGATTTTCTTTATCTTCTCTTTTAATAAGTACAGAGCAGTTATGAGTGAATGAAATAATTACTTTGGCTTGCATGTTCTTAAAGAGGGATTTGGAATACTTCTTAAAGTTTTTTCCAACTATCAGCCGTTGAATTACTCTGGAGAGAGCTTTAGTTGTATTTTTGTCCAGTTTCAAGATCATATTATGCCAAGAAGTTTTCCATAAAAGATTTTATCCAATTTACAATTTTTGTTATGTCTTTTATTTTCTGCGTGTATAGTGTGTTGGGTTTCTTATTGGAAAATTAAGGTAAAGTTTTGTAGGAATGCTTCTTTTGTGTTTATTACTTATAGGTAACTTCTGATTTGTTCATTTTGCTCTGCTTTTTCGCAATCCTAAATGTGCACTGTTAAATTTCAAAAATGTAAGTTTTACTGAGAAAATCTGAGGTTAAATAAGAAGCAGAAGTTCCTTTCATTTAAGCTTTCATTTGGTTCTGTACAGAGGACTTGAACTTAAAGCCAAATGAGGTAGTTCCTTTCTACAGGAAAATGTAATGACACACATGCAAGTTACTCGCTGTAGTTTGTGAATGTTTGCCACGTTGTTTATTGGTTATGATAGTAAAGCATTCATGTAGCAATTATCTTGGTAATAAGTGGTCAAATGCTGAAAGCTTTCTGACAGCTTGACATACGACTTTAGCATTAGCTCGCTGCTTGCTCCCTTTGCAGAAGGTTACCAATTAAATTTGCCTACTTGCATGAAGCAGAGCCTAGGAGTATGTAAATCTGAAGCCTGTGATTGCTGGATTCGGTACATGCTACTGAGAACGCTGTATTTTTGGAGGCTTTTTGTATTCTGCTCACAGTGTTTGCTGAGCAGGAACTGTAGCTAAAAATAACTAAAATGAATTTCTCTGTCTCTCTTTCTTTCTCACTGCAGGATGACGTAGCTTTGCCAGGGATTTATCAGCTAAGCAGAAAATGAGCTTAACATCCTGGTTTTTGGTGAGCAGTGGAGGCACCCGACATAGGCTGCCACGAGAAATGATTTTTGTTGGAAGAGATGACTGTGAGCTAATGTTACAGGTAATTTGAAAAGCCTTCCATGTACAAGTGGAAATAGCGAACTTAATGCACTAGTTTCATGTATTCCTTTTGAAAAGTAAATTTCTCAGATGTTGGTGCAATTGTTTTTATAAGTCTTTTGTGTCCATATTAAAAAATTTAGTTTAAAAATATTGCCATCAATCATACAGTTAGTGTTGAGTGCAGAGATTCACATTTTCTTTGTATATCACATACAAAATGCAAGAATAAAAGATTAAATAAATTTTGCAATGTCATCAGTAAAGTGCACTGTGTTCCATAAAAAGTAATAATGTTAAGCACTGGATGCTTTTGAAAAGGGCCTTCTTTTTCTGCGACTTGTAATCTAATATAGTCACATGATTTGATGTAACTTTATCCCCATGCCCTGATTGTGTTATACAAAGGAAAATGAAATTATTACAGAAGAGTATTTCTCCATCTCTGAGAAAGTTGAATGACTCAGTTTCAGTGGAATTGTAAATATATAAGTCAAAATATCTTGATGCTTCAGTAGGTTCCTCAACTTTGAGGATCACTATGTGGAACTCTTAGATGTGTATAACTGTGTTATGTAGCCGTATTGCAAGCACTTTGCCCTACCAAAGCTGTCCTCTGAGCTACCTTTTTCAAAAATGCGGGTTTTTTGACTGATTAATGTTAATATTTTAGGAGTTTCTTCTTAAATTCTTTTCTTTGTTTACTGTAGAGCTCTTAAGAAGGTTGAATTTCAAAACTAATATTCTCAGCCCTTCCAACCATTCAATAAAATATTTTCTTTTGGATTTTTTGTTCCCAGAAGTGTGTATGCAGCCATTAATGGCCAAATGAGATTCTTACTTGCAAATGAAATGCCTAAAGACCTAGTTTCATATGTATTACTCAGAATGTAATATCTCCAGTAAACTGCATTTGCCTTTCAGCCTCAGAAGGCATCCAGAGGTTTTAATGACAATGTTAGAAAGCAGTAGAAAATACTCTTAATTTCTCTTTAAAGACAGACAGGATGATGTCTTGGTGAATTATGAATAGATTTAAGTTATTTGCAACTGTTACTTGTTGTGTATTGACTTCAGAATTAGTATAAAGAATCAAGGGGCCTGGTGATTTTCAAGAATACTCTTTTTAGCCTGCTGTTACATGCCAGGTCTACATGCCAGCATGACTGCAACACCACAGTGCTTCAGGGGGAGGAACTCACCAAAAGAGAAGCTAATAATGTGTTCTTGTTCTGTATGTGTAGCTCTTTGTGTAGGACCTTCCTTTCCACTCTTGACAACTTGGTTGTTCTCTTACTGCAAAGCATGTGGACAATGCATGATAAAGAAAGCAGAATTTAGTGCTTTTATTCATAATTGATTTAGATAAAACATGTTAAAAAAGCCTTAATAAAAAGTTTTTCAACTGTGTTGCATGCTTGATAGACCTCAAATCTGTACCTAACACTGTTGTTCAAAGAGGTTTTGTTCACATCTGGGAGTACAGATTTGCTTTAAATATGTTATTTTGTAAATATGTTCAAACATAGTGAGAAATCTTTGTGTCCAGCTGCTCCAATGCGTTGTCCTGCTTGTGGATATATACCACGTTTTCACCTTCTTTTACCATGATGTTTGGAGTTTTTGAATCTTGATGGGGAAATCACCTCCAAGAGTAAAAACCATTTACATTATTCTCAATATCGTAATTGTTTCCAAAGAAGACTACATTTATTTTCTGTATTCTGAATATTTTATAAGTTGTCTGGATTGAAATTAAGAGTCCGTCTTAACAGTTATTCTGTGATTTTTATTCTTTCTGCAGTCATAAATAAATCCTTGTACTGGCTCTGGCTAGGTTGGTGTTTATAGAAACCCTTATGTGGTACCGTGTTTTGGGTTTGTCACTGTTGATAACACATCAATATTTTAGATACTGCTGAACAGTATGTGCACAGTTTCAAGGCATTCTTTCTTGCCCTGTTCTTCTACGCACATGTGATTTATCATAGAATCATAAAATGGTTTGGGTTGGAAGGTACCTTAAAGACCATCTCATTCCAACACTCCTGCCATGGGCAGGGACACCTTCTACTAGACCAGTTTGCTCAGAGCCCCATCCAACCCGCCCTTGAACACTTCCAGGGATGGGTCATGCACAGCTTTCCTGGACAATCTGCTCCAGTGTCTCATGGCAGGGAGGGGTACACAAGAAGTGGAGAGGGAACAGAACAAGGACAGCTGACCTAAACTGACCCAAGGGATATTCCATGCCATATAATGTCATGTTTGTCAATAAAAACTGAGGGAGGGGGGTCTGGGGAAGGTGCCCACTGCTCAAAGACTGGGTGGGCATTGGGCTGCCTGTGGAAAGTGCTGAGTGATTGCCTTTGCATCACTTGGTTTATTTCTTCTTTCCTCTTCCTCTTTCCTTCGCTGCTTAAACTTGACCCATGAGCTTTTTTGCTTTTGCTCTTCCTGTTCTATCGCACATCCCACTGGGTCAGGGGAGAATGAGTGAGCAGCTGTGTGGCACTTAGCTGCCAGCCAAAGCACCACAGTCTTATCAAAAGTAATTCTGGTAGTCCATAAATTCAATGAATGGAAGGCTGCAGCAACAAACCAAAGGAAAAATGGCACTTGAAAGATTTACACAGTCTTTCCACCTGTAAAGATCAGCTGCAATTAATAAAAATGTGTCCAATTACATGCCTCATATTTCAGCCTGAGATGGTCTACAGAATTTCAACTGTTTCTCTAATGGCCACAGACTTGAGTAATCATTCTTACCATTTCAGAAGATGTGACAAAGTATCATAAAGCTTTAAGGATCTTTGTATGTCCTTCCTGTTTTAACTTATTTTTAATAGGATATAACACATAAAGAAAATAATTATTAATGCAGTATATATTTGAATAACAACATTGAAAGAAGTTCAGAATTTTTTTGAAGAGCCTAGGTAACAATAGAGTAATTCTTGCATTGCTGCATCACTTGGGTGTGGAAAAGTGTAGTCTCTGCTTGACGTTGTAGGCTCAGCAGAACACCCGCACCAGTGAATTTGATTGTATTGAGTTAGCTTGTTTTCATTTAAAAGGTTACTAAGTCAGTAGAAAATGAACTATATCTATATATGCCATTAAAAGTGCTCAACTGATGTAGTATATTAGTGCAGCTTAAGTTGGCAGGGAACTTGTTCATTTGTCTGTCTCTTCCTTTATTCTCCCCTCCCCCTTGATATCGTATTTTCCCCACCCTGCCCCCCTGTATTACCTCTCAAGAATGCAGAGCAAATTGGCTCAAATGAAAAGTCCAAAATACTAAGTATAAGCAGTAGAGGACTGATTTCACTTCTTTGAGAAGAAAGCAGAGCAGTCAAAAGATGGCATGGAAAGAAAGAATGAGGAAGTAAATTGGAAACAAGGAAGGAAAATAATAGTAGCAAGTCTCAAGAAATGAAGAAGGAATGAGGTGGTAAATGTGGAGAACATGTTTCCTTAGGAGTACTAATTGTGTGTTCTGATGCCAAGAACTGGTGTGTGCCCTGGTAACCTGGGACTCCTAGACCTGACAGACCACAGGTGCTGTTACAGAAACAGTCACAGAAGCCTTGGACAGAAATATGCCATTCTCTGTGCAATATAGTTGAACAATGAGTTGAGTAGCAAGGGTAGAAGGTGCAAACCTTAAACAAGAAAGAATGCTGCTGGAAGCTATGCTATCATGTCGGGACACTGCACTAGCAGAATTATCAGCAAACAGACTGAGCTCAAGCGTGCACAGCTGCAGAAGATGAGCTGTGGGCTCCATTCACTTGGGAACTGTTGTAGATGACAAGGTGCCAACCACATGCATGTGTGAAGGAGGCACACATCCAGTCTCACCTCTTCCTTGCTTGCCATCTGCAGTTCGGGCTGCCAACACTTGGGCACAAGCAAGTGCTGAAAGAGGGAGGTGCTGTTCTTGGAGGAAAGAGGAACACGGATTGTTCCTCGTCGATGGGTTGATGTTTGGATGTGAAATAAAGAATTCAGTAATAAATAAATAAATAGATACTACAGTGCTTAAGGCAGGACTGAGAGAGTCAGAACTGATGGAAATAGTAATTCAGGAACTGTTCCAAGGTTTAGTGAAGAGGCTATAGCTAATTGGCTCAGGAAATTGATATCAAGGAGAAGCAGTTGGAATGCTTGTACGCTATGGTAATTATCCCAGCTGTGTGACAGGAAATGGTGTGTTTCACAGAGAACAACAACACCCCACAATCATAGTCGTGTTTTGAAAGATGCATGTAGTTGAGAGAGAGAAAGGTGAAGTTGATGCTGTGAGATTAAACACCAGTGATACGAGGGTGAATTGGAAAAAAAAAAGAATCTTTGCGTAAGATACAGGTGGGTCTGACTTAAAATTGTATTTGTGGAACATTAAGAAAATAATTATTCTGAATTAATTTTAGGATTCTGCTACAGGCACTCATTTGGGTTGGAGATTGACTTTTTTCATATGTGGAACTAACTTTTTATATATATTTTGAATAAATGTGCTACGTAGAAAGAAAATAATCATGCTGCTCTAAGAAATAGCTATTAATGATATTTTGATCTGGTTTTCCAATATCTTATTTTATTTTTTATATATATATTTTAGTCACGGAGTGTGGACAAGCAACACGCTGTACTTAACTATGATGCCTCTACAGATGAACACTTGGTGAAGGATTTGGGCAGCTTGAATGGGGTAAGTTAAAAAAAGAAATGGATAACTCCCTGTGGTGTTCTGTATGTTTGTTTGGGGATTTTTTTTAGCAATTATCAATTGTACATTAATGTCTTTTTAATGCGATATTGAAAATGGGGGAACATTCAAAAGGAAAATTTAGTCTTTGCAAGCTTTATTTGCTGCACCTTTTTAAAGGGCTGCAGTTAATTCCATTAATAAGAGAACCTTGGCAGTAGAAAAAAAATGAGAACAATAAAAAGGAATATGCTATATTTACGTAATTTAGATTTGTAAAAAAAAAAAAACCTGTAAAAAACCCCAACGTATTTCATTCTCTAAAGTGTCTGATTAATATATGGATTTTATTTTGTATGCTATTCCTTTTTTTTTCCTCCTGTTACAACCCAGGAAAGAATATTATACTGTACTTCATATGTAGGAAGAAAATTAAATGTGTGATAACCATGTTGTAAACCTATTTAATTAATTCTATATTGGCATGAAGTTTTTCAGAAGCATTTTTGTTAAAATATGTGCAATTAATGTGTGTGAAGTAATTACAAACTAATACAGGAAAAATCCAAAGTTATGAGCAAAGTAAAGTTTCTTACGCCATTTTACATTTTAAGGCTTTTCTAGGAATTGTGTATACGATGGTCTAGGTAAGCATCACTTTTTATAAAACTTTTTGATAATATAATAGATCATTAAAAACACAGTAATTTTGTCACATTTTTGTAGCCCTTTAGATATTCTTTTATGAGCTGCTTATTTGCACTAGCTGTAGTTGTTAACTTTAAATATTTGGCTGTGTTGTGTGTACAGAGTAAAATCATGAGTTCATCTGTGTTACTTACTTGAATTAATATTTAGAAAGCTACTGATAGTGAATAGCTTTGTCAAATGCTTAAAAAAATAGATGAAAAAGAAATCTCAAGTTACAGGCTTTTCATCTTGAAGCGCATTTCAAAATGAAGCTCCCATCAGTCTCTTAGCTTTTCTGTACCTTAAGGTGATTAACAGCCTTCCAAGGAGTCAGTCTCAACTCCATGTGAAACCACTGTAACCTGAAGGGCTATATTCTTTGAACAGTTGTAGACATACAAGGACTTTAGTCCTTAAATATTTAATATACCTCTGTGTTTTCAAAGCCAGTGCACTGTTTCAAGGCAGTGATGAAAAATAAATTCGGCACGTAGGATTTTTTTTGCTGAGCCATTTGATTTTATTCCCTATTTCTGTAGCTCCTGTAGTCAATAGGCATACCTTCAGATTTTTGTTGCCATGTCACAAAACTGGAATTTAATAAATGTATTTTAAAGGGCCTTCATTCATCTTTTTTGCCTCTGATAAAGAGCTTTCAGTGATTGGCTTCACTTGATCTGATTCTCAAGTTTGAGGTGAAACTTCATTTGCTCTAGAATAATTTACTTAGAGACATCAAAGGAATTCTTTCTTCCCACAGCTTTAGGGCAAGAAATATTAAGTCATAGGAGTTCAGTCCTTGCTCTTTGTCTTCACAGTGCTTTCCTATCAGTTTCCCACTGTGCTTTTCTTACATGCCTCTATCTACCTGGTTTCAAGTTAAAAGAGAAAACACATTATTTTTGTAACACCATACTTAATTCTGTGACAGAGTAACGTATACAATGCCTCAGTACCATGGAGTGAACTGCCAACTAGGCAGTAATTCTTTTAGCCTATCTACTGTTTCCACTGGGAATACCACAGCCAAATGCCTCTTCTAGTGCTTTAGCAGCTTTTACCCTTTCTTATTTTGCATACCTCATCAAAAGATAAGATTTTCTTAGTATATGGGATTAATCCATTCCTGGTGTAACATACTTTAAACACTCAAGATAATTACGTGTTTAAGGAGAGATGGCTCCTACCAATACTTTTGTTTTGAGTGTTATGAGTTCTAAATAATTTCATGAGCTGAACTGTAATTGCACCTGATACCCTAATACTTGAATATTCTTACATGTATGGTTGATTCACATTCAGTTCAGTGAAAAGGTTACAGCACTCATTATCCTGGACATCTGGATTTAAAAATAAAGCAAAAGTAATTTAAAGCAGATTTACATAATGTAAATTTTTTTTCTGGTAGTCTTTCATGACTCATTCTAGACAATCCTGTTTTTCTTCTATTTTATACAAAAAAAATGAAAAAAATTCTCTTTTCTGAAGAAAATGTGTCCAGTTGCTAAGATGTAATCTGTTATTTCACTAGTATCAGCAGAATTCAACAATATTTTCTCCTTTGACTTATGAACTCAAAAATACACCAGAAGAATTATTAATATCCATGGTCCTGTTGAATAATAATTCTTCTCAGGAATATTTTCAGGATAGCGAAGTCCTTTCACACTGATGTTTCAGGACTTCATTGTGAAAAGGTTGGTGAACTTCATGAAGGTTTTAAGACAGTTGACTCACTATTTCAAGAATAAACCTTTAGAAATCATATGTATATATAAAAATGTGTATGGAATGATTTAATGGGAAGAAGTGGGGAAAGGATTCCTTATTCACATAGTAACTAGCTTTTTCAAGCTAGCTTTGTCTTGCATCCCAAAGCATGTGGTGACATTTTAAAGCTCCAGTGGCAAAGCAACTGAGACTTTGTTTTAAGCCATCAGCCTAGCCATAGGGATGTCAGTAGACTGCACACACTGTCTTCGGAGTTGTCTGAGCTGAATATACTGCATGTGCAATTTCACAACTCTGACCAGGGAGGAAAAGGACACACATGCATATATACATACATGTCTGCAAGGTGGCCGAAATTGTGTTCACTCACCAAAATTCCGGTTGCCTTGAAGATAGTCTTCATGTGGGTTTTTGCCCTGGACTCGCAAAATGTTAAAGTGAAATAAGTAATGCATTAAACACTACTCAAAGTTTTATGGTTCCAAACCAATAGATAGTTGTAATTTTTATTCTTATTCATGTGGAAAATATTTTCTATGAACTAGGTAAGCAGGTTTTTTAATAATGAAATAAGCATTATTTTCCTTTAGAAAGAGAAAATAAAATGGAAGATGCTCTTACTGTTTTGGGGAAGGATATTTTTTCTGACTTTCCAGACTTCATGTAATACTAGATTTGCATGAGAAAGACAACCATTCAAAGATTCAGATTCTTGGCTTACTTAATTATTCAAGTTTTTCTTGTGTGGGTATGTGTCCCTAACTTCAAAGTGCTTATAAAACAGCGTATTTCACCTGCTTCATTCTTTAAGAACATGTAGTGTTGTTGCAGAATTCTTAAGTTAAAACTTGAATGATCCTGTGGAATTGCGATATGCCGAGTCCCCAAAACTGGCACAAATCAGTAGTAAATATGTCTCAAAAAGGCACCCTGTATATTTAATCTCCTATCTGTATATTAGTATTAACATGTAGTTGCTACCAAAAGCAAAAATGAGCTGCGATTTTTTTTTAAGTTATGGAAAATATATAACTGATAATTAATTAATAAAATAACACAGTCTCATATCAGCTAATCCACAATTATTTTATTTGCCTTAAATTTGCCCTAAATTAAAGCATTTTGTATATTAAAATAAGATGAAGTAGCATCAAGGAACAAGAGACTTTTGACATATACATAATTATTCATATTTCTTACAAGGAAGATGCTGCATTCTTACAAGGCCAGCTGTTGCATTGTTTTCTTGTAAAAGAAGAGGGAAGATTTCAGGAAAGCCGGAGAAGAATGTTGAGGAGAGTAACTTAGAGTGTAATAGCTTCTTAATGCAGGTTTGAATTGAGCCTTGAGGAATAGTTGAAGGCAAAGTGCTGTGCAGAAGTTTTTTGTCAGTTCACTCTGTAAAAAGATTCTTCAATGATGTGTATATCTGAAAGTGTCTTAAATGTTATACAGAGTTATATTTACTGTTTTGATTATAGAGGCTTTTTGTAGCTTGATCTCTAGTTTGTTTAATTGAGAGCTTAATATTCTATTCTTCTAGACAAAACTTGTCTTCACACTCTTATATTTCTGTATCACTGAGTGAACACTTTGGCACAATACAGTTTTCTCTGAAGGTAACAAATTCAGTTTAAGGAACAATTCACTTCTACATTAGTGAAATCAGCCTTATTTGGAGAGTACTAGAAGCAGTGGTATGACTTGGCATAAGCAGAAGGGTCATTTTGAGACCTGCCTTTGGAAGGTGGCACGTTCTGGGAGAAATCTCTAACTGAAGATTTAAGGATTCCCTCCAATGGCAAAAGAGCAAGTTGTGAGAAGGGTCCTGACATCCACTCCTGCCTTAGTGTGTTATCATCCTTGGTTTTCATACCTGAAATCATCACATGCAATTTCAAGTGTTGCTGATGTTCTCCACCTGGGCTGTTTGCCTGATGCTGATAGCCTACTTTCCCAAGTTGGTAAATTAGTCTTTGAAGATACAGGACAGTTCTGATGAAGTAATAAACCATTTTTTCCCCTTGTCCTTACAAAGGCTTGTGCCTGATTCAAACTTTTATATATGACATTCTACACTTTTATTTAGCGTTTGAATAATCTAATTTCAAACCCTATTTATGTTCAGTTAATTTCTTTCTCACAGAGATGAAGTTGTTTTCCAGTTCTTCCAAATTATATCTGAGATTCATTTTGACTTGAATGTGTATTATTTGTCCTTGCTGCCTCTGTAATTAGTCATTCTGTATCTCAGCTGTTCTCTTGAAGTTTATACCACCATGTTTTTTCAAATTCCTTGTTATTTTTCACTGCTGTGTTTAATCTGAACCTTGAAATCAGAGTGATTGATAATCTGTACTGTCTGGAACAGTCATCTGATATGGCTGGTGAAATTGGCCAAACCTTCAGGTACATAAATCCTTTTCCAAGTCACTGAAAGCTTATTTGATTTCTCTAACTATGTTTCCAACAGTAATTTCAGGGCGGGTAGGATTATTTACTGTACAGTACCTGAATTTTCAAAAAGCATTGTCAAGCCTGTGAAATTTGCTCTGCTTTGCTGTTAGCTCTCATAATAATACAATTTCTGCTCACAAATGTTGTTAGGCTTACTCTTTCAAGGGTTGCAATATATTGAATTCTTATTACTGACTTTTGGGGTTACTCAGATGCACTAACTTGGTCCATGTTTTCTTTAAATTCTTTGGCAATGATTAGAAGTAAGCTACCTCAGAACTCTCATACTGGTGTACAAATATGATGATAGATCAATTCCAACAGTTAATTGGGATTGAAAAAGCAGACTACAAAAAAATAATAAGTGGAGATGCTAATTTGAGGGAACATTAATCAACAATGTACTAGATGTTGCTAACAAGTCAAACTTGGAAGAAACTTTTCAAAGCTGGTATGTCAGCAACCTGGTTAGCAACTGATGTTTAACCTTTCTTTTGACGTATTTTGTGAGGCAGGTGGCAATTTGAGCTTATAGCTCCCCAGTAAATCACCAGTAGAAAACTTGTGGTGCTGAAAAGTTTCTTACAAAATTATTTAAGTGATGTCATTTTATTATTTTGGAATTTAACGGTATTTCTTTTTGTCCTCGTTTATTTCTGTAGACATTTGTGAATGATGTGAGGATTCCAGAACAGACATACATCACTCTGAAGTTAGAAGATAAACTAAGATTTGGATATGATATCCTTGCCATAAAATGCAGTTCTGTTAAGTGAAGGGTTCTCATGCTACTTGAGGAGGAGCTTTGAAAGATTTCTCTCATTACTGCAAAAATGCCTATATTAGAAAAAAATCTCCGAGTTAAGAATACTGTCCTTGGTCTAAACTATTGATAAAGTGCATTTGATTGTCTCTCACTGCAAGAAACCTCAGCTTTCAATTGCAATTGAAAACCTGATGTGCATCTTTTGTGTTGATAAGAAATAATACTTTTCTTTGAGGCAAATACACAGATATTTGTATCATGCAATTGTATATGAGTGGATAAGATCACAAGTAAATACTCAGCAAACTACTGAATGAAAATTACTTGTTATTACAACATTAAGGTATCCACTCAATGTCCTGTTTACAAGTAATAATTTCATTGTGCACTTGCTTTGGTGAGTATGATGGTGCATGGTAGTCCTAACAGTGACATATTTGTAAAAGCTGTCACCATTTCAGTGGCAGAATAGTCTGCACATCTTGCTTTTCTGTAAAATCCTCTTGTGACCTCAGAAACTTTTCAGTATATTCCTTATCATTTCCTACATACTAATCTTTTCACTGTTGTCAGGGGAGAGATGAGAGTCCCTGAAGAAGCACTTAAGGTAACAATGTGCAGTTCCTTGATGTTCATTTGTCATTGCGTAGTTTTTAGTAATATAGGTGTTTTTTTCCTACTTTTTGAGGGTTTGTGGTTTTTTTCTCTATTTAATGTCATGCAGCATGAAAAATTCACAAGCCAACTCCAGTTATCCCAAAAATCTTCAGAGGCAGAAGGATCGAAGCAAAGCAGCTCCAAAAGCCCAGAGTCCAAGGTAACAGACTCCACAGCTGAAGTGCACCACAAAACTACAGAAGCACTGAAATCTGAAGAAAAATCAATGGGTAAGGTTCATTTTTCACCTGCAGAAGCACAAAAACTTAGAAAGGATATTCATTTGTTTTGGTAGGATGCTTGTGAAATTCTACAGATAGTAAAAATTCCACGTATGTGAAATTTTAAACATACTTTAAATAAAAACTTTTGTAATTGAATTTCTGCTGTTTTTTACAGTACCATCCACGTAAACTTTTAAAGAGAGATTTAATCAGCATGTATAAGGTTTTTGCATGTCTCTCTCAAAAGCGCAAGCTTGCAGCATTTGTGGCAGGAAATTGCTACTTTTTTGCAGTTGAACTGAAAGTATTTGTTCAGAAACAGTTTGTGCTTTTTGCCAACATCATTTTCAAGTGCTCTTTTTTTTGTTGAGTTGGTTGGTTTGGTTTGGTTTGGTTTCCTTTTTAAATGGGTGGGAGTTTGGTTTGTTTGTTGTATAGTTACTAGCATTCATTCTTAGATGCATCAAGATAGAAGCTATGTGTTCTGTTGTGGTTTAAAAATTTGTAGATCCTGCAGTTTCAGTCTCGTTTCTACATCATCTTTCATATTTATATAATGTGTCATGATTGCTCTTCTGTGAGTGATTTAACTTCACATGGGTAGTAATCCATCCAGCTCTGGGGCCCCCAGTATGAGAAGGACATGGACCTGTTTGGAGCAAGTCCAGAGGGGGGCCACAGAGGTGATCAGCGGGCTGGAGCAGACAGGTTGAGGGAGATGGAGTTGTTCAGCTTAGAGAAGAAGAGGTCTGGTTAGACCTTGTAGCAGCCTTCAAGTACTTAAAGGGGACTTACGAAAAAGGAGGGAGGGTTTTAAACTGAGAGAGGAGAAATACTGATTAGATGTTAGAAGGAAATTCTTTACAGTGAGAGTGTTGAGCCACTGGAACCGGTAGCACAGGGAGTTTGTGGATGCCCTGTCTCTGCCAGTGTTCAAGGCATGATTGGATGGGGCTTTGAGCGACTTGATCCAGGGAAAGGTGTCCCTGCCCATCACAGGTCCCTTCCAACCCAAACCATTCTCTCATTCTATAATGAACTTCAGGATGAGGCTTGCTGAAATGTAGTGGAGATAACCATAAGAAGGAGAAAGGAATGAGGTGGTGTTGTTTCCTTATTATGAAACTATCCAGGTCTGACTCTTTACAGTTTTGTTTAGGTTTAATTTATTCTTCCAGAAGACCAAGTTCAAAGAATTCTCTTCCCCACATATAAGATTCTTTGTTATAACTAAATAACCTGTTTGTTTTGTTGGGTGATGGCACAGTGTGTTAAGGATACATAAAGTAGCCCAGTGGGGTTCTTTTATCCTCTTCTTCTATTTTTCATTTCACTCTTCCAAAAGTAACAGTCAAACTTAATGATAACAATTTATATTTGAGTGCAATTCTCAGAAGCTTTCTGGGGTGGATTCCCTCACTGTTGCTGTATATATGCATAGCTGTTTACTATAGCTAATTCAGTGCACAGGCATAGAATCATAGAATGATTTGGGTGGAAGGTGATCTTAAAGATCATTTAATTGCAACCCCCTGCCATCTGCAGGGACACCTTTCACCAGACCAGGTTGCTCAAAGCCTCATTCAACCCATCCTTGAACACGTCCAGGGATGGGGCATAAACAAATTCTCTGGGCAACCATGAAGTTTTTAAAAACAACTCCATCTCGACTAAAGTGTGGTGCTATTCAAAAAAGGAAGTACCTAATGTCTTAAAATCATACTGAAACTTTTGGGATGGCTATGAAATCGTCTTTGGAATGCAATTGTATAAAACATTGAAAACAAAATGTTGATATTCATAAGAGCTAAAGTAACAGACAAGCTACCAAGCAGGATTTGAACAAATCATGGTTTTTTATATAAGGACTCTGTGAAGTATATTCAGGACATCTGTATGATGCTAGAATAGGCAAATCTCTGTAGGGTTAAGTATTCTTCAAAGAGATCAGGTCAATCTAATCCAGTCAATTTACCATCAAGGTAGAAATCTTGATTGTATCAGTAGGTTTTTTCCTATTTAATCTTTCACTGTAAATGTGTTTAATCATGTGTATACGACCTATATCAGAAACAGCACTTTTAATTGTACTGTAATTTAACTAATACTTTTTAAAAAAAAACAACATTTAAAACTGGTTGTGCTCAGTAATGTTTTACACACAAGGTAACTTTCAGCACTGTGTAGTAGCTGTCAGCAATTGGGAACCTTGGCAACATTGCAAAATTTGATCAGTTTTTCATGCAATGAGTTCAGATTTCATTGAAAGGTCAATGTGGGTAAGAATGAGAATCTTCTCACAGAAATAGTAGCAAACAGCTTTTAGGAATGTGCTGCTATCCTGATGACTTCAAACTGAAAGTAGAAATAGGGTTTACAGATATATCAGGGTGACAATAAGAGATGTCAGCTGCCTTTGCATCAACATTTGTGCCAAAAGTTTTGATCAGGTCATTAGTAAGCTTTTATATTTAGAACCCAGATCAGTTATCCAGCCTCCAAGTTTGTTTTGTATTTTGGCAAATGCATGCAACCATTTCACTTCGACTTCCAGGAGAAATGATCCAAGCAAATTACTTTCTCTTCATATTACTGTAACCTAAATATCAAAATTAAACAGAAATTAATTTCCTTTGCCTTGGGCTAATTTTATAGATCTTTCTGCCATGCCTCGTGGGACACCTTTGTATGGACAGCCAGCCTGGTGGGGTGACGATGAAGCTGATGAAAAAAGTGGTTGCAAGCCGGATAGCAAACATGAAGAAAAAATGCATGAGACAGGGGCTTCAGGTAAGTGTTGTCTTATTTTTGTCTGTTTTTTTTTCTCTTTACTGACATGCAGATATTCTTAAGGAACTAAACAGGTATTAATGTTTGGAAGTTTCATAATGTGCAAGATAAAAGCCTATTAAAATTTAAGTTAGTTTACAAATATTTTGTGAGAAACCGGGGATTTCCAGACACCAATTTCACATATAGCATGTCAGTTTTCTAGTATATAATACAATTTTCTATCAGTAAGTATAGCAAATAACATTACCTGATCTAGTGTCTTCTTTTTCAGTTTCATCTGTATCTGTCATTTTGTATGCATAGGGATATTTTATCAAAACAATTCCTGAGAATAAATGGTGCTGGTTTATATTTGTATTTGACTTTCAGCTATATAAGGTTATCTGTGCTAACTTTGTCTTTTGTAACTCAATAAAGCTGTATTACTGGGAATTGCTTTTCATAATTCTTGCTGTAAAGATTTCTGTAGTCTAAAGTTAAAGTGGTAATGTTTATTTCCACGCAATACAGACCCTTTTATTTGTTAGCTTGTCTAGACACAGTGTGTATTGCCAAAATGTCAATCTCAGTGCCTATAATTAGGCTTTTCTCTATCATCAGGCATATAAATAAAGTGACTGCTATTCTAATAAAGAGGAGAACCTTAAAACTTACTCAAGTTAGGACAAAATTCAGGCATGTTTTTTAGCTCTTTAGACATGCATTTAAGGTCCAACAGTTTTCAGTTGGTAGTTTCTTAAAGGACTTTAACTGAGGTGAGAATTTCTCTCTCCCTGTCATAGTCGTGGCTATCGTTATCATAGATCATATTTTGCGGGAATTGGAGTAAAGTCTAAAATGTAAAAGCAAACTAAATGAGCATTTAAATCTAGCGAGGTCAAGGTCTTTGGAGTTAACTTTTTGTCATAGCCTTTAGTGACGGTTGTCCTATTACATTAAAGTTGTCATCACTCAGACAGGAGAGTAAGTCCCTTAAGATTACGACTAGTAGAAAGAAAGCAGATGAAAACATTTAAATTAGTGACTTTTTTGTGTGCAACTTAAACAATTTTGTCATGTGTAGAAAGAACTGCATCATAGTTCAGTGTAGTTATAGAACACTTTCTTATTTGGTTGTCTAGTGAGAAAATATCTACTGTATGCAGCTTGTAGAATATGCAACTGTGTGCTCTTGTGGCTTTTTAACTACAGGTTTAATATCCTACAGTAATAGTTTATAGCTTTACAGTTCAAATCTTGTCTAGAAACGTGTTTTTCAGACACTTCTGAGGAATTTCTAAGGAATATAAATTTTGTTCCTAATGGCAGAAATAATGAGAGACAATGACTACTAGATGTTTTTTCACTCCCATTTTTCTCAACAGAAAGGGAAAGTGCTTATGCCATCACTTAAAAAGAAAAATAATTAAGTTCTTGCCTTAAAGTCTTGTCATTGATATACTTGCTAGCCATGGGATTTTCCTGGCGTTCCAGATTGCAGGGAAGCATTAAGAATTGGCTGTGAAATCTTTGACTCAGAATTTTGCTGTAAAACCCTGTGCCAAAACAGGGATGGTAAAGTTTCTGGTATCTGTGGTTTTATTGCTTAGATGTCAGTCTCTGTAGCAAAGTAATGAAACAAAAGTAAGAATTATCAAGCTTTTCATACTCATGTATCTATCTATGTTGCTTTAATGTAAAAAACGTGCATGTTTTTTGCCCTCATTAAATGTAGGATTATTAAAAAGTAATATTTCAGTGTTTGTGGGTTTGATGCGATACCACACCATTAACAATGTATGGCACAAGATTCCAGTTTCTATTTAGCCATGTGTCTATTCTTACTTTTTCATAATTTTAACTTGCTCTTTCAGAAGCAGTATTGCCTCAAATGGTTTACATGCTCTTGTATTTATTTTATCAAGAGATTTTTCAGCAAATGATCAGTGCTTCTATCTTAGTTCCTGAGTTCCAAGAAAAATAAGATTCCACCTTCCTCTCAAACTAATCACGGAGATGCCATCTGTAGACAAAAATAAGTTTGTTCTAGACAGATCTTCAGAAGTGGGGGTATTTTTGACATGATTTGCCTCGGTGAAGTCATAAGATAAATGATGAATAGAGAAAATGGATTAATATTTTCTAAATTATTTAAATTTGTTTGTTTGTTTTCCATATATATACACATTATAAAAAATTAAATTTGGGCCCAAAGCCTTCCTGACAAATACACCTTTTTTTTCTCCTTTCTTTTTTTTCTTTAATATTGCAAATCCCTTTTATTTATGTTGTTGTTGTTGTTGTTCCATCATGAGTTTATTTCCTCTGAATGGTATTGATCTAAGTAGAGTGTAGGAATAGCTTTTGTTTTCTCAAACTGAAAGACTCAATCTGTAAGAATGGAATTCACCTTGTAAAGAAAAGCCTATGTGAAATGGTATCAGAAGACGCTGCTGGGAAAAATCCCAAACCTGATACTTTTGCAAAATCATTTAATTTGGAAGGATGTAGAACTAAATCACTTGTATAGACAAATGATTTATTTATCTTGATCACTTCATCTCTGAGTAGACATCAGTTGTATGTTCTGCTAGTCTGTTTTTTGACCGCTGTAGGTATTTTTTAGTAGTGTTGGCAGAGTCTGAGAGGGTAAACCAGATAAGAGTTGACATTTGCTTCTATGGACACACTTCTTCAATCTCGGAACACTACATCTGTGTAGAAGTGTGCCAAAGATTTTTTGAATGTTTTAATGAAATTATGAAATAAAGTCATAAGCTTTTTGGACACCTTTGGCCTGCAATTACTTGCCATGAAAACGTTATTTTATTTTCAATAAGTTAGTATGTATTTTATTCATGCACTTAGGTCTTATAATGTAGAGGAATGTAATGATGGGAAATCAATATAAAGAAACACTTGCATGAAAGAAAATTGGAAACTTTACAAGACTCATGTTTAGATATTTTTCAAATATAAGCAAACTTTCATAATAAATGTTCAAGATTGACCCAGTTAATTGTTTTTCCATGGGTTAAATTATAGTAAGTGTATAAAACACTGATTTGGGACATGCTTCTTAATGTAAAATGCCTAAAAGTTAAGTGCATTACAGGTGAATTCTTAATTCTTAATAATTAATTGATGGAGTCTGATAGCATTTTAACAAATTAATCCTATTAAGAATCTGCATCATGCTTTAATGATTTAGTATATGATTATTCACTGAACAGAAAAGAAGGCATGAATTCCAAGAGATGGGGCGAGGTTTAATGAGGAGATAGAGGTGGGAGATTTGTTTCTGCTAAGCTAGCTATAGACAATTAGTCTTTACAGTCTCAAGTTAATAAGATTATTTCAATGTTCCTATATTTCTATCACAAGAGAAACTCACTAATGAAAATTATTTGCAAACAGAACAGAATAGCCTGGAAAACTTGAAAAAAAAACTTTCTGTGTTTTTTGACATGAACATTGCTATAATTTAATGACCCATAGATCTGCTGATCAGTATTAAAATGAAGAGTGGCACGTACACTCTGGTGTGACTTTAGGCTGCAGCTGTTAAATATCCATGTTATTTGCAAGTTTATTGGGTGTGTAATTATTATTATTGCCATATGTTACTTCCTGGAAAAGCAAAAACTACATTCTTTGCTGATCTCAGTGGGAGCTGTACAATTTTACATCAATGTCTTTTCCAAAAATCTAAGGAAGACAGAAATAAGGTTTTAAGCAGACTTCTGGAATCTGAAGTAATTTTTTCCATTTGGCATGAAGTATTCTTTTAATTCCAGCATTGCATAACAATATGTCAGATTAAACATGCCTGACATTTAAGAAATAGTGTCATTTTCAGGTAAAGCAGACTGAGTGTTTAGAAGTACCGATGTAATCAGTGTATGTAGGAGATTACATACACTGTAATGTGTGATGTGTAATCACCAGTATTAACAGTAAAGTTTCTAGAAGCTTGCTCTACAATTTTGCTGAGTTTTGATGTGGAATATGTGCAAGTGCTGCATATAAGGCTTGCTTTGAAAAGCTCTAGCAACAAATCTGGATAGCATGTCATGGGCAGCTTATTGAACTTTTTAGAGCTGTCACACAAAGATTTAAGTAAAATTAGTTTTGCCCCTTTTTCACTTCAGCTGCTTTAAAGCAGGTAATTAAGTAATTTATTATGAGAGGTAGGGATTTATTTACAATGCTTTTTTATATTTTTATTTTGAGAGAGTAATTTTGATATTTTTATATGACTGGTTATGACAACATTAAAATACAAAGATCTTATTTAATACTACGTGAATCATGATATGTATTTGTTGCAATCTTTTCTTTAACTAAAAAATTAAATATGTGATTCAGCCTTAAAGCAAAAAAAAAACCAAAACCAAAAATACCCTAAATGGTAAGTGGGAAATAAAAAGTAGGAATATGAAGAGAAAGGAAAAAAAAAAAGAAATTCCATCAAGCACTTGATAGCACTAACTTCAGCTTCTTTTCATTATACATATCATTGTCCAGTGCCAAATATAAAGCTAACCTTAAAAATATTTGGGGATTCTGTGTAAATATATGTTGGCTGCTTCTTACATATATATTGCTCTGGGTTTACAGCCATTTTTTCAAGAACTGCTTTGTGAATTTCAGATCACTTTTTTTTTACAATTTTCTTTATTAAAATTGTATTTTTAAGGCAAAAAGTGTAGTGGTTTGTGTTGGCTCCCTGCCAAACCCAGCCGTTGGTCACACAGATTTCCTCCTTCCGAAAGAGAAGAAAAAAAATTACCAAAAGAAAATTGTAGTAAAAAAATTATAAATTCACATATATTACTTATTAACTAATTAAACACTATGTATATACAGAACAAGAATCCTAAACATCCCCAAAAGGGGAAGGAGAAAAAGGACAAAAATGGGTAAAAATAAAACAAAACAGATATACACACTCGAAAACTCAGGGAATAGCTCAGTTAAGTAACTAACACAATAAACTCTCACCAATTCCCCTCAAAAAACCAGTTCCTGCACCTCCACGCGGCTTCGGACAACAGCTCTCAGATAGGCCTCAGCTCATATAGATAAGAGAGAAGCGAACACACACTGAGGCCTGCTGTCCTCCAAGCACCCAAAAGGAGGAGAGAGAAGAACCTCCCCTCGTTGTCTTATATATTCCTGATTACATAAAGGAATGGTGTGGAATACTTCCTTAGTTATAACCCTGTTACCAGGGAAGGCCTAGACCAAAACCAAGAAAACTAAACCACCACAAACAGGAAAGAACATTACTAAAAATGTGAAGTGTGAAAAATATTTTCTGTGGTTTCCTGTCTTGGCAGATGATAATGTATTTATATACACAGGCAGTTTTTTATGTATCTGATAGTTTATGTTGAAGAGCACAGATACCTATGATATTGTCCATACTGGGAAGTAAAATTCTTGGATTCTGACTGCTTGTGTGTGCAACTTGAGAAATAAGACTTTAAAAACCCCAAAAGTCTACAAAGTGGAATAAATTCTGCTGATGTCACAACGTGAATGTTATTGTTCTAATGATCGTCAGTGGAATGGAATGGAATGGAATGGAATGGAATGGAATGGAATAGAATAGAATAGAATAGAATAGAATAGAATAGAATAGAATGGCATTATCAAGGCTGGAAGAAACCTTCGCGATCATTCAATCCCACTATCCACCCAGCACTGTCACTGTAACCACTAAACCAAATAAACCAATTCAGTGCCAGATCCAGATGTGTCTTGAACACCTCTGTGGTTGGTGACTCCACCATCTCCCTAGAAAACCTATTCCAATGCCTGACGACATTATGAAAATTTTTTTCTAATATCTAACCTGGATCTCCCCTGTCTCAGTTTAAGGCCATTTCCTCTGGCCCTCTCACTGCAGGCTTAGGAGAAGAGACCAGTCCCCATCTCATTACAGTCTCCTTTCAGGTAGTTGAAGAGAGCAGTGAGGTCCCCCCTGAGCCTTCTCTTCTCAAGACTAAACAAACTCAACTCCCTCAGCCTTTCCTCGTAAGACATGTTCTCTAGTAAGGGATCTCCCTGAATCTCCCTTTGGCGAAGCCTGTGATTTCCCAAATATCATATAGTTTCCCTCCTAGTCTCTCCTAGTCTCATGGTTTCATTAATACTCAAGCTGAACCTGTGCAGCAGCTACCAATTTTTGCTTCCTTACTTGCCTCATAGAAACAGTTGTGCAGTTGTCTTTTGTATCTCTAGACCTTTGTAGAATGAGATCACCCTTTTAACAAGCATTGTGCTACTCTTTCCTGCCCCTTTTCTTTCACTCTTACCAGTTCGGAAATCTCTTCAGTCCCTACCCGTCCCCTCATTTTCCCAAAACACACTTCCAATTCCCTGCAATTGGTT
The DNA here is from genome assembly GCA_035047845.1 of Dendrocincla fuliginosa. Taxonomy (NCBI): domain Eukaryota; kingdom Metazoa; phylum Chordata; class Aves; order Passeriformes; family Dendrocolaptidae; genus Dendrocincla; species Dendrocincla fuliginosa. The sequence goes on from JAWWMO010000121.1 coordinate 37,529,483, forward strand.
TTTTGCTATGCAGATACTCTGCTTGTTCTGTTTAAAATATTATAGAGCTGTGATGACCACTATCTTCAGCATTTGCTTGAAGGTTTTCCCTTGAAGCTGTCTGTATTTAGTCTGATATATAATTTCCTTCATCTTGGCAGATGACATTTTATAATAGGATTTCAAAGGTAAGGCTATTTTATAGGTTACTCTCTGTAATATTTAGAAAACTGTAAGGACTTGCATTTAGAATTTGGGTGAAAAGTACTGAACAGTGGTTCATATCAGGATCTGCATTAATTTTTTTGTTTCCTCATTGTTTTCAGTTCTGCGTTCTAGTTAATTTTGCTGTATTTAACTCTTCTAAAAATGCAAGTACTTCAGACTGAAAGTAGGACTTTTTAAGTAATTAAAATTAACTTCAAATATTTTTCTTTATATAATTTCTAAAATTTTTTCTAGCTTAGTAAAATTTACAGTTTAGTTGTAGTTCACTTTCTCACTTCATTTGATTAAACTGTCATAATTTAGATTCAAACTATATTCTAACATCTGTTTAATAAAAAATACTGGAATCAAATACAGTGGATATCATCATGCTATAAACTGATTTCAGGTATTAAATTTTGTGCAGTCAAGTTTCACATGGAAAATTTTTTTATGAAGTTCTTCGTTAGTGCTGACAAACCAGTGTTAGAGATCCCCTCCTTGCCATGTATCTGATGCAGACGGCTACAGTCTTGCAATTTTCAAAAGGTGTCAATGAACCACCTATTTAATATTTACTGAAAAATATTGTTTCTTGTGTGGCCAGTAGATTGCTCCTGCCTTGCCCAAAACTAGAAATACTTCTCAAAACACACTGTATTAGCCAGTTATTTTTTGAAGGAGCATAGAACACTTGCTTAATTAATGGTTACAGGAATTGCATGGAGTTGTAGACTTGAAACACTGAATGGAAACTCCGGGGGAGGATGGGGGAATTAAGGTATATCTATGAATTTGCTCTGTGGTGGATTTCTCTCCTGTTCAGTGACAGTGGTTTATATTGTAAGGATCCAGGCTCTAGCTCTGATCCTACTAGAGCTTGATCCATTCCAGCTCATTAGGTAGATGAAACAAATGGAGAGTGATGGTAGTTTACTTAAAATCTAGGAGCTGCAAAGTGTGATTTTTATTACTGTTTTTTTTCTGTATAAACACAGAAGCTTTTTTAATGACCTTTGCATCAGTAAAATAGATTAATTCTATAATGTGTGTCTGCTGGCACAATTGTTTTCAGGAAAGGTACTAAAAAGGCATTCTGTTTCCCAGGGAGAGGAGTAGGGAGGTGCTGTTGAAGTGCCTGAAAACTGCCCCAAAGACATAAGGTGGCTCACAGTGCAGTGAAAAGCATTAGCTAGGGGATTCTTAGAAAGCAACAGCACAATAGAAAAACCTCTCTGAATTCTGAACATCTTTTCTTGTTGCAACAGCCACTATTAGAAAAAATACATTAAAGCAGCTGCGTTACCTGCATCAGAGTTATTTTATTCAGTTGGTATCCAAACATGGCAGTAATAAAGAATGTATACTGGTTTTGTTTTCACTCCATATCATTCTTTTTGTAACTTTTCCAGCAATTATTCTTTCACTTAAATAGTGTATTTCTCTATATCAAGTTACCATCCTTTTGGGTGTTTGTTTTTTTGTTGGTTTTTTTTTTTTTTTTTAGCCTTTTCTTAGATCCTCACAAGATGCCTGTGTTTATGAGGAATAGCATAGGTGCATTACGCCATCTTGCATCCTTTACCCCTTAAACTCCTGACTTCGGTATAAATGTTTCTGTTGCTCCCTTATTGCATAATGGTTTTGTAGACAAATATTAACTGTTTCAGCTGATGTAGTGTGGCTATTTTTAGCACCAGAAATCTATTAATTACTTATTTCTTTGTTTGGCGACCTGAAATGATTTCTTAAACATCTTAGTGTGGTTCATGATACATCACATAGGAGCTATTCAGAATTCCTCCAGTGGAATCCAACCTGCCATTGCTGCTAACATGTCAAGCTTGTGTTGCTTTTAGTATGTCTCTGCACTAGATGTTTTGGCTGGCTTACTCGATCATGAAATGCAGCCAGAAGGTGTGTTTTCTTTAAGGCACACTGGTAGCTTTGCTGCAACGACAGGAAGCATTAACCTTCATTCAGTGGAATTTGGAGTTACTACCATGTGCTTTTTCCACATTGTGCTTTCTTTAGCCAGTGAGAGCATGGCTTGGTAACATTCTGCATGCTTCCAGCTATTGTTTCGTTTTCTGTTCATGTACCAATTAAGGAAACAAAATAAGAGCAGATGACAGCAAGATTTAGTTCAACTCTTTGGTTTTATTCTTTGTAGTAACATAAGGGTTTGAATTCCGAAGCACTTTCCAGTGCTTATCAGCATTAAATTTTTCAAGCCAAAATTAATGTTTGTTTCATTAATGCGTGAATTGTTTTTCTGAAGAACTTTACCAAACAAAATTTTAGTAGTAATCCACTGCAGAAAATTGAAGCTGAACAGTAGCACTTGTTTGGGGGCACCTTGATTTGATGTGTTTTCCAGTAGTTTGGAATTGCAATAATGGTCATCTCAACCATTTCTCTGATGTGATTTATCTGTTTTCCTTGTTCAAATAACTCATCTGACGTTTGCATCTTCAGAAAATATTTGGAGTGCACTCTCGGCAAATTCTAAGTGAACTTTTTGCCACTTTATATGCCTTACAGCTGAAGTTTGAACTGTCTTTTTCTTGATACTTTATACGTAATTCTGGAATTATTTTTCCAGAACTACTTTGCTCAAATCTTCTTCACAATCTTACTGTTTATTCCAGAAATTACTCAAGTGGCCTTTACAGGAGTTTGGAAAAGTTTTGAAGAACCTGGAGTTCCCAAGTGTTGTGAAATCTATTTTTTCATTTTTCTTAATAGGAGGCAGCACAGAAGCCAAGCAAGCTGAGGAGCAATCTGCATCTGCAAGTGAAGAGCTTTATCCTTTCTGTAGGGAGCCAAGTTATTTTGAAATCCCTACTAAAGAATTCCAGCAAGCTTCACAGGTAGCAGAGAGTACTATCCATGAAATTCCAACAAAAGACACCCAAAGCTCCCATGCAGCTGCTGCAGGGCATGCTTCGTTTACCATTGAATTCGATGACAACACTCCAGGAAAAGTGAAGATCAAAGATCACGTGACAAAATTCACAGAGCAGCGTCACAAGTCCAAAAAGGCGTCTTCCTCCAGTGGTCAGGAGCTGCCTGGGCTTCAAACGGTGATGATGGCTGCGGAGAGCAAAGTAGCAGATTGGCTAGCACAGAACAATCCGCCTAGAATGATATGGGAACCAACAGAGGAGGATTCCAAAAGTATTAAAAGTGACGTTCCAGTGTACTTGAAGAGACTGAAAGGTAACGTGAATAATTCCAGCTATGCTTAATTCTGAAAGCAGCGAGTCCTCATCAGCATCCAGTGAGGAGATCCCTGAGCCCTTGTGGAGTTCAGTTGAAATCACAAGTACTCCACATGTGCACAAGGATCTGGGCTGGGAAATTTTACTGTGGTATTAAGTCTTAAAAAGAGGATAAGAAACCAAACATTAAATCCTCTTACAGTGAATATAATAGCTGGAGATGTTTTAATACTACTGAAAGCATCAGGTATTTAAAACATTCATCTTGAAAAGGAAAAGATCCAAACCTTAGTTAAAATTTCATGTATTTCACATTTTCCTATGCATTACTTTAAAAAGCTGAATTGCTTTTTAGAATCAAAGCTCTGAAGTTCAATTTATGCATTTAACATCAGTATCATATGTTCTGTGAATATTCATATGCCCTAAGAAAATAATTTATGTCAAAGAATACATAATGAAGTTACTCTGCTTAAATGAATGGATCATGTTTGGTAGAGTCAAGTTTGAGTCAGGAATCTGAAATAAACCAAGAGCTTCAATTTTTATACTAAGCTTGGGGAATATTGTACTTGTTAGAGGGCTGCTCTCAAATGGAGTTTCAAGTGATTATAAATGTTCATTTACTGCAGACAGTGACATTTCAAATAAAACTAAATCAAATGTTAAATACGATAAGTGCACTTTCTTTTGAATGCCAATGCAGAATAGAGAAGAAAAGTACTTTTGATGTTCAGATGAAGATTCCAGTGTCATTTGAACTTTCAAAATGCAAACTTCTGAATAGCTTCTTCAAGTCTCTCTTATTTTCTGTTTTTAATTTCAGTGGGTTAACCCTGCACTTCCTATCTTCCATGGTTCTGCAGCATTATCATGTCTAGCTCTTAAACCAGCTGGGACTCAGTACAACATGCTTTGTCTTACGCATCCAAAGTCTCCTTTTTAAGGCTGACTCTTTCAAGTTAAGCTAAAAATAAAATTCTGAAACAGAATTATATTAATATGCTAGCATTAAGATCATAATATATTATTTCTTCCGGTGTATATCACAGAACAGAATTCTTTGATCTTCTTGGTACTGTATTGTATTCATGAACATCCTTTAAAATATTAGCCATGATGCTTTGATAAATAGGAAGGGGCTTTGTTTATAAGCCTTTTCCTGGCAGAAGCTTCTCAAAGTCTGGTTAATTTTCATCTGAAAGAGGTGTAAGTTATGGGGTACATATGGCCATAGTAAATATCTGAAGTTTGTAATCTCCTTTGAACTGCTTGTATTCTCACTCATTGCTTGTATTTTCAGGTGGAGAATATACTTAACTGCTTTCAAAGTTTGATTTTTTTTAAAGAAAACTGTAACTTACTGGTTTTTTCTCCTCAGCTTTTTCTTACAATATTCTATACTGAAGTCTCACTGCAAAAAATATGTTATATGACTTTCACTGTGGTGTTGATATTTATTATTAATATTTGGCAGTATATGAACTATCACAAAAATTTTGTAGGCACTGTTCAAATGAATAGAAAACAGGAATGTAAGCTGGGATTTCAGCTGTTTTCAGTGCTGTTACTCTGATAGTAAGATTAGCCAATATGTAATTACTATTTAACTGAATAATAGCTGTGTATCCTATTTAAATGAGAAATAATAAAAAACTATCCTCTTGAGAATAAAAAAAACAACCATAGAAACTGTCCATTCGATATATACATGAGTAAAATTTGATCCGCAAGAGTTCAAAGAAGGTGAAACTGTTCCTTCCCAGGAATGGAGCTGAAACTTAGGAGCAACTTTCATTGTAAAGGAAGTTGCTCTGTGTTAAATGTGACTTATTATGTGTAGGTATTCAGCCTTCCATGCTTACCTTTTCAGGCAACATTGCAAAGTGATTTTATAGGTATATACATCATTTATTAAATAATTCTTATTCATAAATCTCAAAGTAATTTGTGGAATGAATAAGTAATAACCATTTTACATGCACGCATCACAAGCTGAGCGAAGTGAATGATGGAAAAACTCATTGTTCTTCTTGGAAAGAGTAATAAAGAATTCAGTCTGATTTTCAGTACACATTCCTCATGATAAACTGTTGTAAATGTGGCAGGAATCCAACAATATGAACTGTGGCTCTCAATGTTTTATATCCACTACCGGAAGGACTATTTTAAGGTTTTCTTTTTCCTCTTAACCTTGCCTAGACTGTGTCAGTAGTCATCTGTAACCAGCTGGCTGTGTAACAAAGGTAATATAATTTGAAAACATCCTATTGTACAGCTGGTTAAATACTTTTGTTTATCACTAATAAGTATTCACAAATGAAAATATTGGTGATAGGGGTAATTCAGATGCACTCCTGTTACTTCTAAAGTGTTCCTTTCCTAGACTTGTAGCAAAGTTGATTGCCCTTCCAAGAACTGTACAAAATTTGCAGAGCCAGGTACTGAAAGCTGTTGGAGTCTAAAGAAAAATCCAGTTTGAAATAATTTCCTCTGTAGTTTTTCACGTGGGGGTTTTTGTATATGTTGAGTTGGGTCTTTGTTTCATTGTGCTATATATTCTTTTGCTTTGCTTGTAGGGAATAAGCATGATGATGGTACGCAAAGTGATTCAGAAAATATTGGTGCGCACCGGCATTACAGTAAACGGGCAGCACTTGAGGAACACTTAAGGCATCATCATACAGAGGTGAAAAAGTCACACCAGAAAGTCCATTCCCCAGAAAAGCAGCAAGAGCAAGCTGGTTTGAGCCAGACTGCCTTTATGATTGAGTTTTTTGATGAAGACCATCCTCGAAAGAGACGTTCTTACTCTTTTTCTCAGAATGTAGGAGCTCTGTGCTCAGAATCTCCATCTCCAACACCTCATGCACGAGCTGAAAAAGTGAAACCTACATCAGGAGAGAAAGCAGTCCCTTCATCTGCGCAAGCCAGCTCATCACATCACAGAGCAGTACATGGTGTTCATGCCAAACTTCTAAAACAAAAATCAGAAGAACCCTCTGCTGCATTACCTGCCTTACAAGCTGCATTGTTAAGGAGTTCGGGAAGCCTTGGCCATAGGCCTAATCAGAATCAGGAGATGGACAAAAAGTTGAAAAGCCAACATATTTCTGCTGCTACTGAAAAGGACAATGAGGATGACCAGAGTGACAAAGGTACTTACACTATTGAGTTGGAAAATCCCAATTCTGAAGAAATGGAAGCCCGTAAAATGATTGACAAGGTGAGAAACCTAAACTGTACACTGATGGTAAAGGGTTATGTGATATGTGGGCCGTAGTCTACTATTTATTAAAGCCAGTCTATAGTGATGAAATATAGAATGTCATAAGAGCAGCAGCAGGAATTTGGCTAAAAATTACACATGTTGGATACTTCCCTTCTCTTCATTTCATAGTTTTGCTGTGTTTCAAAAGATTTAAGTACTGTAAGAGTACTAGGCAACAAAATCATATAACTTTTTTTTTTTGTGCAGGCTGTTAGATTTGAATTGGTATGTACCTGTGGAAATACTCACCTGTTCTTAAAAGCTTATGATCTCTATATTTTCCAGTATATAAATTGGTTTCCTCCAAATATTATATAGATACAGATTCTAAATGTTTTCTATACTTACAAAAAGTGTAGCCAATAACAGGAATTTAAATTTAGGCATTCATTATAAAGAGTAAGTATAAAAATGCTTTCATTTTCCAAAAGTGTTTATATGAGAGCAATGTAAAAATCCTACTTTGGTTATTGGTACCAAAAGAAATATAAATAACAATGCAAATTGCATTGTATAGCTGTGTTATATAAGTGCAAGTAACTTTGGATTCAACAGGAAGATATGGGTAGGAGAAACTAAGTCTAATTGTTTGGCTTAACATGACCCTTGAAATGCATTTTTTTTCTGTTTTGTTGTGTTTTCCTAAATAATCCATTGTTGTAGAATGTCTGCATCCAACTCTAGGCTAGTTTTCTGCTAATTTAACAGGAAATTCATCACTTATTTGTCCTAGATTTATCTAAGGATTCATTTTGCATGTCTAAACTTTTTCAGAGCTTAACAAATACATTCATGCATTTAAAATTAATTTTGGCAAATGTTGAAAATTAGTGGTGTAGTGTGGGAAATGAGAAATTTTATTGTAGATGCTTTTATTTTGTAAAAGTTATTTATGGAGCATTTGGAAGGGGATTAAAGTAACGGGTACTGCCTTCAATAAAAAGCCAAAGATAATGGTTTCACCTCCTGTGGATTCTGAAAAGGTAACTTCTGACTTCTTTGATTCAGTATTCAAAGAAAACTGAGAGAACATCATTGCTTTGACTTAGTGACCACAAATTTCTACATTTAATTCTTAAGTTATAAATCTTCAATTAAATTGCATTAAAAAATTTCTAAGTCAGTTTTTAGCTAAGTATAGTTGTTCAAACAGGGTTTATTTGGAAACCAGAAAAAGAATTTCCAAACCATTTGGAAATGGAGAATTTATGTACTTTATAATGAAGTGTTGATACTGTCTAACGCTTAATAAGATTTCAGATTATTTGTGGTCTTCAGTATAGATTCAGGATATCTGCAGGTTTTTGTTTGAAACAAATCTCTCCTGTTAGAGGAGAGATTCAGAAACTGGAGGTGAGTGTGTCAGGGATGGTAGTAAAGTATTGGTTAATATTCTGAGAGTTGTATAAAAAGCTTTTGGATATCATAAGTGCTCCTTACTGCTAACTGAAAAAAACTGTCACCACTAGAAATTAAGGATTCACTACGAAGTAAAGCAGAGATGTTTTTTTCTTTGAGGTCTTCTGTATCTTTTAATTTTGTATCTGTACTGAAGAACCATGAACACTGTATTTTATGCCCAGTTCAAAGAGGCCTGCTATGCAATTCATATTTGATTTGGTAATATGAAAGAAGTATGATGTTATTTTTTATGAAGTCCAGAAAAACAACTAATGCAGAAAATGAAAACCAAATGGAAGCCAAAATTTCTTCCCCTAGCCAAGTTCAACTTTACTTCCCTCATTTTTTAAATTGCTTTGGATACTCTTACTTTGCCAAAGGTAAATGAGTTATAAGACAAGGACTTTTGTTTACTGAGGATTTAAGAGAATTATTGATACACATTTTATCAATAATTCCAGTAAAACTGCTCTTTCATTGTTGGCAGTCCTTTTTCTGAGCAGTCATTATGCCTGCTCAATTGAGTCTCATCTAAGAGTATTTATTGTATCAAAAGTTGAAATTCAACTATTTAGTTTGCTGGGACTGGGGTGAAAATACACTGCAAACAGCAAGAATGCCTTTCTAAAATATTTGTACAAATAATGCAGTCTTGTCAGTAGCAATTTGCATTAGAATTGTGCTAAGCTCAATATCTGCTTTACATGATAAATTTTCAGTGGAATAAAGTACTTCTGGATTTGGGTATGTTTTTCCCTTTTAGTGGAGGAAAGGATGAGAATGACCAAAATACCCAAATATTACTTCCTTACATTAGCTTGGGAAACCTTAGCCTTTAGCCTTACTTCTGTGGGCAAAGTCTACTCTTTTCTCTAGAAAGGAATATAAGAGCAAACTACAAATGCAAGAGTAGTATTAACTTGTCAAAAGTGAAGGTATAATTAATGACTCTTGGAGTTAAGAATCCAAGAGAGGCATGCAGGAAATCAGAGTTAAAATTCTCTGAAAATAAATGGAAGAAACCCATCTATCTGTGTAATTCTAAACAAAGCAGGGAGGGAAACTTAATGTTGAGCTATATTGTTTCCTTCAAAAGTACTATTTTTGCTTAATTAATGTAGCCTTTATTATAATATTTTTAGGAAATAGTCTCAAGAAAAAATATGCTTGTGTGAAATGATTTAAAAAATCCAAAACCAATGCTGCCCTGTTTATTCAGCATCTTGATTTAATTTAAATTGCTAAGAATCTGTCTCTTCCTCTGTTTCTCTTTTAGTCTCTAATAAAAAAAAAAGGTATTTTCACTACAGCAGAAAAAGAGTAGAATAGCAAAGGACACAATCTTTATTCTCAACCATTTTAAAGCTTGACTTTTGAGAAGAGAATGTGATAAAGATGAATTATCAGAAAGAGGAAGGCATTTCATAAATAACAGAGAAAAGCTTATTAATTTTGGTATTTTTCCCCAACAGTGTACTTATGTATCTGTAGCGATGATTGTCTTGGAGTGAACGTCTGCCACTTACCTACAATGAAAGATTTCAAAAACATTACAGTTTGTGTCTTACACAACTTTAAAATTTGCAAGAATTTTTTAAAAAAGTAATTATTTTAATGCAAAAGAATAGAGTATGTACATGAATAGTTTTCAGTTGTAAGGTAGAAATGTATGATTGTGTCTTAATATTCTTTATAGGTAGAGAACACTTGAAAAACAGCAATAATCCTTGCTTTCTAAAAGTCTTTTCATTAGCCAATGATAGTTCCTCATGCAGGTGTTCAAATGTCACTTAAATTCATAGAGAAGTATGAATTGGTTAGTAGGCTAAGGCTTAGAAAATAAGCACATTAATAATATGAGAAAAAAGCAATAGGCAATGGCTCTCTATTTATACTTGCAGAGCTCTTTTTAAAATTACCCTGAGAGCAATTTCATCCACGTGTAAAGAAGACAAGCTACTCTTACGTACCACAAAGACCACCTTGAACCAGGCACACAATATCCTCTAGCTTTAGAAAACCACAACTCTCTCTAGCAGAATAAGGTCTTATTGTTGCAGCTAATAGCTAAGTGCAAACTAAAACAAATTCAGGGTCTTGACTTAATTTAGAACATGTTTTCAGTGTTACTTTTACCACATAAAACACGAGTAAAAGGGGCACAGTCATAGGGTTTGTTTTTCCCTAACATCCAGCTGTTCTGCTCTTTAGATAGGTTCAGTGCTTGCTTTTGTTAACGGTTAGCAACTGCTCTCTACTTAGCTCTGAGTTGTGAATATTCTATCAATTTTTTTAAATTAATCAAATATATTAGAAGGAAGTTGTTCTCAGCTGTCATATCATGTTAAAAAATCTTCATGTCCCACAGAAAAGGTAAGTCTGTCAGGGGATGAAAGAATTCAGAATGGTGCTTCTGTAGTTCATCTTCCTTTTTTGTTGATATAAAGAGACCAAATTATCATGCTAATGACTTTCCTTTTTCAATAAAGCAAAGTACTGCCAGTAATACATATTAATAAATGAATGTGCAAATAATTCTGGATGTGTTTGGAATATTAAATACTTTGAGGCTATTGAAATAAATAAAAAGCAACTCAGTGATTTCTTTTTTCGAGTTCTTTGAGGGTTTTCATGAAGGGGGTCTTTTTTGTTTGTTTTGTGTAGGGTTTTTTGTTGTCGTTCTTCAACCAGTTTCATTTGAGGTTATTTAAAAATGAAAATATTTTTTGCAACTTACTATAGCAGAGTTAAACCCTTCTATGCATATGGAGGAAGGGAAAGAATGGTATTGAGGCTGTATATGTTTTTCAAGTCCCATCAGCCTAGCTAACCAGGAAATGTAGAATGTTATAGCAGCTCATATACATACGAAAACATTTGGCTCAGATGAAGTTTTCTTTGGTCCCCAAATTTTTTACTTCAGTTATGTTATGTTCATTTAGGTTTCGTGATAGATATTTTTTTCATCAGCAATGTAATTTCAGATGGCAGATTCAACATACTGATTCCCAAGCAGAAGTAAGACTTGAAAAAATGTATCAAAATCAAATCTCAGCCCATCCTTCTTCCATCTTCAACAAGACTTACTGTGGCCATTTAATTATCTTCAATTCAAAGTCCGTATTTTAGATGTTTAAAGTCTTTCTTTATATAGATGGACAGGCTGTAATAGTAATGACTTTGTTTTTAATGTGCATGCTAGAGTCTTGAATTTTATTTGACTATATACATGTACAATGAATATACATAAAATCTTACTCCATTGAAGAAATTTTGAGAGAGGTTCTTTTTGCTTTAAAAGTTTGGAATAATAGTTTTGGAGGGAAAACTGTTGGTGTTCACTGTTAACATCAGGTTTTCCAGTTTTATTGACTACTTCTTTCTGCTCATTATGATACTTATTTCAGTTTGGGGTTTGGGTTTTTGGGGTTTTTTTGTTTTGTTTTGGGGGATTTTTTTTGGTATGGGTATGATTGGGAATTATTCTGAAAGGTGGTTATAATAAAATGGGATCTCCTTATCCTTTCTGCTCCCAGGATATGTTTGTTCAAACCATATTATAATACTGGCTAATATGTTTTTCAAGGAGTGTGTACTTATGAATGATTTTTTGTTGTTAAGTGTTCATAAAGCTTCTATACCAGATCTTGTCCCCTCTATTAAAATTTTATCAATAATCCTGGAGAATTGTTTTTGTTATTTTAACTCCTCTTGTTACGGAGTTAACATGCATTTTATGGAACTCCTCTTGGCAATTTTTTTCAGTATTATAAATGAGAAAACTACCTGAAAAGCATCAGCGGAAAGGGAGTAAGTTAGGAGGAAAAAAAATAAACTTAGCATGTTTCAATGACTGTTTAAGGAACCAAGATAGATATATTGATTTTCAGGAAATGACTTTCAGGTCTCCTGTCTTTTTATACCCTCTGGATTTAATTGATTTTACTATTGCTTCAGCAGTTTCTTCTCAAAAGAAATGCCTTTTAGCCTCAGACAAGAGGGTCTTGTCTGCAGAATGGCAGTGTTTTATGAATATAATGCTGAAAAAGCAGTACAACAGTTGCAGTCTATCAAATCATCTGAGTATATACATTTTGTCAAGAGTTCAGGGTATGTTTATGATTTTTTTCTTGTAAGGAGAGGAGTTTTGTACTCTCTAAACTTGTTGTTTCCTTTTGAATTTGAAATCCTAAAGAAAATGAATTTTTCACTGTAGCAAATAGGGGCAAAATATGTATGCATGTAAATATGTAACTGGTGTCTGTTGAGAGGAAGTTCTTAGACTTGGCACGTTGATCCTTTTCATTTGCTTATGTAGCTTTTTTTTATACCAGAGCATCTTGCATCTGATTCTATAACTTCAATATATAGTCCAAATGACATAAACAGCTTCTGTGAAAATCCATGGCTATTCATGAGATATGCCCTGCATGGAAAACAGTCTGTTTGCCTGGGATGGCCAGGATGGCTGCCAAGAACAAGCAAAAACTATTAAAATTAGACTCCTCAGAAGCAACTTGGTTAAACACAGTTCATGCAATAGTAAAACACAAAGGGAGTTGAGGCATTGTACTCTTACTGCACTTTCTGAAAGGTGAGGGAAAATGTTTGCCTTTTGTCTTTTCCATATGAGCAGTAACTCTGACTTTTAACAACCAATTTACTGTATATTATGAATGTCTGAATCACTTTTGGAAGAATTATCAGGAGCTCAGTCTAAACACGAACTGTGACATTGCCAAGATGATCTGCGATATGGATCTGAAGCCTCTTCCATTTCCTTGCTCTCTGGAATCCTCTCCTCCCATCAATCAATCATCTGCTGAGTGTGGCTTATTTACAATTTCTTCTTCTTTCTTAGTACACCCAAACTGTGCTCAAATCCTACTTTTATTTCTAAAGTCATGCCTCTTGCCTTTTATTTTGTTTGTTTCTTGCTGGTCTGAGTGTATCAGTGTACAGCTCAGTTTCTAAAATCTGCTTTTGACTTTGGTGACAATCAAATATACTCATCATCTACCTTTCCCCTAAAAAGTTATGAAGCATAATTACTACCATAATTTACATTTCCATCACTTTACAATGGCAAATACTTTATTTCCAATTTAATAACTTATTCCTTGTTTTATTTTGCCATGATCGTTTCATTACTGTGCTGTACAATGTAGCCCCTTGTACCTTATCTGTCTTCTGATTTATTTTTATTTTTCAACTGTTCATCTTTGAATTCCCTTCTGTAGACTTTTTGGCATTGGTTTTATTCTGTTCCTTTTATACAGATTGCCTGCACTGAAATTAATAGCATTTAAATCATCATCCTTTTCAAATATGTTTCCAGATTGTGTCTGTAACTGTTGTTAGATCTGAAAGAATAAAAAAAGAATTATTGAAATAATTTTAGGTTTCAAATACCATCATTAATGAATAGGTTCCTAGCTATAGCTCTCTGAATTGAATCTAGAATCCTTAGTATTTGTTGACTTTCTGTAATTTTATTAATATTATTAGTAATTACTGCTTATTTTTTATGTTACAACTGTAGCACTAAGCCTAGTGGGGAAACTTTAGAAGCTCAAAATTTTAAAACTAGATAGAATTCTTCAGATTTGTATTTTGAATAAAATTTATGCTCTTAATTTGCGTTCATGCCCTTAGAAATGCTTTGTGTAGTGAGTATGTATGGAGAACAATAGAATCCCCGTTCCAGTATACATAATTTGCTATAAAACTAAGTAAACATACCTGTTAAAAGTCTCAAATAAGAATTTTTTTTCCCCATTGATATAAGGATCTTCAGTAATGATTTGGATGAGGAGCTAGGTCAGGGGTCATTAAGTACTCAATAATTACAAATCATGAAAAAGGTTAAAATTAAGTAAGTATGAAATGCAGCCATTATGAACTTTGGAAGGCATATAAATGAGATACAGCTGGAAAAAGTTTTCTTAGACAGGAACTTCAAAGTTTATAAAAGGCACATAAGGAGAACATCAAGTTGGGGTATGGGTGTTTTTTAGCTAAACTGTTGTCTTCCTTTTGATTGTGGAAAATGGTTCCTGTTGCCATTATTTTTTTTCTGACCAGTTTTTATTTTAATTTCTGGAAAGTATTCCTTATATTGAGAAGGAAAAATGCCTTCTGTGGTTTTAAAGAATTGTCACTTTTGATAGTTAATTCTAAAGTCATTATGTTGACCTCTAGTATAGTTTATTGAAGCTACAAAAAGTATTAATTCATCTACTGGGGAGCAGAGAGCAGGGGAAAGGAGAACAAACAAGACTGAATCACTAAAGCTGACCTGTGTTAGAGCTGTGTTTCAGCTGTGGTGAGCTCTGAGTCTTGAGCTGTTTTCACAGGGAAAGTGTGTATGACCTGCCAAAAGAGATTATTCTGCTTTCTACAAAATTAGCCCTTGCAGAAGAGGGTAAGGCGTGTGCTCAGACTTGGTCCTGTAGCTCATGCCTTCTCCAAAAGTATGCCAGTACTTCATGCAGTGATTGCATCTTGCTTGAATTGTGTTACATAGATTTTATTTCTTTTTTGTGGTTGGATAAAGAATTTTAAAAATTACTGGCCTATATAGATAAAGTTATATTCTCAGAATATTGGAAAAACTGTTGCTGAGATAAAGTGATGGAGTTTATGATGGAGTTTAAGGTGTAATTATTTTGCCATCAGTTATTTTGTACTTTGCCTCTATTTTTCAGGCAGAGTTTGCATTCCAGCAAGTAACAGGATGGTGCTTTGGGACTTGCTATAGTTTTAGCCTGGTGTTTCATCCCTTTGTTTTGCTGGTTGAACCACAGTATGTAAATGGAGTATCCTAAGGGATCTTTGAAGGGTTTACTGTTCACTGTTTTGAAATTCAAAAGTATGTCTCAGGAACTCGCCTTTTCCCTGCTGATTTAGGATATTTGGGGCTTTCTCTAGACTGGCTCTCTGCACTAGAAAACCTGAGATGCTAAGTTATGCAAGATCACTGTTTTTAAGGATCATAGAGTCACGCAAACTGGAAAGGACTTTAGGAGATCTCTAGTTCAAACCCCTGCTCAAAGCAGGGTCAGCTTTGATGTTAGACAGGTTGCCCAGGACTTTATCCATTTAGGTGTTCACAGTCTACATGGGCAGAGACTAGGCAACTTTTCTTGGCTGTCCCTGGAGTTAAAAAGTCTTTCTTTATGTCCTATCTGAAGCTCCCTTTTTCCAACTTAAATGAGTTATCCCTTGCCTTCCTGCCGTGCATCGCTGTGAGCAGCCTTGCTGTCATCTTGATACGCTCCTTATGGGTTCTGGGAGGCTGCTGCTAGGGAACCCCAAAACCTTCCCTTCTTCAAACTGATCAAGCCCAGCTTCTTCAGACTCTCCCCACAGGTAAAGTGCTCTAGTCTTGAAAATCTTGGTGGTCCCTGCTGAGCTCCCCCTCTCATGTACTGTGGGGCCCAAAACTGGATGCAGTCTACCACCTGTTAATCTGTTTGCTTAAGAGGCCAATAGGATTGCAGGGTAAAGAAAATTATGTTGACTACATTTCATAGATGGGGCTTGACTTTTTACACCAGTGTTGTTGTTGTCATTCCCTTGCCATTCAAAATGTCCTTATTTGCAATGCAAATGGTTTCATTCTTCATAACGACAGTATTTTTAACCACCACCACCAGAGTTTATACCATGTTTCAGACTGCTCTACCATTGCAGCTACATGGCATGGACCCTGCAGGAACCCAGTGTAGCGATGCAGAGTGTTGCGGTGCCTAGATTTTTCCCTGTCAGTCAGTTTTCAGGGATTCTGTGAAAATTGCCATCTGGGGTTTTTTAGTTTTGTAACTTCATGAAATTTGAAGTATTCAGGATGAAATAATGTAATCTTCCTGCTAAAATATAATTTCATAAAAATAAACAATAGAGCAGAGGAGGGCAGAAAACTTTAACTTTCCAGAATGTTTGCTTATAGGCAGCTGTTAGTTTGGAAACACCTTTTTCTGGTAGTTTCAGTTTTAAATTACATCTGTTAAAAACCCCCAGCATTAATATCTGTTGGTTTGTTGGGGTTTTTAATATTTTTAGGAACTGTTTTCCCTTTTATATTTATTTATTCTTTTTCCTCCTCATTCCTCAGATTCTCTAAAAAATGCAAGATTGTGTTTTTGTGAAAGTCATTATTTACACTGATAGAAAGTGTAAAAGATTTAGGCAAGTTTGGGATTTTTTCCATTGACAGCTGTGTGCTGGATATGTGTGATTTGTGATGATTGGGGAAGTTCTTGAAGTTATAGATGAATACATAGAATCCCTTTACCTCCTTTATCAAAAATAAAACAAAAAAAGACTTCTCATTTTTCAAACAGTTTGACATGTCCAAATCCGTATCATGGGTATCTGTTTTCATCTTTTACTTCCCCAAAACACACTTAATCAAAATACATCTGAGAGTTGCTTCTGTTTTGAGCTGTAGCTTTTGCTGCTGACAAATGAAAGCTTTACAGAAAGAAACTTCAGTCTTTTTGTGTAAATAGATAAGAGATGCAGTGATGCATGTCATCAGCATTTCCTCAGGATTCTCTTGGTTATCTCCTAGACCTCCCTTAAATTGCCTTGAAATAGTGAAGATATTTAAGGAACAGAAACATCTGAAGAATTGGAAGCGTTGAAGAATATATATTTAGTCTTTGTAGGAAGATACAGGTCTATCTGTTCAGGCTTCAGTCACAACAGCCCACTGTTTTCACATATACCTTATTGTAGCAACCAGTAAAGTACAAATTGCATTTTTCTAAATGTCCAACAGAAACATTCAAGTTAATCCATGCCAGTTTCTGTTGAGGGTAGGTGTATTCTCATTATTTGGTGAACAGAGTATGTAGATTTGTTAATCCTGAAATTCTGATAGTATGGCTTTACTGCAGTTGTATGTCATGTGTGTAAGTAATGTTCTACATTTTGTCAAACACTGAACATGACTTGTTTTGTCTTTTGCATAGTTTTTGTATTTAAAGTCTTAATTATGTGTTAGTGGCAGTCTTTTCAAAGGGATTTTCTCTATTATAAGTCTGAAATTTGGTCCTTGGGCTATATAACACTTGTAATAAGAGGAGCTTTACGGTTGTGTAAACATGGAACTTAGGGCCGGTGCATGCACATATCAGTGCTCCGAGATGTAGAATGAAATTGTAATATGAAAATATTCTTTGATATGTTTTTCCTTTCTAATAATACTGTCCCCAAATATTTCGCTTGTCTTTTTGGTATCCCCACTGTAAATAGAGAAGGAACGTTAGGAGTGGTATTAGGAGGTAAATCTGTTATGTGGGTCTTAGTGCTACCCATATTGCTTTTCACAGAAGGCAGTATTCAAATTTGGGTTTGCTGTAATTTCAGTTATATAAGAAGAATAACCCAATTTGCTTAAACAGGAGTTCAGTATTGGAAAGAAGTGTCAGGTGCTGTTGTTTGTGATACAAGTGAAGAAATGTGACATGGCAAATGAATGCGCCATCAGATAATATGAAGCAATTTACAGGCAGTAATTTGCTCCTGTAGTCCTAATTAGATATAGAAGTATGGAATTCATATTTTCCTTCAGGTGCTTATGTGATAAAAACAGAATTTCCTTTCATGTAAAAGAACATGTAAAATTCATAATCAAAGGAACTGTGCTGCACAAAGAAAAAAGTGTCTGCAGAATAGCGATATATTAAGAAAAAAAAAGGGAGTTAGTGGATGATAATTGGTTCGCATCTTCAAAAATTGCTACAACTGTACCGATCAAAAGTATATCATTAAAGCGAAAATTTAAGTTATATCACTCTTTAAAGAAAGAGAACATTTTTTAAATACTCTTGAGCAATTTCTGATTAAGTGTATCTAGACATGATTTTTGTATAAATTGAAAATTGGGGAACCTGAATTTCAATTTATACTGCCTGAATTTTAAAATGGCAGGAAAGCAGGCTTTTCTCATGAGAGCAAAATACAGATGAAATGCATATGAAAAAGCTTCCTCAGGTGTAAGTGTATAAATGTGCTATAGCAAGTTCTTTCTGGACAGTTAGAAGGGCGCAAGCAGTTGAATGCCATGGTGCTTAATTACTATGTTTTCCTTTGTCTGCTTCTCAGAAACTAGTAACATGTGGTATGTGGCCATCTAGTGGTGGATCGCGTTTTAAATACACTAACCTTGTTCAGAGTTGTAATAAACTAGTCCTCTAGCTTTGCTGTACAAAACTGAACTAGAGAAAAATAATTCTGTCCATAATTTGCTCTTTTGCCCTAGTAGTATTTTTTACAGGAGGCTGACACCTGTGAAGATCATGTCCTTCTTTCGCATTCTTTGTCTTTCTCTAAGACAAAACAATTTTTGATGTTAACAGTTTCTTTTTAGTATCCAACTTTAATGTGTGTGGGAGGTTCATTTTATTCTGTAAAAATCTTTTTAGTGTTTAAGTCCCTAGTAGTAAAGTAGTAAATTTATTTTAGACGGAAATTTAAAAATTTTATAAATTACGTGTTTCGAAGATACAAAATTCTCTAAAATATACATCAATTCCGAAAGGAATTTATATTCTTTCGTATCTGTGACTCACAAGAAATTCGACAGACAGTATGCTGGCTCTCCTGCTGAAGTCCTTATTACTAAATTGCCTTGGTAATAACATTTTTCTAGACTTTTTCTTCTGAGCAATGATTTTCAAAAGTCATGAGAAAATTACTCTGTCATAAGTGAAAGGGATTAATATAAGCACCATTAGGAAACAGTGTGGTAAAAGAACTATTGCAAGTCATGTCTTGAGTGAGTCCACATGGTTCATGAGGAACCACATGGTTCATGGTCCATAAAATCTGCTAAGTTCCTAACAAATTGAAAATTGAGATTTTGTTTGTATTAGAGAAACAATTCAATAAGCTTATTAGTAGCAGATGTAAGCATTTGTATTTCTTGTTTTCACTAGATAATAGTAAAAATTTGAAAATTTTATGGTTCCAGTATTGTTTTTTTTTCTTAATTGGTAAAATGTGGGGGTTTTGGTAATGATTTTGCTTTTACCTTTTGTTTCTTTCATCAGTGTCATTTTTTTCATATCTGACCATTCCAACTAGCAGTTCCTTGAATTTTCACAGTGTTGATATAGACTTCCTCTCTTTTTTTTCAATTACTCTAGATATTTCTGTTTAATCTGTAGAATTCACCAAGATGACAGATAAGCATAATACAACAAAACCTATTTAAACTCACTATCCAGCATGCCACCATCCATCCATTAACATTGAACATTGTATCTGGATGGTATTGGGTTAATGAATGTAATGTTGTTTCATTTTCAGGTATTTGGAGTGGATGACAGCCAGGATTATAATAGGCCTGTTATCAACGAGAACCAGAAAGATTTAGTAAAAGATTGGGCTATAAATTCTGCTACAGTAGTGCTGGAAGAAAAAAGACCACTGAGTACAACTGGATTTCTTGACACAGAGGTAGAATTTAATTTTTGACGGTCTTCTTTTTTCTTCCAATAAGAGAGAGCACTAAGAACTGACCAGTAAGTGTTAAACAACAAACATAATCTTGCCTGGAAAACATTGGCTCAGATCTATAAGTATTTTATTTTTCTTAGGCCTTTATTGCATTTTCAAAACTTCTCCATCAGAAACAGGCATGTTACATTGCAAAGGTGTTTTAAACTTTACTACCTTTCTATGTGCACTAACACCAGTGTACTGGAAATGTAGCAGGAGTTTCCTTTCAACATACATTGGCACAGTATACACTTCCTTTAAGTTATGCAGCAGAATGGAAGAAAAGCTGATTGTATTTTATAGCCCAAAAAAAGTAACTATATTAAAATCTAGAAATAAGTTGTATGCGTTTAATGTGTGATACAATGGTGGATAATACTTTTCAGACTTTTTTTCAGAAGCCAAAGGTCTTTAGGTTTTTATGTTCACGGTTTGAGTTCTCCAGTGAGGTGCCACTCATGACAAGTCACTTATATTAGATGCTTTAGAAGCAGTATAATGTAGTCATTAGTGAAAGATTAAGCAGAGAAAAATGCCTGGCTTTTATATGGCTCAGAATATGCACATAAGCTAGATATTAATGGTATTTCGTATTGAAATCAGGAGACATTCTGATATCATTGTGACAGATAAACTGTAACTTGAAATGTGCCTGGAACAGAACAGGATCACACTGGAGCAGACTTAATCTGGTAACAGTAATGAAGCACATCACACTTGCTTCTACTTCTCTTGGCAGACTGTTTCTGAAGTATGATCTTATAAATTGACAAACATCATAAATATTTTTTTAATGTGTCAGGAGCTTAAAGTAAGACTTAGTATGCCTGCTCTGCAAATACATTGATTTTAGTGTCTAGAAATTGGCTTCTTCTAGAGAAGGTATGTTTTACCATGGTTGTATTTTAGCTACTGTGAAGTCTTGAGACACTAAGTGTATCACTGTGTGTAGAGTAGTATCTTCGACTAGTTTCTCTAAGGTTACAGCTTCAAGTAAATTATTGCCATACAGCATAGGTGTATCATGTGGGAGAATTTGACAAACTTTGCCTTTCGCCTTGCTTCTTTGCACAAATCTATAACCACATTCTTTTTTTTTAATGCTTTTTGCAGCATTCAGCTCTTCTGTGCTGTATCAGTTTTCAAGAGTATGGATATTTTTCCACTTCTGTAATTTCATAAGCAGAAGAAGAATATGTGATTTATTTTATAATCATAATTGGGCTTTCCAGGTGTCATATTTTGCAAATAACAGGCTTTGATTTTAGAAGACTGAGGCTTGTTCTGCAATCATACGACAGGTTTAAGAAACCTTCTGGCAATGACACAATAAAACTCACTTTGATTTAGGGTGAAATTACAAGAATTACACCATTTTATTACTGTGGCTGCTTTGCTGCATTAAAAGGTCTTCTTATATTGAAAGAGAATAGGTTATTAACATAATTTAAAGTATTATTACAAGGCATCATGATGGGGGAAAAAATGAAAATTGTTCGGTAAGTCAAGGACCAAAATGACATAAGCAGTGTGGATTTAGCAAGGATTAGTGTAAAAAGAATTGAGGACAGATGAAGGTGGAAGAAAAGCTTATCAGCCAAAGTTAAACGTAGAAGTTGATTAATAGATATATAGAAGTAAAAGAGAAGGTAGTTCAGCATATTACAAGTGTATTTTGTATGGAAATAATGGGAAAACAATCATGAGGATAAATACTCAGAGAAGATTGTTGAATTGGAAGTCTTACTACCAAAACTTGCACTCAGTTGGTTTTGTCATTAGGAAGGGGAGAGGCAAATACGTTTGATTTG
Organism: Dendrocincla fuliginosa; assembly: GCA_035047845.1. NCBI lineage: Eukaryota > Metazoa > Chordata > Aves > Passeriformes > Dendrocolaptidae > Dendrocincla > Dendrocincla fuliginosa. The sequence goes on from JAWWMO010000121.1 coordinate 37,550,887, forward strand.
TAAAGTATGTGGGTGTCATGTTCTCATACACAAATGTTTCTTCTTGTGGGTTTTAGAAGACTTACTGCATACTGAGCTGCAAATCATAAGTTAATAAACCTTGTTGAAGATCTTGGCTAAATAGGTAATGTCAGAGTAGGTCAGTGTTCCAGTCTTGCATCCACTCAGATTGTGGGTGGACCTTGTTCCAGCTGCCCATCACAGTTATTCCTGCAGATGATTTAGCAGAATGAGGTGAATTCAGAACATGACTGACATAGAAGAAAACAAAGAATAAAAGTTTAAAAAATTTGAATTCAGGCAGATGGAAAAGATGGCCTGGGAAATTATAAAGGTTTTATAAAAACAATTCCACAGAATGGCAGAATAGTTAGGGTTGAAAGGGACCTCTCGAGGTCATCTAGTCCAAGCCCCCTGCAGGCAGGGTCACCTCGAGTCACTTTGGGGATTGAAAGTGTATTCTGAACTTAAATATCTTAACTTTACAGGGCTTGTGAAGTATCATGAATAACATGCTTGGAAAGGACGTAGGAGCTGCTCTTCTTACTAAAGAAATTCTCAGCTTTTCCTTTGATATGACAGTCTTTAGTACTTTGGAGTAGTGTTTGTCATAAGACTAAATAAAATGCAGAGTGAATGTCGTGACATGGTTGGATTGAGCCTGAATGCACTGGTTCTTGCCTTTTCTATGATTACATATAGGCAGTGAAAGTACTAAACCCATCTATTTAAAATATTTAAATGTTTTTATTTTCTATATTATAAGCTGCCACTTGCCAGCCAAGGTAAGTGTGATTTAAGAACAAAAATTAAATGAGAGAACAAAGAGAGTATTATTGTTGTTGCTATTATTATTTATTTTTACTATGCAGATTTGATAAATAAAAATATTGCAGGCATTTCAGCTATAATTTATCCATCCAGCTTCATTTAATTTTCAGTGGTCAGTCATCCATGCTAACCACGGCTCTTAAATAGTGGTTTATCAACACTGGTTTTGATGTGCTTCTCTTTTTTGGTTGGTTTGTTGTTTGTTTGGGTGTTCTGTTTTGGGGGTTTTTTGGGGGTGCTTTTTTGGTTGGTTGGTTGGGTTTTTTTTCTAAGATCAAAGCACGGTTAGAAACTTGGTTCTTCATCTGCAGGGTCATCCGTGCCATTGTCCCTGTTGCTGTTCTGAATGGCCATTTCTTGTCTTTTCCACTGAAGATAAAATAAATAATAGTGCTGACATTCTGAATATTGAGTAACTCTGCTCATGTAAATGTTTGCTATATTGCTTCTTAGAAGTGGAGTATTTAGAGGTTGTATTTCCTTTTGTTTATCCTCTCTAATTACACTGATTTCTTGTCCTTCTGTAGAGCAAACCACTCAGTTTGAAGTTTGATCTTACATTGTGTGTGAATTTAGACGCTATACTGAAATGTAGGATGATGTGTCCCCAATATCATACGGCTGTGAAAAGGCAAATAGGACACTTGGATACCTGGGAAATGTCGGTAGAAAAGGGCAGTGCTATAGCAATGGTGAAGCTTCCTCTGTAATAACAGCACCGGAATTGTTATCCTTCGTGGTTGAGAACAGTGAATACAAGTCTGTCTAGAGAAGGTGCAAAGAAGCCTACTCTGATTATTAGGGGAATGAGCTTTATCTTAGAATAACAGATCAATGCTATTAATTTAGTCTAGCAAAGCAGTAGCTGAGGTGTGTACAGTTGATGGGCTTTGGTGTATAAACAGAATAAATGTAACAGAAGGGAAAATAACTGTTTGAGATAGGTGTCAGTGTTGTTGTAGGAACAAACTGAAGACATTAGCTATAAATAAAGCATGTATTATCAGCTTGGAGGACTGTAGTTCTGCAGCAGGTAGAATGGGGAGGGACTGAAAGAGCTGCTTTCAGGACAGCACTTCAGTTTATGAAAAGGTGACATAATATGATTCTTACAGCTTGAACTGACTGGAGGTATGTTTCTGAAGAGACATCTTTGTGTCTTTTTTTTAAATTAATTTTAGTCAGCCAGTTGAAAATTATTTTTTAAAAAATATTATTCTGCTCTGAAATGCCAAGTATTAGAGATGCCTCCAGGTGTAATGTGTGTGTACTGTGGATTTTTTTCAAGTGTGGCGCCTGAAGTCCTGAATTTTCAGGCTGAATAAAAGGTCCACAGAAATCCATCAGTACATCTTCAAAAGATTTATTTCTCCTATTGAGTTTTTATGTACAATAAGTGTAAGGGAAGACAGATTTAACATGAAGTTAAAAGGATGGTCTCTGATGCATAAACCCAGCTTTTCTGAAAGACAAGGAAATTATTTTTGTTACTCAAGAGAAGATTTTGAGGGTTGCTTACTTGAGAGTCTGTCAGATGCAAGCTGATATAGATTATAGGAAAAGCATTAGAATAGCTAAATGTGACTTTTTAGATGTGTGTTTTATAAACCTCACACCTTTTGGATGTGCTTAAGCTACTATCAAAAGAAACTGCTTTTCATAGCTTTGTTGTTTGTAGTTGTTTATATAGAGTTGGCAAAGCACACATTTACATTCACTGCAGTGTAGAAGCCATTTTTTGTCTGTAAGTAAATTCAGAGAAAAGTAATTTATCATGTTGCTTTAGTATGTTTCTCCACTGTGAAGTAGAATTTGGATTTCTGACATATATCTGTCTCTGAAATTGGTTAGGTGTTGCAGAAGGAACTATTTGGAGTTTTTTATAGCAAAGACAATTGGGATATCTATCATGTTTGGATTTGGCTGTAATTAATTGTTTTTTAAAGATGAAAGTTCACTAGTACAGACAGGAAATAGAGGAAAGAAAGTTTGGGGATATGAAAGAAAAATGAGGCTTCAGCAGTAGCTGTCAGTGCATAAATGCTGCGTGTTTTTGCACAGGGTTTTTGTAATACTCTTCCTGGCACCCTTTTCCTTTCATTGTGTGCAGAAATGCCCAAAAATAACAAACGTTGACTTGCCTTCCTTTGCAGTTATTAGATGCTAACATTTTGATGCTAACAAATTAATTCAAAATACAGAAATTTTTATAATAGTTCAAACAAATTACTTGCTGCATCTTGTATTTACTACATTCATAATAATCTGGAATCGATTCTTGATATTGCACTTGTTTGCATTAAGCATGGGAAATTCAAGATCCTAGATTCAGGTTTTTCAGAAGTCTAACTTTTAATTTGAAAGAAATTATACACTAGGTGACATTGTTCACCATTCCACTTCTGATAAATAAATTTTATAAAATGTAGAGGTAGACTAGAATCCCAGAGTGGCCAAGGCATTAGGCAAAAATCAGCATTTTGAATAGAAGTGTGAAGATTTGAAGAGGCAGCAGAGCTTCAGCTGACCTTTGGAATAGTTCCTACAAATGTCTTTTTGAAGCAGGTTACTGGCATCTCCACAGCTTTCCCATCTCTTTTATTGATTGTTTTGCTTGCTGATGGTTATGTGACTCCTTTGGAACTGTAGTCAGTGATGTCTGTCATTTGCAGTACTTTGTCTTTCAAGTACAATAAATTAGAATATCTAAATTTCTCTAAAGCTTTTGGTAGAGTACAACCGATGTGTGTGCGTGCACGTGCAGATACATATGCTTTGGCTGTTGCCAGCTGTCTTTTTTTTGAAATAAAAGCAGGAGAGACTAATATATTTGATAACACAGTAATGCTGTATTGTATTTAGAAATCAGGTTTTGAAAAAAAATTGATGTAACAAGACAAGAAGATGGTTTGATTTTTTTACTTCTTTTTTCTTTTATTTTGAAATTATTCTAGGTTTCAAAAGGCTTACCATCAACAAAGTAAATTGATTTCCTTTCTAGTTTAGCTGCAAAAAATTTATCAGATACTGATGACATTGACTTCACTGTTACCCAGTAGGATGGTTTAAAACTAATCTTTGCTTCTTTTTCTGTTTAGGCCAAACAAATAATCTGAGCTTCCTTTCCTTTCCATCATAAGTTATCTTACTCTTTCAATGCTTAATGTAGTCTTTCTCTAATGAAGTAAATACACTATTTCATCTGGACAAGAGGGTCTTCTAAACCGGTAAAATGTCACTTTCTTGTCTTCCTGAAGCACATTTTTAATTTTTTAATGCACCCCCACACCTCATGTTTTTTTTCCTGCACTTCTGAGCTGAGGACTGAAATAACCTGAACTTAGAACTAGCACATGTTGTGATATATTTTATATAGGTTCTGATGTTTAAAAGTTCACTGCACTAGGAACTGCTGTTTATTTGGTACTGATTCTGCAACTATATAGATTTTATTTCTTTGTTTGTTTGCCATTCCAGAGCTGGGAATACTAGAATTTACTGAGTTAAACTATTTTTTCAACTTCCTCCAGGAAAATAGTATCTGACATGTCTATTCAGGAGAAACCTGGAAAGATGGCATGTTTTGTATCACAGTTGTAATTTTTCTTCCGTTTTTTTTTTCTTCCTTAGGAAGGTTCTCCTAATCCTGGAGGTAAACGATGGGTATCGCAGTGGGCCAGTTTGGCTGCTAATCACACACGTCATGACCAAGATGACATGAGGTTGGAGTCATCTGTGCCTGCTCCATTAGAAAATGGTATTGAAAACTGTTCTTTTGTCATATTTCTGCTGAAGAAACCTATCAAAAAGAGAAAGGAGTCATTATGTACCCTACTTAAGCATCTTTCTTACTCTTAATACCACATCTTCACCTGAAATTCCTTTCTGTCATTGAGTAGAAACAGTGTAAAAACAAGCTCAGCAGTAGTGTTGTCTGGCATGGCAGAGGAGTGCCAGTATTAGATGGAATGTTACTAAAAGAGGCGAGCTTAAAAACCGTTTAATATTGGAAAAACTTTCACTTGACTGCAGTTTGAGTTGGTCTGCATAGTATGTTTCTTTCCTTACGTCTTTCTTAGTACTGGCCCCAAATTATACTTCAGTGTAATGATTAGTAAACAATCCAACCTGAGAGACCAGTATTCAGCTGAAGCATAGCATTCTTCCTTATCTTGAAAGTACAGAAAACCTTCTGTTTCTTGAAAATGCCAGAAACCACCTTATCAATGAACAACTTTATCTCCCTTTTATTTGAGTGCCAGATGTTCAGGCTGTGTCTCTTCATAGTTAACCTATTCAGATGTCTGATTTTGAAATGGTTTGTCCTTTAAAAATCTGCACTCTTGACTAACAGAGGAGTTGTTTACTTTACTTCTCATCTCCTTTTTTCTTCTTCCTAATTTCGCTTTAGAGATTATGATCATCTTTGGGAGAAGTTTTGCAAAGAAGTTTTGCTTTTGATGTTGTGTAATGCAAACTTTTGTATCAATGCATAACAGAATTCTTACCAGTAACTGTTACTATCATAGCTTTGCCTCCCCCTCCAAACCATTGAGCTTTGCCTAGGATACTAAAAATCAAAGGAGAGGGAAAGGGGAAAAATTAAATTATCTGTTATACATAGAATAATGGAAATCAAGAGCAAATTTTGCACTCTTTGGAAGGTTTGGGTGTCCATACAGGGCACTTAAAATCATAGCTGTTGAGACTGATTCTTTAGGTAGTTAATCAGGCTTTGGCAGTCTTTTCTGTATTATTTTCAATTGTCACTTTCAGATGGGACACTAACTAGGATCTTCTTCAGAGAGATGAAGTTTTCTTTTACCATTATAAGAACTGTATGACATAAAGTGAAGCAACTACTGTGTAGCACATACCCATACTGCAAGAATTCTAAAATACTTGAGAGGAGATAAAGAAAACATTCCTATGCCTATATATAAGTAAATATATATAGGCATATATAGTCATATATATTTGATCTGGTGGGTGTGTCTGAGGGAAGTCAATCTTCACATATAGCAATCATATTGATTTTCATTGAACCTCCATTTTTTTCATAATTTTCAAGAAAAAAACAGTCCAGGAATTAGACAACCTTGCTTAGATTTCAGAGATACCTCTATCTTCTCAAAATCAGTGTCATAACATGGATTACAGAAAAAAGGTATGAATAATTTTGCATCCTTCATCAAAGGTGTGACACTGTGCAAAGAGAAAAGATAAATTGAAGAGCACAGGTAGAAAGTAGCAGGTGTACATACATACATACAATTGTTGATATTCTATTAATTGCCTAGAGAATTCTTCCAGAGAGGGAAGCCCTGTACTCCAGTTTATATTCCTGGAACATTCAGTGTTGGTGGCAAGCGGTGACGGGAAAATCCCAGCCGGGCATGCAGAGCAGTTGTTCATAGATCAATCCTGGCAAAAAGTGAATTGGCAGATGTGTGTTTATAAGTGTGTCACATTATATTGCAACAGCTGGCAAATGAACTGCAGAAAGAATTTTTTCTGTCCCAGTATTCAAAGTGAGAGCAATTCATAGAGAAATTTATATTATGTCTCAGTAACAAAGGCTTGTTTCTGACAGTGCAATTGCTGTAGTTTTTAAATTAGCAAGGAGGGCATGGTCATCACTGTGTAAAAGTAGTTTGATTTCTAAAACAGGATTATTCAGCATCAGTGGAAGTTCTTTAGCAGTAGTACTGCATTCTTTTGATGCTTTTTATACAATTTCTATATATTTCTGTACTAAAGTGTCTTGTTTGGGTCAAAAGCATTTTTCTTGCTCTCTCAACCATAGTAAGTTCTTTGTTCATGAGCAGGGCTTTTCAATATTGGTGAGTGTCTCCCAGCACCAAAGCCTTTTGCCCAAGGGGAGGTCTCACAGGGAGAGGATATAATCTGTCCCGGAGACAAGACCTTGAGCTGTGGAAAAGGCAAGTAGGGAGGAAGAAGGAGGATCTTTCTCTTTTTGCTAGATTTGAAATCTAGTCCTGACAGTGTTTAGGAATGTAAGAGTTGCCCTCTACTTCCTGTTGTAATGACATGATGATGTAACAGTGATTTCTTAGGTACTTATTTTAACCTACTGTGAGATCTTTGTACATATGATCCCAGTTTACACAGCTCACTAAAAGCATTTGTTCAATGTTTTTAAACCTGTGTTTGTCGAAGTATAATTAATCCTGCCATGGAGCAGCTGGATGGACTGATGAGTTTTTTCAGTTCTGTTTCATGTTGTTGCATTAGCTTTAAACAATCTTTTTATTTACCTTACTATTGAATGTCTTATCAGATATTTTTTCTCCTTCATTTTTAGACACGGATATCAGTGAGTCTGGTATTTCTGTAAGAAGTGCTGGTTCAGCTGCATCTATGACCAGCCAAGGTGAGCGGAAGAGGAGGACACTTCCACAGCTTCCCAAAGAGGAGAAAGTGAATGAAAACTCAAAAGCAAAAACTGCATCTCATCAAAGATCAGAAATAGGTGAAAAGCAAGACACTGAACTTCAGGAGAAAGAAACTCCAGCTCGTGCCTCAGATGCAAAGTCAAACAGAACAGTGAATGGTCTTTCACCCAGAGCTACTGGAGACAAAGTTTTTTCTTTTCCCAGTTCTTCCAGTAAAGAGAGAGTTGAAACTGGGAGAGAAACTTCTGTGGTGAAACAAGCTTTAGCAAAAATTCAACAGCAAGAAAGAAAGGAGCAAGGACACTGGACACCCACAAAATTATCCTCTGTAAAATCTGCTGCAAATCAGATTGAGAAAGGTAGGGAGGAGATTGTTATATCACCCAAAACTTTGGATAATCAAGACAGCGCTCCTGGACATATTACGGATAAAGCAGAAATTAAGTTGGCACAGATTGAGGGCAAAAGAAGAAAAAATGAGGAAATTATTAGAGGACAAAGTCCTAAAACACCTGGAGGAGAAAAAAAGGAATCTTCAAAACCATTAGTGAGGCAAGGTAGCTTTACAATAGATAAGCCTAGCACAAATATACCTATAGAACTTATTCCTCACATTAATAAGCAAAGTGGATCTGCTGCCCCTTTAGTATCTGCAAACAGGATACGCGACAGAAGTGATTCAATGGACACTGATTCCAGTTTAGATACAACACTCATTTTGAAAGACACAGAAGCTGTAATGGCTTTCCTTGAAGCTAAATTGCGTGAAGAAAATAAAACTGATGAAGGTCCTGACACTCCTAGTTATAACAGAGATAATTCCATATCACCAGAATCAGATGTCGATACAGCCAGCACAATCAGTCTTGTTACTGGGGACACTGAAAGAAAATCCACACAGAAGCGGAAGAGCTTTACAACCTTATATAAAGATAGGTGTTCCACTGGTTCCCCTTCAAAGGATGTTTTAAAATCTTCTACAAGTGCCAGAGAAAAAATGGAAAAGAAAACTAAAAGTCGATCTTCAGATAGTGGGTCTAGAGCCGATGGTCGCAAAACTGTGCAGTCCAGTGGAAGAATGAGACAACCATCAGTAGATTTAACAGATGATGACCAAACATCTAGTGTACCTCATTCTGCCATTTCTGATATCTTGTCATCTGACCAGGAAACCTACTCTGGCAAATCACATGGAAGAGTTCCTTTTGCCTCAGCAGATGAACTTTTACATTCCAAGATGGAAGGAAAGTCAACAAAATCAAAAACGTCTCCTGTTGCACTTGGGCAATCTAGTAAATCTACCACTCTTCCAAGACCACGTCCCACAAGGACTTCTCTCTTGCGCAGAGCACGACTTGGTGAAGTCTCCGATAGCGAGCTTGCTGATGCTGATAAGGCTTCAGTGGCTTCTGAAGTGTCCACTACAAGTTCTACATCAAAACCTCCATCAGGGAGGAGAAATATTTCCAGAATAGACTTACTTGCTCAGCCTCGCAGAACTCGACTTGGCTCTTTATCAGCACGTAGTGATTCTGAAGCAACAATAACCAGAAGCACTGCCTCATCTCGTACCCCAGAAGCTATTATCAGAAGTGGCTCAAGGTTGCTGTCAGGAGGAGATGGCAGTAAAGTTTCTGCTAGAACTCGAGCCAATAGCATTTCTCGACTGTCAGATTCAAAATCCAAATCCTTGGCTTCAGCACATAATTCTCCCTCAGGTATGTGAGATTATTTGAAATAATATTATACAATACTAGATGTTTTTAGTATATGGATTTTTAAAAAAAAATTGTTTAAGAAAGAGTGCTTATGAAACATTTGTTGAGTTTTAGTTGATGCAGTCTTGGAGGCTTCTTTGGCAGGGCTTGTGAAGGTTTCTCACTTAAAATCATAAAGACAAGAAATTGTAATCCTTTAAATCTTTGGATATTTTTCATCTTTAAACCAGTAAAACAGAACTGCATTGGGGCAGTCAGATGTGTCAGCACTGATTTGCTTTAGTACAAAAAACGGAGCAGAGTTCTCTTTGCTCAAGTCATAGCAGTAGAATTTCAGAAGGTCAGAAGCACTATTTACTACCTAGAAAACAGAATATTTATTTGTAAGGTAGGCTTGTAAATATGCAATCAGAATTAGTAAATTTAGATTTTTTTATAAGAATAATAACAATGAAGTAACTAATTGAAAAAATTATGCACTACCCAACTAAATATCATAAAACTAAGTAAATTTCTTTTGAAGTGTTTGCTTTGCCTTGGATTATTTCCCATTCTCTGTTCCAAATCTAGGCAATGTATGATTTCTGAATCATATAGATCTTCTTTGGTGTGTTGGTTCATTTACTATGGTGTTACCTTACTATGTGTGCAAGGAAAAATACGTACAATTTTAAATGAATTTTAACCTACTATTCTGTTAGAAGTCAACGTAACACTCTTAAGTGGGAGCAGTGTGAAAGGCTGGTAGTTTTTTTCAGCAGCAATATTAAATGAACCAGAATTAAAATGTGGTAATTATAAATAAGTGAACTTTAATGTGGAAGGAAAATCTAAAATAGATGTCCACTTGCTTTTAGAATTATCATTCTACCAGCTTTACCATATTTGCAGCCAATCCACAGTTTAAGAACAAAATAAATAGACTCCTTCCAGTGTTGAGTGTTGATACTGAGATTTTATATTCTCTTTTATTGCATCCCATTCAGAGTTGATAGAAATAACTGTGATACTAAATTCCCACACTCCTGCTGTCCTTTTGTTGCTTGTATATCACAAATGGACCTTGTTAAGACTCTTAGTAGTGTGTATTCCCCAGACAGGTATCTCCTGGCTGTATCATTTATTAGCTGAATAGCAATTTCTGCTGAGATAAAAGTGAGAGGTGTTTGCTTAACTGGGAAGTTGAATCTGTTTGATACTATGGCAGGTGTTTAAAAAGGTACAAAAACAGAAAGGTTAAACTTTAAAGGAAAAATTGGTCTTTCCTTGTAAGATATAATTGGAAAAGTAGCATGTTTCCAGTTTTAATTGAAGTTTTGAATTGTGCAGCCTGAAAGGTGTCAATGTTAGGTCAGGAAAGAGTGACAGTTAAAACTTCTATGTTTACTCTAATAATTAATACTAGTTCACATTGTGATATTGCTGATTTTTAAAAAAGCAAAGCCTGAATGTTGTTCATTACTTCGCTGCTTCTTTTGTTTTTCACTAAACTGTTTATAGTTTTTAAGTTTCGTGTCCATGTGAAGTATTGCAAGCTTCCTAAACTTTTTGAAGGTTGCTGCATTGAAGTGGTTTGCTGCTTCTTTTAAAGGGAGTGGGTATATCTTTCTCTTCCCAGTTTACTAGTCTATCACAGTCATCTTTGCTTAATGTTCGCTTAATTTACCTGCCTTACGCTGTCAAAGTTTACTGTAGCTTGTATACAATACTCTGTTTTCAAGAGAGAAAATATACCATCTTCTCATGAGCTACCCCATCACAATAAGCTAGTTATTTTAAAAAGACTGTTGTTAGAAAAATCTACAGTAGTAATAGCTTCTGTCATAAAAAAAACTTTATCAGTTAGTATGTATCAAGATCAGGAAGTAGCCTATCAGTGTAAAGGCCAAAATCTGAAAGCAATTAATAAAACAGTCAGTTCCTTTCAAAAGGAAATCATAGCTTAATAAATCAATCAAGTCTTGTTACTATGTAAGTAAAAACTGTTATTGCTACTTTAGAATTAAGAGTTCTAAATTTTGTCTGTATCAGCGACCTTATTATAAAATAATTTTTTACTGGTTTGTTTAGATATCTTTTAGGAACATCTGAATTGCTTTGAATGTGGTGTAATCTTCTATTGTAGAGAGGAGTATATATATTCACATCTATTATATATCAGCCACTGCTCAGTACGTCCCCATTTTCCCATTAGCTATATGATGCTAACAACTACCAATTCATCAAGTTATTGATATTATTTAGTATTTTATCCTTAGATTAATGTATTCAAATAATCTTTGCATAGAATGTGTTACTTGTATGCAATATATAAAAGTAGAATGCAGCAGAAGCTTTTCGATACAAATTGTTTGATTCTTGAATTTAATTTTGTTTCTAGAAAAGTCAAGAATTCACTTCATTTTAGCAGTTTTGTAAAGTACCAATGAGGTGCTTGACAAAATTGCCTCAACTGTTTTAATGTGTTTTACTTGAGGCACATTTAATCAGGGCATAACAGGGATATATTTTCTCCTCTCACTGGACATAGAAAGATGGGAAAATGAGTGATTGTTCCTAATAAAAGGTTCAGGATTTTGTTTCTTTTACCAGAAGACTGGTTGCTCTCAAAGTGTTAAGTAGGTTTCTTCTGGTTTTCTCATCAGAGGTCAGTTAACATTACCAGCATTGCAGATCACTAAACACTGGACTGCTTAAATCCAGCCTACAAAGAGAAAGTTATTTCTGTGCTTCCCAAATCAATGTTCAGAGATACATACCTGTAAAAAGAGGGCAAGAAAAATATGTAGTCACTTGATTTTTTTTATTGTCTTATACTTTATGTGGATGAATTGCAACATAATAGCATTAAAATTGCCAGAGCTGTCAGCAAGTCCGTAATTTAAAAAATCTCATTTGATGCAGTGAAGTATTGATTACTTTTATATGAAAGGGCAAACAGGTAAATGGAACATCTTGGATGAGAATTGCCAGCATTAAAGTAATTACCATGGTGTTTCTGTGGTAGGAGGCTTGATAACTGACAACACTCTGAAGACATGTGGAGCAGGATTAGTAATTTTATAACACAAGCAATGAAAGAGCTCATCAAGCAGTAGAGGTTGATCAATAAAATGAGAAGACCAAAGACCTATTTTCACAACAATGAAAGAAAATTGAAGATGGTTTTGCAGAAGGAGCTGTGTATTGAGAAAACAAGCCTAGTGCAAAAGTGCTTTGACAGCTGCACTGTCAAATTCAGCATCAAGTAAGAACAGAGAGACCTTGAGCAACTAGATGTGTTTGGCAGCTCTGCTGGCTTGCTGACCTAGCTGTGTTTGCAAGTGGCTGGCAGGTTGATCAAAGCTGTTGAGGTAACTGGGGCGGGGGAAAGGTTTGATAATGGAGAGAAAACGTTTATTAAGCCCATTTCAGTATTGCGCTACTGAGCACCAAATTTCAGGATCTTTGAAATGGATAAACCTTGGGAAGGCAATGTGTCAATGAGAGTAGAATAATTTTTAAGGAATATGTTCAACCAAGTTTGTCCTCAGATCTTAAAAGTGGAAGTACGGTGTCCAAATCACCAAACTTGCCAACTTAATGTGTTGTGAGGATATTATAGAGCTCACAGAGTACTCACTAAATGAGGTGTGTTTGCTGACTATTTTAGCCAGGGTTTTAGAGGATTTTCTAGTTAGTGGTACTGGTATTCACAGTCTTTGGTGTCTGAGATAAGCAATTGAAAGATAGCTTTCAGAATCTACATAAATTACATTTTGTGGCTGTGTAATTTATAGATCCTGTTAAAAGCATACCTGTGCAAATGTATAGTTATCATACTGGGATACGTGCTTGGATATTGCTTGTCATGGATGATACAACTTTGAAAATTTTACTGCTAGACCTACAATAACTTTTTCCTCATATTAGTAATGAGAAACCTGTTGATAATACCCTTTGATGATTTGAAAACCAACATTTTAAGGCCTTAAAATTTAATGGTCTTTAAAAAATGAAGTTTTTATGATACTATGTTGGCAATTGTTATTGATGTCATTTCAGTTAGTATCTCTGAATGTTTAAGCCTTTGCAAAATTCATTATTTTTTATTGAATGTATAATCTTTTCCTAAAAAAGTGTGGGTGGAAAAGAGGACCTAAGACTAATCTCATCAATATATTTTATTTAAGCAAATGCTTCTAACCTGAAATGTTTTAAAACTAATTAACATGATAAAACACTATTTTGTACACAGAGAAATCCAAGCTTCTCCCAGACCCTGATCCTGATGTTGAAACTTACAGTGGTAGAGTACTAGAAATCAAATCTGTTTCTGATATTTCACTTCTCATTCAATTTTTAGTTTTTAAATATATTATTGCATATGCTCATTGTACAGTGCTGAGTTGCTGGACTAGCTCATTTGAGAGATTTTAAGAAAAATTTTGTATTTATTTTGATGTATATTGAACCAGGACAAAGAATTTTAACAAAAATGGATGATAAAATGTGGGCCCAACTCATAAAGTTCTTTGGACTTTGGTCACACGTTGCTTGCATGCTGTTGGTGGGGAAATGTGCTTTTTCTGCTTATGTTTACTTCCCTAAGATCAAACAACTTTGAAACCTCTAAAAAGAGATCAGTAAGTGATTGGAGAGACATTTTTACTTTCTTCAATAAAGTTAGAATATTAAAGAAAAAAAGTGGAACTGAACATTATTTGAAGCCCACATTTAAACCTGAAAAAAGTTACACAAGCTCATTTTTGTTTTCAGCAATTAAAAATGCTTTATTTATATGAGGGAAGGGATGTACGCTTATACACCAATGTCATATTCTACATACTGTAGTCTACATTACACTAATCTTTTCTCAAGTAAAAATTGCTTTAATTATTTGTTACTTAAATTCATATCGATGTATACGTCCATTGTAATGTGTTTTTTTTCTGTTTCAGGAGAAATGAGTATTATTCCTTTCATTTTGTAATAGTAAAAACAATATACGTCATTTGCATCTATTATTTTTAAATTACCAAGAGGTGTTCACATGTTTTTCTAATTTTCTACAGCCTCATGAATGTCAGTGAGTTCAGGGGATTAAATCCCCTGCAATAATTTGGCAGGTTATGGTGATGAGGATTCCTTTACACCTAGTGGTATCTCATCCTGCAGGGAATGTTTGAGGACAGCATATCTGAAATGCATTTTCTTGACTTCAGTAATTCATAGGGGGATGAAAGCCTCCTGCTTAGTTTCAGTTCTCCTATATTTCAGGCTGTCTTCAGCAGCATGGCTGTATAATGCTTTTATGTGCTACATGTGAGAGTATATACTTTTTGCTCTGAGGCTGCTTTTTCTGTAGATGTGCTGCTGACTTTTTGAACACAATATTAATTTTACATATTCTATTGCCATATTAAACACATAATCATGGAATCATTAAGGTTTGAAAAGACCTTTGCATCATCTCGGAGTTTTATGCTTTCCTTATGTAAGCATGCATCCCAGGCTTGGTGCCAGCTCCATCCTTCCTTCATGTCTCTTCATTTTTTTTTGTGTATGTCATAAACCTTGAATGAAATTTGGGAAAAAATCTGCAGAAAAAGCGCAATCTGGCTATTATACTTTAATGTTAATGAATTGGGCCCTGGTTTTGTAGTAACATTTGCTTGAGCTCATACACAATTAACTGACTTTTACATCTTACTTCACTCATCATTATACAAAGAGCATCAGTTTTGTGTTTTTATTAATCAATTTTTATTATTTAACACAAATTTTGTAGCTTTCTTTTTAAGACGTAGTAAATAAACCTTTTGTGAGGTATCTGGGGATTGATAACAAATAGTTGTGTATTTTTGTGATGTTACTGAAATAATACTGTTTTTTCTTATTTAAGATGCAATAATAATTCTTTTTTAATAATTAAACTAATTTAGTAAGTGCAAGATGGAGGCGCTTTCCTACAGATTATGCTTCCACCTCAGAAGATGAATTCGGATCAAACCGTAATTCCCCTAAACATACCCGTCTGCGTACCTCTCCAGCCCTGAAAACCACACGACTGCAAAGCGCTGGGACAGCAGCTCAAAGTAGCAATACATTCAAGCACAGAATCAAGGAACAGGAAGACTACATTCGAGACTGGACTGCTCACCGAGAAGAAATAGCAAGGTTGGTTTTAAAGGAGTGCCTCTAAAATAACAACGAATTGTACCCAGCCAGTTATACAGGTGCATATATGGGAGAAAGAGAGCTAATGGATTTGCTGTATCACTCCACTTACTGCTTTCACTTACCAACTGAATGGGTGATTTAAAATCCTTATGAGAGACTGGCTGGCAGAACACTCATGCTACCAGCACATCTCTTTTTCATGGAAAATGATAGTAATTTCTGATTTATGATAACCCAGTCCCAGAATGTGAACTTTTAGTTGCATTAGTGGGACTTGCAGAGGTGCTTCATGTATTTCCTGAGGCTGAAGTAGATGTGGTTTCATACTACCTTTACACTCATGTGGAGGTAAAATTTCAGATCAATGCACATGACAGAGAGAGGAAAAAGTGATTTTGGCATTGTGAAAGACCATGCTCTCATTTTAATTTTTGATTTATCTAGACATTATTTCATGTTAGATACTTTCTGATTTAAATCATGTGTATTCATCAAAAAGTAATTTTTTTTGTTGTGAGTCCCTGAGATTAGTATATCAATTCCTCTGTTATTGCTAATATCACTCTGCCTCAAGTGAACCAAGGAAAAACAGTTCTGCGTTCTGGTAACCAGTTATTCCTATATCATGCAACACCCTGGCAGTGAAAACTTCAGATAGCTTGCACAAAATAAATAAAACTATTTAAGTATGCAAATGTTATTTAGTACTTAGATGCCAGTGTTCAGGTTCAGAAGCTTTTCACAAAACTTATTTGGAAGCCTAAACAAGGAAAGTGTTTTCCTTTTAAAATTAATCTTAATACTGTGGAGTATTTTCTTAATCTTAGTACTGTTGGAGGTGTTTTGTTTAGTGTGAGTACCTATTTTTTGTTTCCTCTTCACGGTAGTATTTTTCAGCATTTGTTTTTCTAGTGTGATCTGTGCAAAGGGAAGATGTAGAGGCCCAGAGAGGCACACAGAAGATACCTAAGGGAATATCATAGTATCTAAATAAATCGTGACATAACCAGCTTCAAAATCATCTTCCTAAAATATCGCTTTTGTTTCAGAAATCTAAAGTTAGAGATAGTTATAGGGAGGACTGTGTGTATATGGAGGGAAAATACGCTAGTCATACCATATTATGTCTTCCTTATAAAAAGTACTGCTGAACCTCTACTTCAGTGAAAGTTCTTGGTACATTTTACTTATCTAGGAGAGATTGACACTGAAAGTAATTGATGACTTGTTCTAAACTCATTTGATGGTTAGATTTCTAGGGGCTTTTCTTCCCTTGGGGTTCTTACCCTTTTCTGTATTGATATACTGGTTTTAAATTTGTTTTGAAGGCTGTGTACTTTCTGTTCTCCTACCTCTTCAGCTTTATTTTCAGTGGAAGTAGTGAGACACTCATATTGGTATTGCCAAATTCTTTCGTTTATATAGAAATTTCACACAAACTGCATTAAATGAGCTTATTTAAGGTTAAGAAAAGTAGCACTCAGCTTTCTAGAAATTCCAGATTACTGTCACCTATCGTCACTGCCTCCAGTACCAGTTTCCTTGGTTAGCCTCTGCTGAGCCCTGCTGCTGTTGATCCTTTCTGTGCCTCCATATATCTTTGTAATGATTCACATTGTTGCTCTCCTGGCTTTAATTTTAACTTCTTCCCTTCATAAGATGTTTGTCTCTGCTCCCATTGCCTTGATAACCGCAGTCTCTGTCATTGTCTGCCCTGGAGATTTTTTCCATCCCTACTCTCAGACCACTATGATCAGAGTCCCTTCAAATCTAAATAGAGTTTTTTTAAGAAAAACAATAGATGATTACATGCTTTCATTAAAATTGGTTGATTTTTTGCTGTTGTTGAATTACTGATTATATTAGGCAGGTGTAAGGATAAGCATTTCATAAAATATATGTGCAGCAGAAAGTAGCGTAGGGACTGTATGACAAACATTTCATTGCATCCATGTTACCATTATACTGTGTTTTAACTGGTCTTCCATGACTGACCCAGTTTGCACTTTTCACAGACCTCCCAATTGACAGATGTCAATAAAATTGAAAGAGGTATTTAAAGAAACATAATGGAATAACTAAATTTGATGTAAAGCCACTTTGACGTGGGGGGCATATACACCCACAGAATAACAGGAGCTTCATGTATATTTTATTAAGGATGTTAAAGTATTATTACAAAATCAACTGACTCAATATAGGAAGCGCAACATAGTAGACTAAGCATTAAAATGGTTTTGGTAATGCAGCATTTCAGCACTACTGCAGATATCTTAGAAGTATTCCTATTTCATTGTGGTTTTTTTCTGATATGGGGTATTCTTTCACTACAGTTAAATAAGAACTAGAGTTCCAGGCTTTTGAAAAAGGTAGTCATGCTCTCCCCATCCCAAACCCTGTGTTCTCCCCTTTTCCAGTCCACTGAAAGCAGAATCTGTTCCTTGTGTAGCTGCCTGAGTCTCCTCACTGAGTGAATCTAATAGCAGTATTTCCTGAAGCAGGTTGAGGCGATTAGGAATTTGAGGTTTATTTTAGTTTTTCCTCTGTGAATTGATTTGCCTTGTATAATTGCTAGGTTTGATGCAGGAAGTAGTAAAAATCTGCAAAGCAACCTACAGTTGCAGCAGAGAAAACAGTGTGTGCCTAAAGCATGAGTCTTCGGTCCCTGATTGCACAAAACATGCTCCTCACACTTAAGCAATACTTTCTGTTTCTAAAAGTTAATGTAGAATTACTTGAAAACTTCATTTATAAAATGTCAGACTTAACTCACAGCTGGTTTCTAGTTTGCTTTCTCACAGTGCTTTTTGTTCAGTGCTCTACATTGTTTCTATGCAGAAACATAATTGAGTACTGACTATAGCTTACTGTCACATTGAAAAAAAATCCAGATTTTGTTCACTTGATTGGTGTTTGACTATGTTTGACTATGATAATTGTCTACCAAGTTGCTTGTTTATTCTCATGCTTTCAGAGTTCATTTGAATGCATTTTTATATAGACATCTGACATTTTATGTAATTTTGATTGCTTGGTAAGAACTCAAGTGGTTGTGGCATGTTGAAGCATTGCTGATTTCTGTGATAAGTCTTAGTTGATTGATACTACTTTTGATTATGGTGTTTAATGACATTTGTCTTCTGGAGGATTTGCTGATAGTTGAAATCTCCTGCAATTTATTTTCTTCGCAACTATTCATTAAATTCCAGAATTTGTCCCAGAAATTCAAACGTGATTATTAGCTACTTCTCTCTTTAAGGAGATAGGTGATTGCGTGAAACAAAGGAAGTAGGTGTTTTAGTATCTCTACTACTTAAAATACTAGATTCTTAACAGCATGTATGTATAAGAACATGAAATATAAATTAAAATTGACCCAAAAGTTGTAATATTTAGGTTAAATTAATTAATGTAGTCATAGGCACTTGTCATGTTTTAATTTATTTAAATGAGCAACTGACTTGTTTTATGCTTTACTGTTCCAGTTTTTGATAGTTTAAAATCAGAAATACTGTCTTAAGTGGTCATGCGTAATTGCCACATATTCTCCTACAGCCTTACCCAAACTACAGGCATGTACCTAAGCTGCACAAAGTTGCACTTCATTGTTTATTGCTGATGGTTAGCCACAAAATCGAGTGTAGGAATTTGACTGGAAATTTCTCTAGTTGTGTTTGCCTTTTTAGTTGAAATTCTGCTCACTTAGTCTTAAAGTATCTCTAGGGCAATGCTGTCCATTCTTTTTTGACTTGAAGACAAAGTGAAAATAGAGAGCAGAAGGAAGCTCACCTTGAGCAATCCATCTCTGTCCAGCCTGGTGTGTGTCACTGTCATATGGCTGTGCACTTCCTTCCGCCTGAGTGGTGGGTGGTGCAGTTCACCAAGTCCTTGGTGGTGCAGAGGTAGCACTGTCGGCTCCAATGCCTTCAGTCCTCTGAGGCAGAAGTGTGGAAGGGACTCACTTGGCAGTCTGCTCTCAATTCTAGGTCTCCTGAACTGTGTGATCCCAGCTGGACATTCAGGGTGCCATAGTTACTAAGGCCTTCTAGCTTTTGCTTTGTGGGTTTATTTTTTTCTTGTTCCCTCGTCCTTTTGGGGTGTCCTGGTGAGGAGTAGCACAAGCTGAGCTAGCCAAGCTTCTTCCCTATGCTGAGCAGAATACAGAGCAAAACCTTTTTTTTTTTTCTTTTGAAGTGGTGGATCAGAAGAAAGGAAAAGGAATCTTCAGCTAACAATTTAGCTGTATTTTTGTAGTGCTGTCATACCCAGGTTTTGACAAGTATGTTCTGTTTTTCCCACTGGAAAACTTGCCTTGATTAAATTTGAGGATTTAGGGTACTAGTCTGGAATTATAGGCACATAAGCAGCTTGATCTGAGCAAGCTGCAGGCCTGCTAGATAACTAGAGGTCCTAAAGGTGTGTGTTTACAAGCAGGTAAACTAAGATATAAATTAAATGTTTTCTGAACATTTCAGATTTACTGCATGTACACAGTTCTGTGCAATATTTCCAGTGTATTTGCAGTGCATCCCTTGTCTTAGATATACTGTATATTGCACACATCTCTGCCTGTGAATCCTAGAAAGAAAACAGGGATGCTCTGTTTTTTGAGGTTGCCTCCTACCTTATTCCTCTAGAAAGGCATACTGTTGAAAGCTTCAGTTAAAATTTTCTTTTTTGATTCTAATAAACTTTCAGTTTAGAAGGGCATACATATTTTCATAGCACAGTTCTAGTTCCTTATAACTTAAAACCTCAAAGGCTGCCGGTTGGGCTCTACTGGCCCAAAAGTATTTGTAGGGGAGAATGTAACACTCTCTTTATTACTAGGATCAGTCAAGATCTGGCTCTCATCGCACGGGAAATCAACGATGTAGCAGGAGAGATAGATTCAGTGACTTCATCAGGCACTGCCCCCAGTACCACAGTAAGCACTGCTGCCACCACCCCTGGCTCTGCCATAGACACTAGAGAAGAGGTAGGAGATCTTCATGGAGAAATGCATAAGGTTCTTCCTTTTCTTTATTTCTTTTGCTTTTAGCATTTTTGCATAGCTTTTTAGTTATTTCCACTCAACCCGTATGCATGATCTCTACATTGTTTTTTTTTAAGTTCCTTTACATTTCAACAAACAACCCAGAAGTTATTCTATGAACACAGCTTGTCAAAAGGATGCATACTATCTGTCTGTCTCTTTTTTTCCACAAAACATAGGAATAAGATAGTTATGTTACTTGCTTGTCTGTAGCCTTAGATACCACTGTATAGTATCTAAGCGCATTTAAAGATTCTAGTGTGTATGCACAAATATATATAATTGTTTGCATAGGTATTGAAAACAAAAAAGTCACTCTTTTCACAGGTGACATAAAACTTTCATCTTCTGAACACTGAAATACTTAGGTATCATCAGTTAACTTTAGATTTTCTTTCTTAGTAACTATCAAAAACTACCTTGAAATAAGTTTGCCTTATGCTTCTAATAATTCTTATATTCTTTAACTATCTCTGGTGTGCTGTTCTATGAATATATTGACTAACTTGTTCTAGTTAACCATCACAGGTCTAATGCTGGTACACGTTAATCTGAATTTAAATCATCACTTCCTACCATGTTACAGTTCACAGTAATAATGTGTTGTAAATGTTTACAGCATTTTTTTCTTCATAGTATTCCTTTCAAAATGTGTTTTATTCATTTTTGTGTGCATAAAGTTTGGTTAATACATTAGTTTGCTGTAGTTAGTTTAATACTATCCTTTTCTGTGGAAAAAAAGATATAAACAGTAATACGAAATCTGTGAGTTTGGATAGTCAGGAAAATAAATGCAGTCACATAGATTTTGGTTTTAATTCTCATGGAATATGGCTAAACTTTAAGGAAATAAAGTGCTCATTTTTTCAGAACCAGTCAGATCACTCCCATTTTTATATTACTAATTAAGTATTTTCTGCTATAATAAATATGGTTCATTGTGTACATACTGCAGGTGGCAGTATCTCCTTTAGGTAGTATCAGTCTTTCTGTAGCACTATGACTAATCTGGAAAAAAAACGTATATTTCAGAGTACTCTACTTAATTCCACAGACATATTCATTAGTCAAAGGAATAAATGAATATGTTATGTTATGTTACCTAGCCATTCTGTGATGTAGTCTAAATTTGCCACATACATGTAATATTTGAAAAAAAACCCCAAAAATTCTTTTTTACAAGATATTCTTACATAAGAGATGAATCATTTTTTACTGTACAAGACAACACAACAATTTTTATTTGATAGGCATCTTGTAAACTGTTTCAGGAGGAAAAAGTAGTAATCTGATTTTTGCATCCAGTAGATTTCATAAACTGCATTTTTCTTTTATCCCCCAGTTGGTGGACCGAGTATTTGATGAAAGTCTCAATTTTAGAAAAATCCCTCCAGTAGTGCATTCAAAACCACCAGAGGGGAATGGTCGGGCTAGTGATGCCAGACCTCAGCTAACAGATGCCCTTGATCCCCCGACAATTACCCGGAGAAGGACTTGGAGCAGAGATGAAGTGAGTACACAACAGGATTCTCTCGAGTAATGTGTCTATTTTAAGCTTTTACAATTATCTCCCCACTTAATATTCTAGGCACTATCCTTTCTTTCCTACCTGTAGCAGGTGGCATTAATATTGAGGAGAAAATGTATATTATTTGCAAAATGTTCAAATATGATTGTATATGCTACTAATTAAAACACAAGTCCAATTTTTTTAATGTTTAAGATGCCAAAATATATAGAATTATTTGTATTTAATTCACAGTAAACCAATAATATCCTTTTTTATTAAAAACTTATTGCAGGTTATGGGAGACAGTTTGCTGTTGTCTTCGGTCTTCCAGTTTTCTCGCAAGATAAGACAATCCATAGACAAAACAGCTGGCAAAATCAGGTGGGTTTTTAAAAATTACTGCTGAAAATGTCTGCTGTTGTCAGTATTCCCACTAGTAGAAGACATACGTATAATAGAAACAGGGTAAATGTACTTAATGACAACTTGTCTTTTAAAAAGCAATGTTACTTATGGCTTTTCCAGCATTCAGAAAGATTTGGAATGAATACTTTTTTCATTATTCATTCTGGTTTTTTCACATTATATGAAGAGGAATGCCAGCAAAGTTTACATGGACAGAACAACATCCATCATACTTTCACTAGAGGAGCTGTTTCAACATATGCAGATGCTGTGCAAAATCTACATGGCCTGTATGCAAGTCCTGTAAAACTTCCTTCCTTAAAAGATAGAGTTAAAATGTTGCTGAACTGTAAAATTGGTCCCTGTATGTTTGCCAAGTTGCTGTAGGGATTCTGCATTTTAGGAAGAAAGAACAGATGGGGCAGTTCCAGTAAATCCTTCTAAAAAGCAACTTGCTCTGGAGACAATGTGGTCACTATCGACTTCTAAATCTAAAACAACGGGTGTAGCCACCTGTCATTTTTAATTGAAAATTCCTGCTGAGGTAACTAGATTCCTTTATAAAATGCTGTAGTAGCTAAGAGAAAGTGTAGACATGTCAAAGATGGTAGCATGTTGCTCTAGCAACAGTTCCATTTAACTTAAATGTGCAAGTGTACAACCACTCCGTGACCGCTTTGGTTGACAAAAACAAAAGAAAATTCTAAAACCAAAGTTCAGGGTCATATTATTCACATGTTCTTCTTCATGTCTTTGTGCAGTTAATAGTTTTAAAATAGAAAATGTGAAAAATAAGTCATTTGGCTGATCTTCATGAATGATTTTTGAATGTGAGAGAATGCTAGGTCTGTAATTAGTTGGTTTGTCTCAGAAGTGTCAGATATTGAAATATTAGATGAGTGACAGGTTAAACATCAAATCAAAACTTTATTTCAGCATAGGTGATGTAAATAGTAAAAGCAGCAAAATACCAGCATATCTGAAGATTGTGTTCCTGTGGGAATACAAAGGAAGATTTGACCGTAGAAATCAAGAAGAAAAAATAAAATCTATATAAATTGGTAAAAACTGTAGGTTATCTCCCATTTCTAGTCTTGCTGTTTCTAGTAGGAAAAATATCACTGAGTAAAGAATCAATTATTTAAAAGCCTGTAACCCATTTTTATTATTTCTGTTCTAAGTCTTTTTGTGTGTTGTTTTTACTGGTGGCTAACAGGTAGAGTTAAATTAAAGTCTTCCACATTTCTGATTAATTTTCTGAGCTTAAAAGGTAAGTCAGTTACATTGTAATGACTGTAATAATGATGTGGTCATGTATGATATAAATATAAGCATACCTACAAATATTTTATATATTTTAAAAAAGTGGAGTTGCCTATTTCTGTAAAAATGCAGTAAACTTTCATTAATAAGGAATTATTAAGCATATTCCCCAGGGCTGTGTTCAAAACCTCCTCTTCCTGATACTCAGAATGGATTGGAATATCATCATGTTATTCATAATTTCATTAGTATTTTGAATCTGAAAAACAGCATTAGTTTTAGAATTTTTTTTAGGGAGTATATAAGGCAGTTAACACCCATTACAGATTTTTACCTTTGTTTTGATATACATGATTTCGGCCAACCGGTGTGCTTCTATTCTTTTTACTGGAGTTAAGCCAGTTAAAATTTCTGCCCAAAATAGTTACAATGAGAATTGTCGGGATTTGCCAGGCTAGCAGTTGTGGCTTTTTCCAGAATACTTGAACCTGAAAGGAGAGGAGAAATTTTTAGAGGCACCAGTAAGACTAAGCCAACAAGCTTGACTTGTTGACCTGTTTTACAAGTCCTTCCTCAAATTTTCTTATTCACCAATGTAAACCTATTTTCCAAGAGCACAGACAATATGGGTGATTACAGTCCTTATCAATTGCATCACACATTAAAATATTGCATCCTTTCTATCTGAAGCCACATAGGGAAAGACATGCTTCCTGAGAGTGTGAACACTCTTCTTTCTGTCATATTTTAGTTAAAAAAGTTAGCTCTACAAAAAGATCAATTTCCCTTTGGCTAAGATATTAAGAACATAAATATTGTCAGTCATCCTTGCCAAGCAGATCTATCAGAAATTAAAATGAACTAAAGTCAATCATGAAAACGAATGAGTAGGAGGAAAAATGAAATATATATCTTTTTGCTTGACTAGTTTCTTTCATGCTTCCCCACCACCATTTCTAATTTACAGGTAATGTTCCAAGTTCCACTGAGTTCTGTCATCATTCCTACCTTACTACTTTATATTGAGAAATCAGTTTGAGAGAAGCTTTTGACACTGCATTCCTCAGCGAGATCCTCCCAGTGCTGGCCAAACTGGTGTTTTTTCCCCAAGTACTATCATGGGGTAGAGATTGAACCAGATTCAAGTGCCTGGTTCTTTCCCATCATCAATTTCTCTGTGTACTGGTAATTTTCTTAAGGATAAGGTCATAGGTTGAGTATTGCTAAGTTACCTTTTTATATTTTTTTTTTCATTACTTTGTATGATCAGTTAGGTTGTTACTTGCTGGTATACACAAAACTATTATATTTTAAAATGCCATATATCCTATAACCTGTTCTTTGCTAACAAATTACTGTAGTGGATTCTCAGGAAACAGATAAGCAGATAAGCAGTTTGTTTGCTTTTCTGTCTTTTCATAGAATCACAAAATGGTTGCGGTAGGAAGGGACCTTAAAGATCATTTAGGTCCAACCCCTCTGCTATGGGCAAAGATATATTCCATCAGATGAGGTTGCTCAAAGCCCCATCCAACCTGGCCTTGAACACTTTCAGCGATTGGGCATCCACAACTTCTCTGAACAACCTGTTCCAGGATCTCACCGCCCTCATAGTAAAGAATTTCTTCCTAATGTCTAATCTAATCCAGTCCTACTCTCTTTCAGTTTGAAACCATTCTCCCTTGTCCTATCACTACATGCACTTATGAAAAGTCCCTCTCCGACTCTCTTGCAGGCTCCCGTTAGGTACTGGAAGGTTGCTACAAACTCTCCCTGGATCCTTCTTTTCTGCAGGCTGAACAACCCCAGCTCTCTCAGCCTGTCTTCTTCATAAGACAGGTGTTTCAGCTCTCTGATCATCTTGGTGGCCCTATTCTAGGCTTGCTCCTTCCTGTGCTGGGGACCCCAGAGCTGGATGCAGTGCTCCAGGTGGGATCTCACCAGAAGAGAGTAGAGGGGGAAGAATCCCTTGCCTCGACCTGCTGGCCATGCTGTTTTTATGCAGCCCAGAGCATGTGGCTGCACATTGCTGGGTCATGTCCAGCCACTCATCTACCAGGCCCCAAAGCCCTTCTCCTTTGGGCTGCTCTCAGTCCATTCTCTACTTAGCCTGTACTTGTGGTTTTATATGTTACAATGAATTTGCAGGAATTTTCAGAGATTATGGAGGGGAGAGGTAAGTAAGTTTGGAGTGAGAAGACCTGCATGGTTTTATCAGTGCTGTGCGATGTCAGTGCAGTGTTACTGTCTTGCCTTGTAGCAGGCAAGTGCCCCTTAAGTCAGGTGAAATCTGGGCAAAGCATTCAGGTCAGTGGAGGAACTACGTGTTGGCCTCTGCAGTTTGCTGTGCATCCTGCAAAGTGCAGCAAAATTAAAATAGGGATTGAGCACAGTCAAGTAAGGTTTGCCTCAGAAGGTAGGGAAAAGCAAGAGCAGAAGGCAGCAGGCATTTATAAATATGTTCTTTTAACTTGAAGAGTACTGTTAGAAAGAGGAAGACCAAAAGAGACAGAGATGAAGACCCCCTCTGGAAGTTAAAATTAACTAAATGAAGAATTCAGAAAGAATTCTGAAAGTAAAATGGAAATAACTTCCTAAACTTATAGTAAAACCAAATTGACCTGTCCACTTTATAGTTGAAATACTAGCAGTTTCAAAAATTCCAATTACTGCTTTCATTTTTTCCCCTCTTGTTTTTAAATAAAGTGACCTATGAAATGAAAGGCTTTCAAATTCTAAAAGCCAAGTAGTAACATTAAAAGAGCAGGACTGAAAACACTACATACACAAGCAAAGGCACTAATAACAATACATCGAGGTAGAATTATTTTAAAATAACATGGGAAAAAGGTAAATGAAAAATCACACAATGTCCACAGTATCACAATAGCTTATCTTGTTTTTCTGCCACTGCTGTTTACTGCTAAATAAAGCCTTATTTTCTATGTTGCTACTAATTTCCAGTGTGATGTAAGTGCTATTAAATTATGGAAAGTATAGCTGCATAAGAATCTCTGTATACTGAATCCACATATTTCCAGAAGTTGCAAGCTTTTGCACTCCCAGAACATAAAAGAATTTTGCCAGACCTCTGATGATGAACTTTGTTAACAGATGATGACTCTACTTGAGGCCATAAAAGGTTTCATGTTTTCTCATTTTTGATGACTTTTAATTTATTTTTCCTTCCCCAAGAAAACATAGGTATTAATGTTTACTCCTGAAATGAATTTACTTACCTGAATACACCGAAGTCACTTGCAGAAGTGGTCATTTGCCTCAATCCAATGACACTGTGTCATCAAAGTAGCACTTCTCTCAAGTAAAACCTCTGACATAAACACATTCTGAAGCAGCAGGGAGTGAAGACTTCAAAGACAGAAGAGTTAAAGCAGCTTCTGGAAGGGCTGTCTGTGGACATCTGTGTACTCATAAAATGAGACAGGGTACATGCTTTTCAAAATTAGGCTTTCTTGGCAGGATAATAATAGAGAGTGGAATTTTCCATGGGGTATAAATAACTGAAGAAAGGTGAACAGAAATGCAGTACTAAGTCTCCTTTCTTTCAAATTCTTAGTCTTTATGAGATTCAATATATCATGAACTTCCACCTTAAAAATTATTTCCTCCGAGACCTACTTACACAGATTACTTCTTCTGGTCTTGATTTGAAATTGATTGCCTTGTTTGCTTAGCAGTTTTACTGCAGCTATTGTTTAACTTTTAACTTTGAAATACCAACTAGAGAAAAAGTGGATTTGGGCTCCTCTATGTCGTCATGGTGTCACTTACCAGACCTTAAATATCTGCACATTCCTTTATTTTTCTTTTTTTTTCCCAATTGTGCCAGTTTAGACAGTTTAAACTACATTTATGATATGACAATGAAAACAAAAACTATTTATCAAGCAGGGAAGAAAAACACAAAAAAGGGGACTCTTACAGTATGCTTTGGGGTTTTAAAAATAGAAGTGACTTCTTTAAACGTGTAATACAAGTGATACTCATACTACTAAAACATATACGTATATAAAATTTATGTATTGAGACTTTTCAATGAAAACTTCTATTAAATGTATTTTTTAAATTTAATGAAGTGTTTCTATTTTTTATTACACTAATATAAGACACAAATGTCAAAGTTGTATTTATTTACCTTACATTTTGCAGTTGTAAAATGCAGTATTAACGGGGAATTTTCTGACTACAGTAAAATAGTTGGATTTTTTAAAAAATGTCTCAGGGCTGAAGGAAAGAATAATGTGTCTTTTCAACACCCTAAGCAGATATTTAGCTACAGAACTGCCATTTTAATGTCAATAAGAGTGATTTTGCTGAAACCCTGTATGCTTCCCTGAAAATTTAAACTGTGTGGTTGCATTCTGTCAGGTTTAGATTTTCAGATTTCATATTTTACTTTTATTCAGTACTCCCCTGTGCTGCTTTCTTGTATCATAATCTTTCGGTTTTAATTTGTGGTGGCTTATTTTTATTTTAAACATGCTATTCTTGAATTTCTTTCTTCTAGAATATTATTTAAGGACAAAGACAGAAATTGGGATGAAATTGAAAACAAGTTGCGAGCTGAAAGTGAAGTTCCTATTGTGAAAACATCAAGCATGGTATGAATAGTTTTCTAGAACTGATTGTGCTGCTTATCTAATGTCTAAATAATTAGTAGAGGAATGTGTTGTTTTCAGTGACATAAGGGCAAATATTTTGAAAAGTTTTATTTAGGCACTGGGTATATTTCAAGAATAAACCTAATCTGCTTTAATAATGACTAAGATTTACTGTCTTACAAAGAAACAAGAAATTGTCCAGGGGAAATTCTCAGATAAAGAATGCAGAAATAGGGGTTCATACTATATATAGACTATCAGTATGTTTAATAAAAGGTAGCAACCATTAGTTTGAATGTTAGATTGTTTGTTTTACAATCTAAAAACTACTTTACCTACTCATCATTAATACTTAATATATGATACTTAATACTATTAATACTGATTATTAATATTTATAGAAATTGTTGTGTTTTGTTACATGTGGTGAAAATAATCCGTAGACACATGGCAATAAAAGGACTCTTCAATGATAAATAATCCTCTTGATTTTGTCTGGAAGTGGTAACCATAGGGTACCACTACAACTTGAGCTGATTCATGTAGTCTTCCCCCCCTGCCTAGCTCAGGCCACTTCATGACCAGACTGTGTGATAGATAGTGTGAGGGGGCAGAGCACACATGATTTCTTAGTACTCTTCTCCTCTACTTCTGAACACAGAGTGTAGGGTTTGAAAAACATCCTTGCATGTGAAAACAGGCGGAGACTCTAGCTACGTTATCCATCTACAGCATCGAGCTGTTCAGAATGTCAGCTTACAGCAGCAAGGTTTTTTTCTGAGGGACAGGTGGGAGGGCAAACTGCTCACATACTGCATACTGCACAGCTCAGAAGTCAAATGTGAATACGTTTCCTCTGGCATTGAACAGGCTAGCACTTCTCTGTTAGCTCGAGTTATTAAACTCCTCCAAATTGTTTTTTCCTGGATGTATAAAAAACTTGGTCCATAATTTTTGCAGAATGGTGTATTTATTAAGAGAAATCTTTAGTAACACAGTGTTATAATTTAATAGATTCACTGATAGGGGTTTGTTGTTTTTTTTTTTAATTTTAATTAAGCAAGTTCCTCATGGAAGTTGCTAATTTTAGAAATACTGTAATATTAGGAGCTTCTCTTATCCATGTCCAGAATAAGATCTGAGTTTAGTGGTTTGTATTCTGAATGCCCTAAATACGAGGGTTTAAATGCATTCTTTAAAAAAGGGAAAAGTTGGTTGTATGTTTATTCCTAAGTTCAGCATTTTACAATTTTTTTAATGTATTAAATCATCTCATATTTTTTGAAAGTGTTTGGATTGTTTGGGATGTTTTTTTCTCTATGCACTGATTTTCAAGTTTCTGCTCAGTTTTCAGAACAATATATTGTTCAAATGCAGTGCTTATTTTTACCACAGATCATTATTAAATGTTAAGAGAGGACAGTTGTAACTGATGCTTATTTTGCCCTTGGAACATTTATGGCCAGCCCAGATGTGGAATCTGCTTAAAGATAATGACTGTGTAAATTTCAAGATAGTCCATCTCTTTGCCACCCACAAAAATCACAGTGTTTAGTACAGAATGACTTCCTGAAATGGGTTAAATGGTTTTCTGACATCAGTGCCTTTGAAAACTCTCAGCTTTAGACTATCACAGACAGCTCTTCTCAGTAGTTGGATTAACACTATTCTTCAGTGTAGGATCCTTCAGTTACAGGATTTACATATTTATATTAATATAAATATGTTAATTCTGCAACCAGGGAAATGACTCAAGGTAGTGGTCACAGCACCAAGCCTGACAGGGTTCAAGAAGCATTTGGATAGTGCTCTCTGGCACACAGTGTGATTCTTGGGGCTGTCATGAGCAGGGCCAAGAGCTGAACTCGATGATCCTGATGGGTCCTTTCCAACACAGGATATTCTAGGATTCTGTACTTCAAGGTGTGGTACATTTGATGATTGCTGCGTTGCTGAGTGCATTGCTGTGACAAACAAGTGCTGAGGCCCCAACACTGATGTGCTGTGCAGTCTCATGTGCACAGGGACCAGTGGTTGCAGACAGACTCCTAATGCAGTCATCTCACTTTCTGACTCACATCTGAGCAAGGTTATAAGTCATTCAATTCCCTTTGTTACTGGGTTT
Organism: Dendrocincla fuliginosa; assembly: GCA_035047845.1. NCBI lineage: Eukaryota > Metazoa > Chordata > Aves > Passeriformes > Dendrocolaptidae > Dendrocincla > Dendrocincla fuliginosa. The sequence goes on from JAWWMO010000121.1 coordinate 37,580,974, forward strand.
ATCCTGTAGCTTCCCTTTAAAAGTCTGCTGTTACTTTGCCCCATTTCTACTAAACCATGGTGTCTGTAAGTCTGTGCTTGAGCACAGGCAGATGAGCAAGGGACAGAGTGGGGTTCTGTGGACCATAGCAGGCAGCCAGGGTGGAGGAGCTCTGGATTTCTGAGTGAGACACAGCTCTCCAGCCTCGAGGGCTGCCACCCAGGACCTGTGTGGGACATGGCTGGGTCACCACCAGCAAGGGTGTTCTTCATGCCAGGAAGGTCAACCCAGACAGCATATTGCAAGTGCAGAGGTTGGGGAGGAGGATTGTTCACTACTGATAGTCTTTTTTTCCGTAATGAAACATGATTGTTTCTTTTCTAGGAAATATCATCAATCTTACAGGAACTGAAACGAGTTGAGAAACAACTGCAAGGTACAAATCTTTTTTCACTTTTCTCTTCTGCAGTTCCTTGTTTAAAAAATTTCTAATATTTATCTCTATGTGTATATCTACCATGAAATAAAGTTAGTGGGATTTATTGCAATATGTTCACAGTATCAGTTACATACATTAATATCATATAATTACTAGCACATTTGGCAAACAAACACTGTTTGTTTTGAAGAAGAGTGATTGTATCTTTTTATATGGGTGAGAAAAGGTTCAACTAAGAATTACGTAGTCCTGAGAATCCCAAAGTAATTATTTGTGAAACATTCTTAATAGAAATATTGAAGTAGATGATAGAGAATCCCTATATTAGGCTTCATGAAATGGGTTCTGCACATCAGTAATACCCTCACGTATAGCACAGTTCAGTATAAGGAATGCACTGAAACTGTAATCTGCAGGAAATCTCAAAGGAACCCACAACTGTCTCTATTGCAGTAAAATGAAAATCTAGAATTATCTCTTGACATCCTCCTTTCACGCTGCAAAATGCAGTCATTGTAACTGTGAAGCACACAGACTACAAAATTTCAAAAGTTACTTTGCTTTTCACACACAAAGTCTAATTTATATATAAAGGGAAAAGTAGTATGTTTTACTTACAAGGTCTGCTATTGAGACATTTATTCCATTTATAAAAATCGACTTAAAAACTGAGTCTTTTTTAAAAAGAAATTGCAGTCGTATTTGTGTATTGTTTATACTTAGTTTATTTTATAATAACCATGGTGGTCAAGTGGATTAGTGGTCCATGCTTATTATTATTATATTAGTTGTAAATTTCCTATATTTGTTATTTTTATTATTCAGATTTAATCCTACAGCAAAACATGTTTTAAATAATGTTTTTGGAGGGGTCTTTAACCACCTTTAGAAAAAAATTAGTGTTTGTTTCATCCTCGACTATAACTAAAAAAATGTTAATTTTTTACAAATTATATTGTATTTAGAGAACATAATGAATAATTAAGGCCAGATCGTTTCCTTTTATATGCAGTGGTGTTTGGAAATAAAAAAGAGAAGTCGTGTTAAATGTGACAAATATGTTAATAGTACTAATAAAATGAAATGTTACCAGTTGCTTCAGTTTGCCCTCACTGTGGGGGTAAATGACTGCTCTTTTATACAGATTTCATCCATTCATGGGATTAGCAACTATGGTTCTTTATAGGGGATGGCTTGGAACAAAGCATAATGTAATGGTAACTTGAGGGGAAAAAGCCACTTAAACTGAGTGAAAATCCCATTTTTCAGTCCCTATCAGCTAATTGTAGATGGTTTATCATCTCTGTTTTCTGTCCACACATCAGGCAGTGGTTAGTTTGTGCAATTTCATTTCATCTGAAATTTTAATATATGTAAATGCTTTTAAATACATGCATCAGTTTGTATCTATGTTGGATACACCACTTCTTTGTCATGGGCAGCACACATAAAAACTCACGTCTGCCGTCATAAAAATAAAAGTGTGAGAAAAGAATTTTCATATTTTTATAGTAACAGAAGATCGTATTTTTCACGGTTTTTCTTCCCTATCCTTTTCATCTTTTCTTGTTGCTTAGCAATTAATGCTATGATTGACCCTGATGGTACCCTGGATGCTTTGAGCAACTTGGGATTTGCCAGCCCCGTCTTACCAGCTCAGCCGAAGCCGAAGTCGAGTCCCGTTTCCCAAGGAACCCGCCCTCAAGCGCCGCCAAACTGCCAGCCCGAAGCTCGGGCTGTTCGACCTGCCCCAGGCCCTGTTGCAACTGAATTTGAAAATGCTGAATCCGAGGCAGATTTCAGCATACATTTCAATAGATTTAACCCAGATGGGGAAGAGGAAGATGCCACCCTGCGTGAGTGACATCTCAGTGTTTGATATAAAAACCTTTCATGTGGAATGTTTAGAAATCAAGGAAAAATTACAATACTGGTTTTTATAGTTAAAAATAAAAAGGCTTGGTCAAGCAGCAGTTGTTTTATTAAACCAGTTTTCTTTAATTGTGATGCTTTGATTGTCACACAAATCCTTTTCAGATCATAAAGTTATGCATAGATACCAGTGTAGGAAAGCAGATTGTGGCAGGTTTGCCCTTTGTGGTTGTGTGCTTTGCAAAAGAATTACTATATCAGCAGTTTTCCCTTAATAGATTTATTTCTTTTTAAAAGCCATGCAAGCGGTCTAACATTTAATGTTACTGAAACCCCAAATCTCTTTGCCAAGCTGCTCTAATGAATGGACTTCCACCACTAAAGCTTGTACAGAACTGTTGAGCAGTTACATTTGATTCTGAATTAGATGATTTATATAGGAAACATTATCTTTGACTACAATGACACATTACTGCAAAAGTAAGACAGATTTCAGAAATCATTCATTCACATATACTGGAAAATCTCAAACAGTTCTGTGATTTATATAACCTTGTTGCTGCGTAAATTGTCTTGGGGTTTACAAATAAGTTCACATATTATGTTTGCACTAAGATTTGCTGGGAGTGGTAGGTGAACATATCCATATCATTAAACAGCAAGCAGTGTTTTGGTGTACATAGAAAACTGATAATACTGTCCTTGTATTATCATTACAGTGTTTTAATCCACTTTCTGAAAGAACTATTTGGCACTTTTTGATCTTCTTCAAATGTCTTTTTGATGTTAATGAAAGTAGAAGTATTTCATATCTCATTTCTGTCCAAATGTTTGTTGAAACTAGGAAACAAATTTAAACATACAGCAATGTGGGACATGTTAAAGCATATTGAGGCAAATGGGCTCTCACCGATCCAAACACAACATAAGCTTACAGAAGAAATTACTGTTTATTTGGAATGATCATGAGGTGTAAAATTTTCTTTAGGGGACTTGGAAATAGAGTTGTCATGATTTGCGTGATCAATAGATGCACTCCCAAGCAAATGATTTTTATTTGCTTCTGTATATTTTCCTGTAGTCTTGCTAGTAAAGCTGTCCCTGTCTTACATATTTAAAAGGATTCTGGAAGACAACTGCTAACATGGACATTTTGCTTATACCACTGAAAAGCAAGTCTATTTAAAGTTTCCTATATAAGCCTATTTTCCTTATCAGTTGTCCCAGTAACTTAACATTCGGAAATAATAATAAAAATAAAAGTAAATTACTTTGTATTTCCAGAACACTGTAATTTGGAGGAATGTTTTTTCTGTTAAATGTAACTAATAGACTGGAATTTTCTTATGTTTGCATCAGTCTCTATATATTGAGGTTAAAGATACAGTTTTTTGCAGCTTTTATGAAATGGTCTTTAATATCTCAGCAATAATCCTGTATGGCATTTGTTTTTAAAAAACCTACTTTCTGTACACTTTTAAATTGTACAGGCTTTCAGAAATCAGTAAAAGTTGGACCAGTTAATAAAAATGCAAAAACTTTTTTTGTAGAGTTGTAAAAACAAAACCACTAATCTGTTGTATAATGGATTTCATATTTTCTTTAAAAAAAAAAAAATTAAAAGCAAACAGTTTTCATGTATGGCTCAATATGCTCTACCCCAGCTAACTGTGGGAGCCTGAATGACACTGGCTTACAGAGGCTACAGGAAAACTTTTTGAAGATGCTGAAGGGCAAAAATAAATGGAAACTAGAACTAGGTGTTGAAAACCGAGTGTACCAAACCATCGCCATAATTCCTTCTTTTGTTTAGTGCTTGGGAACATAATTTTTCTGCAGATTCAAGTGGAAAGTAGGAAATGGCTAGGAAGGATTAAGGGTGCAGGCTCTTCATACAAGATTCTGTTTGTGTTCTTTCAGGCATTTATACCTTTATGTTCTGTAATAAGCATTTTGCATTACTCTGTTCTTATTTTGTATGAACATGTTCTCCTTATTTATTTTTGTTACATTTATTATGTATGTTATTTTGTTATATGCATTTACAACTCCATTTTTAAATAAAGTGTTTCTGGAACTTTACAAATGTGTGAATATGTAATTGAGAGCTGGGAAGTTCACATAGTCCTTCTGCAGTCTAACTCGCCTTTACTGAAGTAGGAAATGACATTTTTTCATAGCTATCTTTTCTCTGGAAAAAGTTCTGTTATTGCCACTGCTGCATCAGTTATTCTGTGCTGACAGTATTGGCTCGCTTTCCCGTACTCAGATTCATTTCCACACTTGAATTGATTTTTGTGTGCAAAGCTAGAGGCAAAAATAATCCAGTATGCCAGTCACCAAATAGCAGCTCTGTTTCCCTTTGTAGAATGAAAGTGAGTTTTAATGCACCTGCCAGGTGCAACAGTAGATGGTTATCAGACTGCTTGCCCTCTGCTTCATATATTGGAAAACTTTATTGAACATTGAGATTTGGCTCCAGACCAGTGCCTTTTTTTTTTGTTCTGTCCCAGCTTTGACGCTATGCATACTTTTCCCACCAGACACTATATTGCCTCTTCTTAGCTAGCTACAGACAGGAACAAAACCATGAGTTCAGTATAAAGCTCCAAAAATTTCTTCCTAGGTTACATGTTTCAGCGTTGCTGAGCTTTGCTGTGGCTTGGCAGCAGCCAGCTCAGATCTTGCTACCATGCCCCTGTTTTTCCTTTGTATCCCTAGTCTGATGGCATTAAGACTGCACTAACGGCACAGTAACCCTCAGTAGCACTCACTCTGGAGGGACAGGAGATTTTTACTATTGTTCAGAGGTTCCAGTTTGGTATAGTCAAAGTCATGAGAAAGTTACAAGGACTTTCCACTGGCACAGGATTTTTTCATATTCCCAGCTTGGTTGTCTGCTATTGTTTCCTCTTTTGTTGCCAGTATCCCTCCATCTTTGCAGAGGATAGCGGAATGCACAGACTCACGTTTCTGTAAGCAGTAGGGTAGCTCCTCCCGTACAGTATTTTCATCTGACCCCACTCTACTTGGAGCCAAGGTTATGCAAAGTTGTTATCCAGAAGTACTTAGGAAGTCCAGCCAAATTGCATCAGTCCTCTGCTTGCTTTAGACACCAGCAAGTGGTGCTGACCTGCTGGGACACAGAGAAAGCAGAGTTCAAGCCTTTTCTGCTCAGCACTGTTGGTTCCTCCCTTAGCTACATGCACTGCTCTAATTCTACATCCAACAACTACTGCTCATGTCACTCACATCTAGCTGTAGCATACAGAAATAAAGCTGAGAGCAGAATTTGTGTGCCTGACCTGACAACAGCACGATGATGTTTCACAGGAGCATGTACGTTATACCAAAGCAACTGGTACTTCAGTCTCAGAAGAGAACACTGCTTCATACCAAAAACTGAATTTCAGTCACTGACCCTTGGCAGACCTTTGTAATTTGAACTGGAAAGACCCTGAGCATGGAAAAGATCTGCAATTACTGTTTTGACATGCAGCCGTGAAAAGAAAGGGTGTGCAGGAGTGCGTGAAGCAGTTGGTGAAATGGTGTGCACAGTAAAAGGAGGCCCCTCGCTCTGTGCCAAGGAGATTTTCTACCAACGTATCTTTTGTATCCGAAGTAAAAGACAAGGAAGAAACTTAGCCACTCACCATACAAGTTGCTTAGCTTCGTCTTGATGAATAACCGGAGTTTTCAAAGTGCAAGAATGTCACCTTTCACTTCAAATAGAGCGCATCTGTAAATTCTACGGGGTTACAGGTCCCAGTAGTTCAGCCATGCTTGCTGAATATTAAATACATCCGAAAACATCTGTCTTGGCAGTATTGCCCAAGAACAGCCTAATGCTGAAGAGCATTTCCAGCTGCACTAGATCAGTAATCTTGTAAAAACAATTTTTGTTTGCAACTTGGTAAGCCTTAGCCAGTGCTGTTCCTGCAAGTGACAGCCAACAGAGCACTGCTGGGAAGCAAGGCATTTCCTTTTCAGATTCTTTTCTCTCTATTCATATATATCTGGAGGAAAAACTGCATTTAGCAAACAAGTGGGATAATGCAGCCCTGGAAATACTTTAAGGCAGGATAAGAGGACTGGAAGCCTGCTGTCAAAGTGAAACCAGAGTAAACAGTGAAAAACTAAACCCAGTGCTCACTTTGTCTTGCCGACAGCTTCACGAGCAATTACTATTTTGGAGGAGGCTGTGTTAAAATAGGCTCTTCTAGGTATTAAATACCCTCACGGCAACATAGGGCAACATTTTCAAGTAATACTTGCAAAAAGTATTCAAACACTAAAGCCTTAGGGATGGATTGAGGGGACAGAGATATGTTCTTTTCAAGGTTAACCGCTACGTTTTCACTTACCTTGCTAAGCTCTAGTCTATCAATTCCTTAGGGCTAGCATTTTCAGATTTGTTTTAAACATTAATACACATGTTTATAAGACATTCTGCTAGTATGGAGTAGCTCAAAGTACTATCAGGAATCCAGAGATCTTTGTATTAAACAATATATTTTTTATAAATAGTTCTTTATAAAAAAATAAGTTTGGCAGCATTACTTATCTTTCAGCTGAACTGTGATCCTAACGGTATGGGTAACATGAGTTGTCTAAGTTCTTTATGTCTCTCCATGCACACGTGCACCTGTATGAAGTCAGACACAAAGAAAAATTATTATATTTAAACTTACAGAAAGTTACCAGGTGACTTCATTTGCATTTCATTTGCAGTATCACTTCTGAGGTAATATGATTAATACTTTGAGAAAAATTCCTTGAAATAATACAGACATGGTTATGGTTCAGATGATGCATGACTGATTTCATTGAGAGATGAGGGAAATTACTACAGATAATTCAGGAGGTTTTAAGAGTATTAAGAAATTAAATACCTTAATAAAGTTATTGGAGAAAATGTCATAAATGATATTTCCTGAGATGACATAAATGAGTGAGCAGAATAACATATTCTCAATAGACATTATTGAATTAGAAGACTCAATAAAGTGCAAAAAGGTAAGCAAACTTTTTTAAGAACTTTTGAAAGAAATCACGTAACAGAGGAACAGAAGTCAAGGGGAGTGGGGAGGGAACGCTGTGTCCCCAGCCAGGGCAGTAGCTTTTACTGAACCACGCAGTCAATTCAAGACAACTTTAATGTAAAGGAGAGCTGGAAGATGCTGGTGGCACATATGGATTTGGCCACAAGAATGGTGCTTACAGAGCTGGTAAGAAGCTGTGCAGGAAAACATTCTTCCTGCTCCAGGGTGTGCCTCAGGTGCAAGAGAGACTACAGCCATGCTGCTCCTTGGCAGGGGATGGCAGCTGGAAATACATGAGAGTTACTGCATGTGTTAATAATCACTTTTCACTCTGCAGAATAGCTAGAGTTTCTCAAATAAAGTGACTGAAACAATAGTGCTTTCCATACAATGGAATAAAAGCCCCCAAACAAAAATTCATATCCCCCAGGGCAGTTTATTTTATGCTGTTTTCCTGAAATCATCTTTGCACCTCACAGGTGAAATTTAGGTAACTGGCTAAAGATGCAAGTGTACAGTATTGTAATCTTATTACCTGCATACTTGGGAACTCAAGTGCTAATAAGAATTTTCTGCACAACCGTGTTCATTCTTTGTTTCCCAATATGCAAGGATATACACAAACCAGGCTCCTCATGTTACTGCTGCTGTCAGTATGATGGGCAGCTGATAAAATGGTCATTTACAAAAATCAGCCTTTTGAAATGCAACTTTTAAAATGCAATCTACTTAACACCTTACAAATTGTTTTCTTCACATCGCAAGTCTGTTATAAAAGTGTTGATGTAATGATTTCTTGAGTTGATTTTATAAATACGCAACCTCATCAAATATAGCTCTTCTACAACATTTTTTCACATATAAAAATGCTAAGTTGTACTGAAAATCACATCTGTGACTTCACTAAAGTTATTACTCTGAGGGCAGCAGAAGTGCAAATACAAATTTGAAGACACAGTGTGGTGTCTTATCTCAGCCCTAGCATTAGCACCAGACATACAGACCTTAGGTGCTGTGTTTCAAGCCGCGTGAGCAGGGTTTGCTCTTCAGTGCAGGCAGCATTTGCTTCTTGGAGCTTTGAGAATGTGTTTCTAGGCTTTCAAGTTGTTTGCGTATCCAAATTCCTAACTTTGGCCAATATAAGTATTTCATCATAGAATCACAGAATTACTGAATGGTTTGGGTTGGAAGGAACCTTAAAGATCATCTAGTTCCAGCACCCCTGCTATGGGCAGGGAACCTTCTGTTAGACCAGGCTGCTCAAAGCCCCATCCATCCTGGCCTTGAAAGGCTCCAAGCAGGTTACTCTGAAGCCTTCTCTTCTCCAGGCTGAAAAACACCATTTCTTAGCCTTTTTTCATAGGAGAGAAAAATTTTTTTCCACGTTAGAAGTGACGTGAATAAAGAAAGCCATAATTTGCTTTTTAGTGATGAAGTGATTTGCTATTTACTTTTTAGTGATGAAGTGATTTGCTTTGGAAAATATGTGGATTTTATGTCAAGGGAAGAAAACTATTCAATAAAATTAGGCATTTGTCCCTAGTGCTCTAGTACGGAATTACAACTTAAGTAATGGTCTCCTTGAAGTCAATGGAAAGGTTCATGTAGCAGAAGTTACATACTCGCTTGTCTGAGTGCAAACCCAGGTCACTACATTTTGGTTTTCACTTATATATAGTTATGTAAAATTCAGAAAAGCTGCCCCCCAGCACAAGTACTTTTAAATGAGTCAATTATAAGATTTAGCCTGACATTGCAAAGGCAACGATTTTAAAATTAATAGAAAAAGAAAATAATCCCAGCTAACATCAATGATTTATTCTAATTGATATTTAAATTTCTTCAGATGAAACATGCTGAAACTTGTCTTACTGCTTAAAATGCAGGGAGTCAAAGAACGGCAAGCATAAGACAGTAGGAAAAAAACCATAAAGCAATAGATATGATTAAAAAGCATATCTGAAGGAAATTTCTAATCAAGGATTTTCTCCAGGGAGACACAGTGAAAAGCTTGACGCTAAATGAGTTTTGGAGAATCACTGCAGATGCATGACCTCGTCTTACCACTTTCCTGAGCCTCTCAGACGGCAGTGCTGAGGACTGGCCTAGATAATTTTACAAACGTCAATATTGCTTGCAGGCTTTCAATGCAGTATTGAAGCCAAAGAAACAGTTTAAAGATTTTACCTTCCAGTGGCGCTTTTCTTCTGAAATCTTTCAAGCACTTTGCAAACGTTCATTCTGTTATGAAATTTCTGTGTGGCAATACTTTATCCTTTTCTTATAGATTGGAAAAAAGACTAAGAAAAATCCTGTTTCCTGTCTAGAAAGTGCTGAGGCGAGGCTTTCCCATGGCAGAAGTCTCAGTAAGTGACACAGCCTGATGGTACTAATAGTGCACCATTTGACCTGACAGTGCCCATTTTTTTAATATCAAAGTTATCCCCAACTCCCGAGTGACTGCGACAGAGCCAGAGACCTGGGTCTTTCCAGCTAGATCAGTTTTGCTCACTTCTCTTTCCCAAGTGCACCTTGCTGGCATCTTTGATGCTGCTGAGCTGAGGGTACCCATCCCAGCGAGCTGCTTTTGCTAGCTGGTCTTGGCAGCCTCCCCAGCACTCAGTTGGAGCAGGAGGCTAACTTGGCATCTTGGGATAACTTCTTCTTTGTGTTAACCATGAGTTGTCACATACATAACCCTTAGTGCTGTGTATATCTCTGAATTTCCATGTCTCTTGAATCAGGTTGGTCCCTATTTCTGTACACCACTGAATGCAGTCATATGTATCAGTTTTATTTGAATTTATATGGTCCGCCTGTGCTTGAAGGGCTCTATTTTTCCATGCAAATTATCTTGGTTTATGTGCATATATTTAAAAGTGTTCGATTTTTTTAATCTTAAGATTTAATGGACTAACAGAGAGCATATCAGTACATGTTTTCAGCCACTGGTACTTGGGGCTTTAGATCTGCTGCTAGTTTTGCAGCACTGCAGAAGCACTGGTGTCACCATTTGTTTTAGTTTTCTAATGTACAGATTCCATTAAATGTTTGTGGAAGCCCAGAGTGAAAGGCATCTACTCAATTGTATTTTGTTCAATTGTGCAAGAACTATCAGCAGGATATGAAAGGTTGTCACAAAGTAGTTTTCCTGTGGGACAGTACACAGCTGTAGACCCCAGGTGTTTCTGGAGGGTTCTGAGGAAACACTCTGGTCTAGAGCCTCGGTTACATGTTTTGTTCGTGTATGTTAGATGTCCGCAGGATCATGACAGCAAAAAAATTATACTGGTATTTAGAGTACTTACAGGTCAGAAAATACATAAGGCCATTCACCTGCCTGTCAGCATTTCAGAAAAAAAGGAAAATATGGTGTTGGACCTTGTTGAGCACAGGTATACATCTGAAAGAAGAAAAAAAATAAAATCTGAAGCTTCTTAAGTTTTCTAGTTAATCTGCCATTTTACTAAGAATTCAAGTGTTAGTTGCTATCTTGAGAAAGGCATTATGGTGCATCAAATCTGCCATCTTTTGAAAAGTGGGCAAGTTTCCTAATTTCTTTGTCATTTTGCCTCTGAATTATACAAAGGTAATGATAAAAGGCTTGTACATTTTCATTTTACTTGGGTCTGGAAGGACAGAGCGAAGTGGATAATCTCACATTCTGTACAAGTTTTTTTGACATTCCTATCAAAGGAGAAAGCAGAGGCAGGAGAGACAGTGGTCATTTCAAGATAGTCAAGTTCTCCCATCCCTTCCTGTGAGATTATTCCACCATGAGATGTACTAGATTTGTCTCACTGATACACGCTCTGATAGAAACCAGTGCACTGAAGTCTGATGAGTGGATAATAAAGACAAAGCAGTGCTGCTGTTCATAGCAGCAGAGCTTCTAAGGAAAGCTGGTACCTGCGGAACCAAGCTACAACAAATAATGCACTATCTCACTGGAATCAAAGCTTTTCAAAGTGCATTACCATCAGAACTAGAAATTCCTCAAATAAATGAGGGGAATGGGTATAAATAAAATTTCCATAAAACATTTTTTAAAGAATTCAAGTTTCCCAGAAAGAATGGAGGGAAATAAAGCTTTGATTGGACCAACCTCTATTAAATTTTCAGACAAACCTGCAAACCCAGCTACAACTTTCTCAGTCTGAGTTTCAACTAATAGGTCATGCTGCAAAGAGGTTCAGTGTCAGAGGTTTCTGCAGAAGCTGATTGCCTGGATGGAAAATCATGATGTCAAGAGGAGACTGTCTCCTCACCCAGAAGGACTCAGGTAAGAGGGCATTGTCCTGGTTTTGGCTCAGCTTTCCTAACTCATTAATTTTCTAACTCAGGAACAGTGAGGACTGCAGGAGCCAGCAGTTGACAGAGCAACTGCTGCAGTTCATCAGACCTTGGGCACAGGGACAGTGAAGGCAGCCACAGGGGCTTCAGGCTGTGTCACTCATGGAACAGGGACAGCCCATTCCAGGAGACACAGAAGAAGAGGGAAATACCAGGAAGGGCTCTGGGAAAGCCAGCTTTCCTCTATGTCTGATTTATAGGGTAAAAAGAGGGTGCTGATCTTGTTTATTACATTTTGAACACTTCTGCAAAGTGGAGTAAATGTTTATGTCTGTTTCCTAGGATGGGTAAAACTTACATAGGGTTGCTTGAACTTACATAGGGTTGCTTGAAGGAACTAAAGAAAATCCTTCAGGGGCTTTATGAAACCCCTTCATCTGATTCAGAAACTAAGACGAGGAAAGGGTCATTGCTACACTAAGATACCAGAACCAGTCAGGTGTTGCTAAAGCTGGAATGTTAAGTCAATAGACCCACAGAATCAACAAAAACAGGGGATTGGCTCAACCACATTTTTACATACAAATAAAGCTGACAAATGGAGAAGTCAAGACTCAGTTGCTTGGGGTCAAACAGGGTAAATAACTGGGAAGCTGATTTAAAAATCAGAAAGCTGGACCCTGAACTTGGGGTAAGAAGGCTTATTAACTGAGCTGGTAGAGCACTAACAACCAGTCAGAATTTAATTATAGGAAGTAATTGGAGAAAAATTAATGGAAAGGTATCTTGAGTATTTCCTGCATGGAGATTGCCCTTTATATGTAAAAAATAATTTTATTCCCCAAATATAAAATCCTTCTGCCTTCCAAATTTCCCTCCGCCCCCTTTTATTATTTTTTTTTTTTAAGTGAAGTTCTGATATCAGAACTGTCAAGAGGCAGATATTCAGTAGGAAGGAATATCAAGCAGCTGCTCATTTGCTGAAGCACAGTAGCTGCAGAGCAAGTGCACAATAAAACTGTATTGCACAGAGTGCCAGCCAATCTTCCCATCACAATAATGTTAAAAGAGTTAGACCAAATTTTCACTGATAACTGAATCTGTATCATCCTTAAAATACTATATTTTTACCTAGGTTTTACTATAATCAGTAATTCTTGTGGTTTTAATGGAAAGAATTTATGACTAAAAGCAAAACCTGTCTTAAAACATACATGAGAACTTTCTTTCCTTGGCTGATTTTCTTTGTGTTGCTTTAAGCCATACCTTAGCATAACACAGATTAGTCAGTTATTTTTCTTTTATCATCAAATAGCTTTCTGAAGAGCAAAGCAGTATCATGTCTTTTCATTTGAGTTTTTTAAGAACCGTTTCTTAAAGCAGAGTCCTTGATAAATCAATTCTTGTCCACCAAATAGAGATGCATGCAATTTAATTCTGCAGTCCTCAAATTCTGAATGTGTCTGCCAACTTCCTGGTGGTCCCTGAACCTTTCTGTGGAGTCAGAAAAGTAGCTCCTCTTGTCAAAATTAAACATTTTGGAATTGTTTAACAATCCAAGAATTTCAGTATCTTGTACAGTCAATCCTCTAAGTTCACAGCCTCTAAAATTTTAGTCAAATACTGACAGCCCAGAGGGGGTTTGCCAGGCTGACCTCTACATTTAAAATGAAATTGAATGAATTAGTTATATTTGCACCTAAAACAAATAAATAAATGACAGAGACATCTCAAGAAACTGAACAACCCACTGGTCTTGATTCCATTCATACAGAAACAGAGCAGAAGCCACAGAGGTGTCCATGCAAAGGTCAGGAAAAGCCATTTGAGTGCCATGTTTATTGGACACTTCCTTCTGCATCGTCTATCAGTTGACATGAGCAAAAATATTTGAATTTTTACTGTTTTGTTACGAGTCTGAAATCAGTCAGGAGCATCTAGGGCTTTCCTCATGTTTTCATCCACTGTGGGAAGCAAATCTTCTTATAGATTTGACCACAATAAACCTCACCTATTTGACACATTTCATCTGTTTGAAAGTTGTTTCCATGTGACACATGTGCCAGCAGCTCAGGCTCTGTTTTCTTGCAAGGGCCTTATTTCTTGCTGCCTCTCTGGTTGCTGGCAGCTTCTTAGTCACTTTTAAGAAAGCACAAAACAGAGCATCTCCTATTCAAACCATTTCCTCTCTCACTGCATCCATTACAAAAGTACAGTCAAAGAGACTCTATCCCACTGACACCACACAAGAAGCAAAAGCAGTATTTCAGCATGATATTTTTGTGCTGGTACTTATTCCCTAATTCTCTATGTTTTCCAGGGGACCGTCAATAAGAATAAATTAATGCATGTCAGCAGTGCTGAGCAGTGTCATTAAATGCTGATGTTGAGAAGCTAACCCTTTTCTGCAAAATGCCACTTTGTACTTATCTTGGGTTCCAAATTTGTCATGGTCTCAGCAACATGCATTATTATTTACATTAAAGGGCAAATCACTGAGGTATAACTGAGCTTTCAAAAATTATGTAAATGAAAAGGGTATGCTACCACGTTTGACTGTTTCCTAGAGTGTGAGTTGTCTGAGCAGTGACAAACAATAGCTATTAGACGAAGAATGACCAAGCAGAATTAATTTAAATTAGCTCGAGATAGCTTTAATAAATTGCTATAAATAAGCAATTTGTGATATGTAATCTCAGCAGTGGAACGCAGGGAGAGACTGTGCATTAAGTACTTAAGTAATGACATTATTGTTATTGCTACGGCCAGATGCTTACAAGGGCTGGACAATTCCTCCTGGTTTCAGTGCAGCTGTGGAGAGTCAGCTCCTGTAAACAACCAGCTAGGGAGGACTAAAGCAAATCTGACTCACTCAGGGAAAAATAGCTGTAGCAAAGGTCAGGCTTGCCGTGGGCAGGAGGAAGGCTGGCTGTCACCACCAAGGTCACAGAACTAAACTCCTGGTGCTGCAGGTTGCCGTGGTTTTTTGCACTTCAGAGAGGTGGAGGAGGAAGCGATTTGAGCTGGAAGGTCTTGAAAGAAATCTGCTGCAGACAGGATACTTACTGTCCATGAAAAGAAAAGGTAAACAACATGTAAAACAACATCATCTCCAACCTTGAGACTGAAAGAAGCACCAGCATTTACTACTGTTTTTTGTATCTGCCTTGACCATTTTCTTTTTAGACTATATTGAACCATAAGCTCTGCTATTTTAGCCCATCTGGAATGGTCCTAGATATGTGGTGTCTTGTCAGCAGGACTGTCTGGTCTTAGTGGTTTGAAAATGAGTGATATCATTTTATATGAGAAGATGAGAGTACTGTGTCAGTGTCCTAGTCTGGCTTTCCTTCACCTTGAAGGGGACCCCTTGCTATCAGAGAAATGAAACTGAGACAGTTACATCTTTCTCCAGTTTGATACTTAATGTTATAATCTTGATATCAGTGGTCTTTGATTTCTGCGATTCACATTTACACTTCAGAACAATGTGACACAAGGAAGTTCACTATCTGATTTTGAGTGCTGTGCTCTCATCACATGCAGGGTACTTTTTTCATTGTCTCTTCTATCCCATGACACTTTCCCGAACTTGCAGAAAAGAATGTGATAAAATGGTTTGTAAGAAAGCTGTGGGTTTTTTCATTATAACTCCTTAGACATTTTCTATCATACAACCGAAGGATTTAAATCTGCCTTTGTAACATTTATATTTCCCATGCAAGAATGGCAGACAGAATATAAAGTGCTAGTTGATCACTAGGGAATTAAGCTTGAGGCTATGAGAAACAGCCCTTAGGATTTCAGCATTAGTCGTGGAGTACAGTTAATGATATTAAAGTTCAAACTGCAACATGGTTTTTCTCAAGCAGCATAACTACCTCCTGATTCACAGTGCAATATGAAAGATCTCCTGCTAAGCTTCAACTCTCCTGTCTCAGCTGCACAACCAAATACAGCAGCCCAGACATAGGTAGTTAATGGTGAGGCCGTGTAAATGGCTGACATAAAAAATAACTGGTGTTTGTTGCTGCAAATTTTGGGCATGCAAGGTGAACTGACAAGAACAATAGTTTATTTTGGGTATGCGTTTAGTCCTAATGTCCATATACATTGAATTTCCACCACTTTCTTTAGAATATGCAAATAAGGATTGATCTCTTGAGGAATGGAGAACCTCTCTTATCCTTCACCCTATTTATTTTTGATGTTGTATATAGCTATTTGCTTTATGAATTCTTTTCATTAATAGGAGGAATCTGAAGTGAAACAAATACTTACAACAACTAGTAACATTTTGCAAGCAACTTACTAGCATAGCAGTTCCCCCCAGCTTTGCCAATGAACTTTGATGATAATTTGAAATGTGAGATAGGATTGCAAACCATACATACATGCATATTTTGGTACTAAGGAAGAAACCAAGACTTCTGCTATCTGTGAAAAGAAATTGAATATATCAAACTCATTTCACTGACATCTGTGACTGACATCTGGAGAAATGCATTCACCACACTTCTGGTGGTCACACTTTGGTGATTTAAAGCTTTAGATTTTTATTCCATAGACATTTGAAATATGGCATATGTGGTTAAGAGAAAACATGTGAAATCATGCCTAAAATAATTATTTCAGATACAATATGAAATCATCATTTCAGATCCAAAGAACTTGAAATTTTTCGGTTTCCCTGTAACTCCTGCTCATCTCTGGAGACTTTGAGGCCCAATGCTGAAGTACAAAGTGATTAGGAAGATTTGTATTACATTGATTTACCTTCTAGTACTTAAACCAAGGGTTCACATTGCCACGTTTTGCTGTTTACCCTTCGCTGACACTCACTCCATTACAAGGCATATGGGTAATTAGAACTGCTGAAAATCAACTCAATTATTCTAGATTGAGTGCCTGCACTACACTCTATCAGCTCAAAATGTTACCTGTGTCAGCCCACATCCATATTGAGCTTTTTCTAAACATTTGTAAGGTTATCCTGCCTATTTACAATGCACAGGCTCTGAGACAATGGTTGTTGGAATTCCTGGCACAGACACTTTTCTATCTCTTGCATCTTGATCATTCTCAGCCCAGCAGGAGGAGGAACCTTAGAAAAAAAAGTGCAGGTGCTCAGATTTTCTCTTTCTATGCCATCTATTACCACTGTTCAGCAGCTATTTCTTCTAGAAAGTTTCAATGCCAAAAAAGTAACTCTTCTGCTTGCCCTCTACACATCACCAGGTAGCAAACTAAGGTGCTATTGTCTTGGCAAAAAATCCACAGATAGACAAGATTCTTTAATACATACTTATTGATGCAAGTGTTTTCACAGTTATTTCCCTCACAACACAAACATATCCAAACCTAAAACACTCATTGTAACTAAAACGAGGGAGTCAGCAGACTGTGGTGGTAGCTTGCAGGTGTCTGTCCCCTCTGTTATGTACATCTCACCAACACAGGCTCTCTTTTCTCACCAAAATGCTCAGAAAAGCCAGCACACAAGTTTTACACACAATAGATGCACTGGCTCTGCTGGCAGGTGCTGAAATCACACATTGTTGAGAAAAATAGAAATGCAAACATAAACCAGAGAAGACTGGAGAGATTTTATGCCCCCGTACTAATGCTTCTTCCCTTCTCCCCATCTCTCTCTTTTGCTCCTTTCTTTCACAAAAGTTACACCTGTCAGCCTTCAAATCAGCCAGTGTGTGTGACACAATCCATCCAGCTGTGTGGCAGAGGTGTTCTGTCCTATATACATCCACCCAGAATTATTTAAAAATATCAAACCTGATACAGTGAGTGACTCAGCCTGGTTTTGCAATTGGTAGCTGGATAGTTCTGGGCTTTTAAAAACTGTAAAATTGTGTTGCTTGACTCAAATAGACATCAAAATTCTTAAAACAAGTCTTGTATTTAAAGCCATTGAAGCTGCTGTTTGTGTAGCAACATGCATTAAAACCCAAATGTTGTCTAATTCAGGGATGCTCCAACCCATGTGCACTAGTGGTGTTAGGGTTCTCCACTGTGTGACTTTCCTTCATCCTTACTGTTACACTTGCTCTGGCTCAGTCTGCAGCCATTATCATTATCTTTCTCTGTGCTGTCAGGGAGCTACTCAAAATCCATCAGACATGCAAATTACGTGGAACTTTTATAATAGACTCCAAGTGAACTCAGTAGGATCTTGCCTCTTTCTTCTGTACAGCATTGGTAGTTTCATGCTTGGCTAAGAGAAATCATGGAGGGCAACCTGAGTGGGATCTCACCAACCTCCTACGGTCTGATCCAGGATGCCCTTGTTGTCTTGAGATGCTTCTTGGAGTGCATTACTTCAGCTTATGGAGAATTGTAAACTGAAGGACTGCAAATTGAGCCACAGCTTTACTGGGAATGCAGATGTTACAATTATACTAACATAAAAGATTGGTGTTAGTACCTGAACCTCTCCTATCAAGAAAGGTGTTTCCCAAAGGGAAATAAATATAATAGAGGCAGATCTGACCTTCTCTATTGTCTATCTGCATAAAGATACATGGCAGGTTATATAGTTCTTTCACTGTTATATCCACTCTCTTCTGCAGCAATGTCTGAAATTCCCCTGCAGCTGTACATTTTCACAGATCTAATTCCTCTCTAGGAGAGATACCAGCTATGATGAGTTATACTGCCTGCATGCTGCTGGCATCAGCTTTAGTAACTTGCTGTTATCACTCAGTCCCATCCTATTACACCCTGAGAGAAGGTGAAGAAAGTGAGAGGAAGGGACTGGTCCATCATTATGTTCCAAGTCCCAGCAAAAGACCTGGCTGAGCCCGGGAGATCTGGCTGGCTGTTAGCTTTAGACTGTCACAGAGCTGACCTGAACTTTCAGGGTGCTGCAAGAAGTCATGGTGTACCACCAGTTTGACAAAGACTCTGTTATCTTAACCATTTCTGCCTGTTTTTCTGCTTTGAGGCTCTGGAATAAGTGAATTTCTGTGGGCCTGTCGGTAAAGCTGTGCATTCTGTGACTGAAGTTTGCAGTCTGAAGTGTTCAGACTAGAGACTGAGTCAATGTAGTGCCCTTTTAGTGCTCCAAGTCATCCTTGGAAGGGAAAACTGTGCTATAAAACTGTAGGATATAAATATCTTTCTCTATGTTCACTGCTAAACATCCTCTGTGTAGAAACTTG
>JAWWMO010000121.1:37602689-37614506 GCA_035047845.1 Dendrocincla fuliginosa
ACAATATTTCTTTATGAATTCTGTTCCCATGAAAGCTTGTGAGAGAGTACTTTTGCTTCTGATCTACTGCTTATCTAAGCACAGGCTTGGAACTGGCATCACTTGTCACCTCAAATAACACTCTGCACCTTTTTTTCTTTTAAGTTTGGTAGTATCAACTGAGAAATAACAGCAAAAGGCAGCAAACAAACCAGACTAGTCTGGCCCATGAAGTTTGTCAGAGAGATTCATCAATTGATCAGGTCCATTTCTAAAAGCTACAATGTATTACTGTTTTAGAATTACTTGTGGATTTGAAAATTCTGTTGCTGGTTGAACTGGACACATGCCTAAAGGATAATGTATTTAAAAAGATTTGAAAAGTATTCAAAGCTCGATTTTGATTGCAGGGATAACTTGCATGTTAAATGGAGCTGATCAGTACACTGCCCTCTGGAATTAAAAAAAAAAAAAAGTAGTCATATAGATGTATGGTAAAGATTTAAAAACTGGCAAAGTACATTCAGGTATCAGCTGGGCCAGCGTATCCTGTAGACTGGAGCATTAGGATGACAAAATTAGAGGTTACCAAATTCACTAGTGACTTCAAACCCTTTGTGCCAGTAGGAACAGTTATAATGGTCAGTGTTGTACACATCTGGGCTCTAGAACATGACTTTGACATTAACTGAGATGAACAAATTTATTCTTTAATCATAACAGCATCTTGAATGACAACTGTATTGCTGTCATAGTGATAGCGGTCACTTCTATTACCAGAGTAGACTAGTAGTTGTTTCTCTGTTAATTGTTTCTCTTGCTAATTGTTTCCCTTGTTAATTGTCTGCTTCTCTTTTGAACTTCTCAAGTACTTTATGGCTTGGATCAGCTCTTCTGATCTTGCTCTATTTTTATAGCAGCTGAGTGAGCAACTTCAATTAAAAATAAAAGAAGTTTGAATAGTAATTATCTTGTGCTTACAAGATGACTGAGAACAGTTGATTCCTTTTCTGGACATTTATCCGTACTTAAATGACTTTTAGCCAAGTCCTCTGTTGGTAGGCCATTCCAGTGTTTTATCATCCCAGCTCTGACCCATGTCAGCTGTCTTGAATAGGTATCTACCTTATACTTCTATGTTCTGCCTCTCTCTCCTGCTTTCACCATTAGAAACCTCCACTCAAGAATTCATATGAGTCATTCATCTTTATTTAAACATTAATTTGACAGATGACTGTTTTTAAACACACAAACATATATGTTGACATATATATGATATACATATACATGTATATAGGTTTAAGTTATATATAACCCATATATAACTATGTTGATAAATGTTTTATTTAAAACAAAGCTCCATGCAAGTCATAAAAATGCAAAATCAAACTCATGGACTTCTGTCAGCTTCCTTGTATCTTTTCACCGTCTTTCAGATATGGCTGCAGTTCAGATGATGATATTGCTCTGCTGAATGATCACCTCTTGCTAATATTTAAATTAAGGGCATTTTTCAGAATAAAATGTTAATCTCTCTGTCCTCATCTGCTTTCCCTACACCAATTTCCTGGCAATTGGACATTTTCAAATATAAATGAACACCATTATAAACTAATCAAAGTGTTCTAACTGCAGACAGGAAAAAGAGGAGAAAGGGAAAGGCATTTAATCAGAGAATGGCTTGGGCTGAAAGGGACCTTAAAGATCATTTAATTCCATCCCCCCTCTCACAGTACACTGGGGACACCTTCCACTAGACCAGGTTGCTCAGAGCTCCATCCAATCTGGCCTTGAACACTTCCAGAGATGGGGCACCCACAGCTTCTCTGGGCAATGTATTCTGGTGCCTCACCACTCTCATAGTAAAGAATTTCTTCCCAATATCTAATCTAAACTTACCCTCCATCATCTTAAGACCATCCCTCCCTTGTCCTGTCACTACATGCCCATGCAAAAAGTCCCTCCCCAGTTCTCTTTTAGGCCCCCTTTAGGTACTGGAAGGTGCTGTAACATCTCCCTGAAGCCTTCTCTTCTCCAGGCTGAACAATCCCGATTCTCTTAGCCTTTCTGCATAGGAGAAGTGCTCCATCCCTCTGATCATCTTTGTGGTCCTCCCCTGGGTTTGCTCCAACAGGTCCACGTCTTTCTTGTGCTGAGGGCCCGAGAGCTGGATGCAGCACTCCAGGTGGGATCTCAGCAGGGCAGAGTAGAAGGGGAGAATCACCTCCCTCAACTTCCTCGCTTTGATGCAGCTCAGGATATAGTTGGCTTTCTGGACTTCAAGTGCACAACTTTCAGGGCTGCACATCTGGCATACCTTCAGGGATACCTGTGAGATTCTTGGACCACTCTAAAGCAGGATTTTCTGAGAATCTGGGTATTAAACATAACTTGAGATGATGGAAAAAGCAGCTGCAGAGTTGTTCATTGCAGAGTAAGCATTCTTTCAATATGAATAGGTTTGTATGGAAATCCATGACTAAAGAGTCCACAGTTTCTCTGCAGCACCAAGTAAAAACCCAAACCCACAAATCTCTTCCAAGCGGAAGTGGGCTCTTGTGGCAAGAGTCAGTGATTTCCATTTCAGATAAAACGGTAGAATTTGAGTTTGGTTTTCAGGATCATCTACATTGTCACTAGATGGCACATTGGTCTAAAGTTTCAGAACCATCACTGTGATATTGCTCATAGTTACAGCAACTGCATGGACAAACAGCGAGTCATATACAGATGGGAACCAGCTAGTAATTATGTATGTCATTTCTCTGTGTGTGCTTTTGTGTATGGACATACGGCAGTGTATACAAGTCCCAGGTGTGCTACATAGGAATACAGTTGGGTAGACACTTTTTCTGAGACTGTTTCTCTGTGTATAATGCAGTTACATTAGATCCAGACACTTTCTCAGGTACTGGTATCCAAGACAGGGATGGGGAAAGAAAAAAACATTAAGAGGTCTGTCTGGGTAACATTTGGACATACTTTTCTCTTTTGCACTTGAAGCAGGCAAAGGTCAGGTCAGAGTGCTTCAGTGCCTCCTTGAAGCAGTTTTTATTATCTAGGACCTCATATTTAAAAGAACATCCAGCAGACCTTAGGTACACTACTCAAAAATGACTAACATAAGTAGCCTGTGGAGGACAGATAACAAGGATTTTTATATTAGTTTGTAGATAGACAGGCTTAGGCTCGCTCCGGCATCTCAATAAGGTGCTTTCAGATGCTATTTTAGATGTCTGTTCCTGAAATTTGAAAAAGGGCAATGAGTCAGATCCCAGTACACTGTATTGTGTGTTGTCTTTATGTTGTCACGAATAAGTGCCTCATATTCTTAACTACTGTCCTTTTCCCCTGCCCCCCATTTCTCCTGTCATTCTTTGTGAAGAAGCCATTTGCCAACTTCGAGAAGCCCACAGCAGCTTAGTGAAATGGGTAACTTGTACATGAATTTCTGCAATGGACTGTGACTAGCAATGTAGGGATTTCTTTTCTCATTTGTGGAAATCACCTTCTTTTTCAACAATTTTCAATGCAGTCATCTTCTTTCCCAATATTTTTATGTCTTCTTGAGGAAGATATGTGCAGAGATTACTTTGCGTGATTATCTTTCTCTTTACCTATTTTTCTGCTGTTGCTTACACCATGAGTCTGGCATTCGTATACCAAGAAACTGCTTGGGCTTGGGATTTGCAGCTGCCAGGAACTTTCATTATTAAAAGCAATTCCAAGTTCTGGATTCTCAAAAGAAGGCAGGGGGCTAATAAGTGGTCAAGATCTATCTGTGGAGAAGGTGCTGAATTTCTTTTATCAATAGCATAAGCATTCTCTCCCTAACTCTTCTCAACTCACTGGAAAAAGCCAGGCATGTTTGGAAGCTTACTGAAGTATAGTAACAATTTTCATTCTTGGTAAGGCTGTTCTGTAATCAAGCAAGAGATTCATGGGAGAATCAGCACATCAGGTTCATTTTGTACTCTACTGTGCAGTAAAACTGAACTTAGATGAATTAGGTAGCTTTCCATTTCCCCTCCCCACACCCCATTATTTTTTTTCTTTTTTTGTATAATGTATTTTTGTCCTGAGATATGGGACTGGCCATTTATAATAGCATATATGAAATAGACATTCGGATTCAATTAAAGTCCAAGGGCAAAGGTAATTCAACAACTGTTATTTTATCTCCCAGTGCAAAAATGGATTTTGGTAAAAGATCTTTACAATTACTGCAATATGAAAATTAGAGGTGCATCTCTGCAGTTGGATTCATTCTTCTGCTCAGTCCTGAAATATGATTTGATTTTCCCAAGTCTGGGAAAGTCTTGGATTTTTATCCTTCAGGAATTAGCTAACACTTGTGCTGTGACCTTTGGATAGGAAATAAAATTACTGTCCCAGTTCCTGAAGCAGGGAAAAGCTGTAGGGACAGCCACCACTGTAGTGTCTTTTTACCAGGGACTTTTTTAAGGTGGGCTGCATCTGAGGGTGATTCTCTCAGTTGATGTGACAAAAACAAAAAGATGGAAGCGACCATGTTGTACAGGTTGGGGTAAACAGAGGAATGTGTCAATAACCCTCTTTCAGAGCAGGGGAGAGTTTATTCTTTATTCTGTGACAGAGAAACCAAAGATGAATCTTGCTTGTCATCTGTATCTGAGTGCAGGAAGGAATCAAGATTTGTTGGTTTGTGTTTCAGAGACTGCTTCTACATGGGACAAAAAACTTGTATATCTTCAATTAGTGAGATTTGTTGTGTTTGGTGGGACAAAACCAGAAGCCAGAAAGAAAAGTCATTCATGAATAAACCACTAGGAACCCTGAAAACAGGGAGATAATCTGTCTTTTTAGGGCTGTTCATCCATTTTTTTCTAATAGTCCTCAAACACTCTGAAGTCAGTGGAAGATTTGGGCAAGAAATTCAGGGTCACGTCTTGGATCTCCTTTAAGAGACATCCATCTGATCCCTTTTCAGGAACCTGGCAAATGGCACACTTATGATTTTGCTCTGATTACTTGTAGATAATGGATATTTTCACTTTGGTCCACACATAATCAAAATCTACACATTGACCAGTAAAGAAAAATCATAAAAGATAAAGAGACCACCCAAGCAGATGAGAATCACAGTGAAGAAAGACCCAGAAACTATCATGGCTGAGTATGCACTAAGGGTTAACTGACTTGTTTTGCTTTGTAACTTCTATAGACAGCTTAAAATATTGGAAACTTAAACCTTCTCATAGATGATAAATAATGTCAGCCAAAATCCTTTCCAAAACTATTATTTGGGAATTAGCTATCAAATATATCAATAGTTTCACTCCAGTACCTTTCATTACTGCAGAGTTAATGGAAAAATTATTGATCGGTGGTTCAGGCCATACAAATTAACTTTGTGCAACAGTAGCATACAGAGCTTAACTACCCATGAGGAAGCACTTCACTGGTGTAGACCTTGCTGTTCCAGGTAACACAGCCACAGCAGTATCATTCACACTACGTGCCACACCACACTGTGGGCTTTGTTGACAGAACACCTTAGTTAATTTTCAGACCATAGAATGATGTTACTGGTGTGCACTATTTTATTATGAGGAACACATTTGCTATCTCTGTGCTTGTGGGAATAATTCTGAAGCTGTAACCCAAATACCTTCAAGAAGGTTCGGACCAGAGGGCTTATTCTGAATGTCAGACTTGCTCCATAAAACACCTTTCTTCGCAGTCTTCACTATCAGCACTGCACAGAAGCTCTGTGTGGCTTAGGCAATAGCTTGTAACAAGGAACTCATTTCTAGGCAGTAGCCCAGCTTAGTAGCTTTCCTGTCATGTGAGCCTGCATGTGATTTATTATGTTTATTCCTTGATGGTGGCATTCATATAAATTAGGAGCACTGGGAACAAACTTATATTTCTTAGATTTCGAAGGTGATTTTCTAAAGTCTTAGTCACATCACCCAAAGTATTGGCAGATTTCCTTTTGGACCTAAGAAAATTGCCTTCTGTGTTTTGTTTACAACAAAAAGGAACTCGAGTATGTTAGCTGAGGTTTAGAGAAGGAAGAGAGTGAAATAGCGTCCATTGCAAGGTTTTAGAAATCTTGCATGTTCTTCAGTTGCATGAGCTGCTTTGTCCCTAGTGTGAATCTTGGGGAAACTGTAGCTGTGAAATCATGTGAAATTTACTTTCCTGCTCCGTTGACTACTTTGAAAAAAACCCAAACCATGGCAGTATTCTGTATCAATATGTTTATCACATTTAAACTGTCATGAAAGCAATGAGGACTTTGCATCCTGGGTTTCTTTTTGTCTTTCTGGCATGCCCCGTGCCTAAACAGTCATCCCCAGAAAAAAAGAAAACACTTCAGCAAAAATTCACCAGCAGGCCAGCATAACAAAGAAACAGTCGTAGGTGAAGGCCAGTTCCAGTTTAACAATGTAGCCTACTTACCCCTTGATCCTCTTTTGAGCAAAACACCTACTTCATAATATTGCATGGATTATGTTATATTTTAGGTGACAGTTGATTTAAAAACACAGCTGCTCAGACAAGTTTTATCTGCTGATGTTTGGCTACAACGTTAATTTTATTTATGCTTTGAGCTGTTTATTACAAGTTGGTCATTAGTCACAGGTAATGACTGATACCCTTAACATTAATGCTTGAATGCATCCTTCTGAAATAGAAAAATATTTCTGTGTTCAAGTTTATTTCACTGCCATGCAAGATAGAATTAAGCAAATGTTGCAAGTCTGATATAAGGGTACTGCTGATATGTGTCTAATTAATATACTTCAGATGTCAGCATTATTAAAAGCTGTCCATCATCTCCATAATGGATAATTTGTTACAATGAGCAAAGCATCTGGCTTTCAGATAGCAAGTTTTTTAAAAAACAAAACAGTTATATTTTCATCTCAGAGCATAATGAATGCCAGCAGAGGAGTCATACTGTCAGTAAGATTCATTCCACTGGAGAAAGTTAATGTTGTTCCATCTATTTACATCAAGAAATATCTGATTTGTGTTTCAACACTACAGAGTCTGGCATTAACTCTCCCCTTGCTACCCCAAATCTTCCAAACACTAATTTTTAACAAATATCACCACCCATAAAATGTTCATGCTTCTTAGCAGCAATAATTCACCACTTCTCACCAAATAGATGCAGTTAAAACATCAGCTGAAGGCTTTCTTGCCCCCAGTGACTTGTTTAATGTAAGCTTTACTCAGATGCCTTGGTATATATGCAGTGCTGTTTGGTGATATCATGGCTATGTTTCAAGCTTCTAACAAGGCAATTCACATCAGGAGAGTGCAGTGGAAGATTGTCATGCTGCCTCTTGCAGCACTTATTTATAGATTGTCGTGGAGTAGCCCATGTGTGGTCTCTGCACGCTCTGGGACACAGCAGTGCTCCGTCTGCTTTCTGCTGACAGTATTACAACTTCCAGAGCTTCTGGAAGAATCTGTCTGATTACCTCTCAGTTATGAGAATATACAAATTTAATGAAAACCAGCTTTCAGATCTGTTCTCATTCTGCAGACTTGAAAAAAATAGTTAAATTAGCATACCATGTCAAAACTTGTGACACGCAGTGAGGAGTAAACAACAAACTTCAAAGATAAGCAAGAAGAATGTCTTTAAATAGCTGAAAGGTGGATGAAGTAAACAGCTGCTGATTAAATATCTAGGTCATTAATAAAAGAAGGTTCCTGAATTAGTCATCCCCTTTCTGTCTGTCAGATATTAAAACAGTTGCAATATTGTGCTAAATACAGAGGCAGTGTGACTGAGGATGGGCTCTGATCTGAGGCCCTCCCAACAGTGTGAGACAGAGTGCAGTACCTGTATTGATTCTGCTCTTGCTTACAGTAGTTTTGTAGTGGTGCGTTCACATTGAGGTTTTACCCTTCTTTGGTTCCAAACCATCAAGTTACTCTCGCAAATACAAATTAGGTGTCTGAGGCTCTTCCTGTACATAGATGACCTCCTGACAGCAGTCTGGGCTGCCAGATGGAGAGACGCCCTTCTCTTAAAGTAGAGTGAATTGATTCCAAGTGTATTTCACAGAACTGTGGATAAGATAATGTTCACCAAATCAGAAGGGAATTCAAATTATCTAACACAAAGAGCCTAATAAATATTTACGTATCAAAAGGGTTGGTGTTCTATTTTAAAAAATATTTTTTCACTGCCTGCATCTTTTCACCCCTTCAAGATCAGGAGGCCAAAGACCTGGGACTTGCGAGAGTAACCTCTCTAAAGAATTTATCTGTAAGGTTTTATGAGGTTATTTTCATGCTCAAAGTCACCTCTCACACCAACAGCCTGGAAATGTGCCAATGTAGCAATGATGTTTCAGGCTCTGTTCTGGGGCTTTTGTGCTCAAACCTCAAGTACATGCCAGTCTTTCACCTCTGTACATGTTCAACTTGCAATAAGATTGTCAGGCAGATGAAAGTGACAGCCTCGAGTATAGACAACCCCAGCCCTCATTTTCCCTACAGCTCCTTGATTCTATGTCTTCTGACCTCTGTCTATCTACTTACTGGAAGATGGATGGCATTTTAGAAAGCCTTACCCAGCATTAAAGCCCCATTTTTTCTTATTCAATACCAGCAAGAACCTGCTAATTCCTGATGGCCAGCTAGCACCTGTTATAGGAAGCCAAGGATGTGTTCCTATGAAGGTAATTGCACAGACAGGTATACTTGTGACAAGGTATACTTGTACAGCAGATGAAGAAAATAGGCCAAGCACCATAATTTTGGCTTCAGTGAAACAGGACAATTCATAATGCAATCTCACTAAGCTGGGCATTCACAGGTTTGGGTAGTGGTGCCAAATGAAAAATCATGAAAGACAAAAGACCCTAAACAAGCAGGCCAACAAAGCCTCATATTTGTGCAATTTGAAGGTGTGATTGACAGCACTCTCAGGATCTGATCTTGGGCAACAACTCTCAACTGGCCTATGATGCATTAAGGATGTTACATTAAGGGAAAAGCAGTACATTTAGTGCTTGATTGTGCTTTTTTCCAGTTTCTTCTATTGTGGAGAGTGACCACCTTGGGTTGGACATTGCTGGAAATCCAGTGCTGGGAAAGAGGTGCAGTATAATTGAGCCAAATCCACAAGGCAAAACAGAAAATTTCCCTTTCTAAAGAATTCAGTGCAGATCTACCAGGAAATCCTTCTTTCTACAAAAGATGCTTGCACATCCATTTTGGAATTACAAGTTGAACCTTGTGTAGAGATTGAAGTACATTTACTTGTCATCAGTATTTTCCTAAGTTACCATTTTCAAGCCCATGTTCTCAGTGATTTAAATGCAAGAAAGAACAAGCCACAAATCTGCAAAAGATTTTTATTAAAATTTGCACAGACACACAAAAACTCACACAATTTACATGAACCAATTAAATAGAAATCCATGCCCCTAATGAGCAAGCTCAGAGATACAATTAACTGATATTTTATTTGCTAAATGAATTGACCTTTACCAACACAATCTATAAAATTAATTTACCATACTGTAGCCCTTGCAGATTGGCAGTCCTTTCACTCCAGGAGTCTAATGTATAATCACAACAGGCATTTCAGTACCCTCTAACATATCATTAAAACATGTCCCAAGGCACTTCACAATCCATAAACAGTAGGAGTGTTAGCAATCGATTGCTCATTATAACCACCATATATGGCCTAGATGTTGCCTTGTACAGTATCTTAATTTTCCTTGAATCTAGCTCCATTTTGCTCAGAAACAGCCCCTTATGTGAACTAGTGAAAAATTCCTTCAACAACATTGAACTTCAGCATGCAAAATACTTTTCTTTAGGTTTGTAGAGGTGGTATCCTGGTATGAACTTGTAGTTCTGTACAGTGTTTGTAATATTTGTGTTTTGTCTTCTGAATCACATGCCATTTTTCCGTCAACTTCTCAAACTCATGTTCCAGCACCAAATGCTGAAAGCATATTTGAATTTCTTTGCAGTCATGTGGTTTGTGTAGAGAGTTTTGCCATCAGCTGGGAGAGAAAAGAGAGAAAGTCACAAATCAATGGTGGTCATAAACACCCTCATGTTTGCTCCATCACTGGCAAAATCAAAGAATGCAGATGCTGGATTTCTGAGAATCCTGTGCTGCAACTTGGCATGGCTTTGATGTGATGTTCATGTGCTTTCCTGAATTCATGACATGATGCTCCTCTTGGTTAACATGCCTCTTGGCTTTTGTCTGGGAACAAACTATATGCATCTGAATTACAGTACAGTTGGAAATCTACTCTATCTGGAAACCATACTTAATTTCAGGTACTTCCTTAAAATAAGAGTTGTCAGTTGGCAATTGCAATATAACTCTTCACTGCTAGCAACAAAACAGCTGCTTGCCAATGGTTCATTAGCCATGGAGTTGTAGCAGTCTGTGAAAACTGTATCTTAGATAGCCCTAGAAGCCCACATTTGTGTGCTGTGGTGCAAAAGGTCTTCTTCAGACCCTGTCGCTTTGTCTATGGTGCAAAACAGATCTGGGTTAAGATGTGAGGTTACATAAGGGATCATTAATACTTCATGCTCCTTAGCTCCTGACATTATTTTAGTTTGTGCCAACTAGCACTCTCTGAGACCATGCCCAAGCACAGTCCAGGGAATATCATGTACCAGAGTTTATTTCCAGTATGGTGTGTGAAAAATGCTGCTTTAGGTTTACTTCCTTCAGCCCTTTGCTATCCTTCAGCACTGTCCAGCAAGCCTTGTATACTCAGATGCTGCTCCCACGGAAAGACGAGACACATTTTGTCTCATGCTAGAAAAACACCTCTCTGAATTGTGGAAGCACAGCCTCTGAGAACTGAAAATCAAACTTCACATGGAAGCCAAAGGAGAACATGAGTCAGATGCTAGTCAGTGGGAATGTAGCCTGTGCTGTTAGGATTCAGGGCCAGTGAGCCATTCACTGGCTTCATTTGATTTACAAGAAAAGAAGATAGTCTGCACATCTACTTTCTGGGAAGAAGGAGCTTGCTTTTACACAAGTTGTATCTGCAAATGAGCATGATTCTCCTATGCTGTAGTTCTTCAGTGAAAAGTTAGGTTGACAGGACATGGAGTAGTACTTATTATATTTTTTAGCTGTTTTGCAAAGTGTTTTAATGACATCTCTGTCCATTTTGTTTCTGTTTTGTAATATTATAGAATCCACTTTTATCTGTCTGACTGATTACTCCCACAAGAAGAAATTTTAAGAGTGTGCTTAGGCAGAATATCACCAAAACACACTTGGTTTTGGCCAACGTATCAGTGTATTAAGCCAAACAAGTTCCACACAGTAGACAGTGGACTGAAACGACTTCTGCCCTAAGGGTTGTTCAGGAAAGACTGTGCACAGCTCTTGAAAAGCACTGTACCAGGTTTGTCTGTGAGGGAGATAATTTTCATCACAGCAGCTTATTTGATGCTGTGTTTTAGATGGTTGGCTAAAACAGTGTTTTAGCTAGTGCGGAACATTGTTTATACCTTGCCAAGGCTTTTCTATTCCTCACTTTGCGATCCCAGTGAGCAGCCTAAGGGTGAACAAGAGGTTGGGAAGGGACACAGCCCCAGGACAGGTGACCCCAACTGAGAAATGGGATGTTCTAGACTGTATAAGATCATGCTAAACAGCAAAAGAGAGGGGAGTTTTTCCAAAATAGCTGTTTCTTGGTGACTGTTTGGGCATTGGGCTACTGGTGGTGCATGATTGCTTTTGCATCGCTTGGGTTATTTTTTTGGTTTTTTTGGGGGAGGAGGTTGGGTTTTTATTTGTTTTTTTTTTTTTTTTTTTTTTTTTTTTTT
>JAWWMO010000121.1:37617712-37690622 GCA_035047845.1 Dendrocincla fuliginosa
CTTTCATTAAATTGTAACTCTGACTTATAATCTCTCTTGTGGTGGGTCCATTTCTCCTGCCGGTTTACCCTTAAACCTACACACCTCCCAAGAGAGTGTTTCTAAAAAATATTTTAATATCTGTATGTAAAATCTAAAAATGCGATTGACATGTAGGACTGATAATAATTTGTTGGTCTTTCCAAGCTTAGAAATTGTCTGTGATATACTGCAATGGTAAGAAGAAATCAGATGCATTCACAGCTTGAGACCCATGCCAGTGACATATTTCACTTTTTGACATGATAGCAAGCAAAGGTCTTTTAAATAAGAATGCATACTGGTTCATTCACTATAGTAACTCAATTTTACCAATAAAGCTACAAAAATTTACATAAGCCTACATTCTCATATCTATGGTAGGCAAGTTTTAAAAGTGCTATTAAATCAAAGCATTTTAATCTATTTTGCATTGAGGTAGGTAAGTACAACTTATTTAAGATCATAGAATCATTTAGATTGGAAAAAAACCTTTAAGGTCATTGAGTCCAACCATAAACATAACATGTCCAAGTGCACTACTAAACCATATTCCTAAGTGCACATCTATATCTCTTCTGAATGCTTCTAGAGGTGGTGACTCTCTCACTTCCCTGGTGACACATTAAGTCTGTGGATTTATCACAAGCCTATTTGTCAGAACCAGCCACGCATGGCAGATGCTGAAGGAAGCAAATGAGATTACAAAATGACAAGAATTTGGAGGAGCTGTCACAACAGTGTCTAGTTTTGTTAAAAAACAATTAGAACTTTTTGTTTACTAACCGTGGATTCAAACACTTGGACTACCCCTTTTGCTTGGTTATAGTTTCAGGATACCTTGAGTAAATAATTTGCTTTAAAAGATCTTGACTTCATTAAATGATGACTATGTTTACAATGAGTTTTTTTGATATGGTGTTGACCTTTTACCTTTTTCTTCGGCTTTATTAAGACATGTTGCCAAAAGTTATATTAGGAGTCTGATTCTTACTGAGACACTTGATATTAGGTGAATTTAGCTGCACAACTTTAAATCAAAGTGATAGTTGCTTCATTCATCTTATACAGATTTTGGCAAATTCAGTGGTTCTTTCTTTTGTTAATTTCAAAGGTATAATGCTGAATTACAAAAGCTTTGCTAATGGGGTTATTCACTGCTTTCTACACAAAAGACCTTGTTAGTGTTCACTTCTGTCATTTACAGTTTGAATGCCTGATGCTTCAAGGAACATTGCCAAAGACATATACAAGCATGGTTCTGCTGCAATCCCATTCTGTATTATCTGTGTCTCCTTCCACATTTGTTATACTAAAGAAATTGACTGTCTTTGTGATCATCTTATTAGCATTCAGCAAATTCTCATGAATATTTTCTGCCTGAAGTCATGACCTGAGCATTGCTACAACAATTGAAACAGAAACACAGAAAACTATAGGTAAGTAGCAATTTGAGACAAATTCATGAGAGGTTGCTGAAGTTTAAAGTTATGAACAATTTAAAGAGATTAAATGTCAGGACTTTACTGTATAATTAGGAATATTTTCATTCAGAAGGAAAAAAAATAGGTTGTAATTCAAAGCATACAGTTTCAAATATGTGCATTGAATCAGTAAGATGAGCCAAAGAGGCTCTCTGAGGTAACTGAAAAAGCTATCTGCATATATTATGTTTCTTTTGCACAAAGATCTTTTACTCTGTGAGTCATCAGCCACTGGGAGGTCTTAAGGAGCAGTTTTATTCTTGAAAGGGTGGTCAGGAGAATTAGAGAAACATAAAACCTAATTAAATGTAGTTGATGCTATACTTAAGCATGTTCCAGCTTTCAACAAGACTTTACTGGTTGAAGGTTCTGTTATCACAGAGATATGATGACATTTTTACCCCCTTGTAAAGCAGAGAGATTTATGCTCACTTTAAATAAACTTGTCTGTTTTTTACTTGTAGTTGAAAGTCCTCCACTGTAAGGAGCATTTTCCACATCTTAGTTATCCTTGTGATTTATTTTCTCTCAGTAGTCTGCAATTTCTTTCCTACTGTTCAGGAGTATTCTAACTAGACACATGATTTCAGTGGCACTAGCATGGATACAAAAAGTAGTCATGTTTTAACCCATGCAGTCTTGAGCTCCAGGTTGTACAGAGATCATTTCCTTATTGCTCTTGAACAGTTTCACAAACTGCAAGCTCAGATCTGACCATACAGTGCAGGACATATTCTTCTTAAGACATAGCGTAGACTCTCCTGCCTCGTAAGTAAAACATCCCATGCTGTCTTGGTGAGTATGAGTTGTTTATTTAGTTGCTTACTTTTTTTTCCCCTCCCACTCTTGGGACAGTTTCCCCAAGTCCTGGCTTAACTTATGTCAGTAATCTTCCTTTTAATTACTTTCCAGCTTTCCAATTTCACTGTTAGATTGCATTATTAATTTTATATATTATTTAGGTATAGAGTGAGGGATGAAAACATGAAAAATGTTACTGCTGGATCCTAGCTTAAACATAAAGATTTTATCACTCTAATTTAAATTCTGTCAGTTTTGGTGTTTTTTTACTATTATTATTAAAATATCACAAAGCAATTTATTAAATCAACATTTTCTTTTTTTCAAGGGGTGGGGTGTTTTTTTGCATCCCAAAATGTAATGCCATTAAACAATCAGATCAATGAAAATGTCCATTGTTTGTACCCATACTGCTTAGCTGTAATTAAGCTATTATATTTACTTCCTCAGTGGTAGACTCTTTTCCAGCCATTCTAGCCTCTTGGCCAAGACTGATATTTTCTAATAGGTGTTTTTAATATTGTCATGGCATAAATATTTTTCTATTATCTAGAATTTTTTCCAATGTTCCAAGAATTACCAAACACCAACATTAATGATTCAGACCACTCATAATAAGATCACAAAATCACAGAATGGCTGATGTTAAAAGGGACCTGCGGAGGTCATCTTGTCCAACCTATGTACTCAAGCAGAGACACCTAGATGAGGCTGCCTAGAACAACATTTAGATGACTTTTGAATACCTACAAGGATAGAGGCTTCACCACTGTCAGATATTTGCATATATTGATGAGCTTGCTCCTGAACTTTCTCTTCCCAGGCTGAACAGTCCCAGCTCTCTCAGACTTTGCTCATAGGGTAGATGCTCCAGTCCCTTAACCATCTTCATGGCCCGCTGCTTGATTTTTTTCCAGTAGCTACAGATTTATGTCGTATTGGGGAGCATAGACCTGGACAAAGTACTCCAGCTGTGGCCTCACTGGTGCAGAGTGAAGGATCACCTCCATCAACTTGCTGGCAGTGCTCCTTCTAAAGTAGCCCAGGACACTACTGGTCTTCTTTGCCACAAGAGCATATTGCTGGCTCATGTTCCACTTAGTGTTCACCAGACCGGCAGGTCTTTTTCTATAAAGTAGTTTCTCTCTACGAATTCAGCTGGAACCCAGAGAATTTTTAGCTAGGTCATTAACTGGATAAGAGAAAAAAACTACCCTAACTTTAATACATAGAGTTGGCTATTTCTCTGGGTTACCTACTGATGAAATTAAAAGTATTTCATTATCATTTAAAAGGTAGTCTTAGTCTCACTGAACCATGTCCCGAAGCACCATGTCTACACATCTTCTAAATACTTTTAGAGATGGTGACTCAACCTCTTCCCTGGGCATCCTGTTACAATGCTTGACAACAATTTCAGTAAAGAAATCTCTCTTAATATTCTATCTAAAACTCCCCTTGCACAAGTTGTGGCAGTTTCCTCTCATCTCATCACTTTTTACCCAGGAGAAGAGAACAATACCCACCTTGCTATAATCTCATTTCTGCTAGTTGTAGAGAACAATAAGATCCCCTGCCCTAAGCCTCCATTTCTCCAGGCTAAACAATCCCTGCTCCCTCAGACACATCTCACAAGACTTGTGCCTCACAAGACCATTGACCGATCCTGTTATTCTATGATACACTTAGTAATAGCAATAAATAAAATGTATGGTGTCCTTAAATGATTTGAATCTTTCCTCAATGGACACATCTGAAGATTAATTAGAAAGTGCTGTTTTACTAGCAGACATTTTCAATATGAAATCTCACAAGAATCACTTGTCTACTGGTCCTAGGAAACATCTGCATACTTCCAGTACATGAAATAGGTGACATGATCTTGACCATCATCAATAAACAAATATTTACCTGCTATGCTTCATGTTTTAAATCATGTATATACAGACTGCCATTAGTGGGATGGCTCTTCACCTGAAAAAGGTCTGTCTTTACAGGATAAATATTGCAAATACCTTATTGCAAATCTGAGCAAAAGAGAGGTGATAATGAAGCTTGTAGGAATCCATTTGGAAGAAGCTGCAATATAGTCTGCTTTGGTTAAAGATTTCCACCCACGCTTAAGAGAGTCCCAGCAAGCACACAGAACACTGAGCAGTGGTGAGTAACACTTCCTGGGAATTCTTGTGGGCTAGGAGACTTACCTAACCCTGAAGTAATAACCTGGCTTCAGTTACTCATGTCTTTGGTACATCTTCTGCGGTATAATGAGATTATAAAGGAGCAGGAAACCTTAAGTAGTCAGGAAAATTTATCCGTTGCAGCAGGACGCACTATTTCTCTTCAGCAACACAGCTTACCACAAGCTCTTCTGATCTGTTGTTCATTACACAGACTTCTCTCCAAGGTGAACAACCAAGGTCAGATTCTTATCTCAAAGTGCTTGCTAGCTAGAGCCTAGAAAGCTGAGAGATCAAGTAACAATGACAAAAACAAGACTAAGAAGTTCACCCCTCTGATGTAATGAAGCTGTCTTAAAAAAAAAAAAAAAAAGAAAATAAAGCATATTCTTCTTGTGCTGTGTGAGGAATGATTTCCCCGCGGTTTTAAAAAGGACATTGTAATAACCCAGGCAACTCTAGGGGGAGGTGTAGCAGCTGATAAACTAACTGCTGGAACTGCCGTATCTCACCTGGGCTGAGTTTTCAGCTTTCACTCATACCTCTATCAGCCTTACTGGGAGCTTTCACTTGTATGAAAGGACAATTAGGTGCATTGATATTCAAATCTCTTTCAAACCTTGCAACATAATTGTCAAAGGGAAAATTGTGAGTCTCAACTTAAGAGTAATTGCTACAACAGATTCAATTATATTGTGCAAGGCAGAACTTGTCTTACAAAAATCCTAAGCTTGCCCTCTAGTTTCAGTTTGGTGTCAGTAGCAAGAATCAAAACTATACTATGTATATCTACTCAGTGTTACCTTTAACACCTATATGGTGTCAAATCCAAGCAGTTCATTTTCTTTGTTTTATTACACTGTCATGTGCAATCGCTTTTGTTGTTTATCTTATTCTTGCTGAATGTGCTCATATTTATTCACTATACCTACTTTAATTTAAGCCCTGGCATTGTTGCACTGTGTGTTCTACAAACACACTGTAAAAGCCCTTGTCTCACAGGGACCACTATCTACTTACAACAGGAACAATGTTTTTAATAGAATGAAAGTTATGTGGTGTGACTTGTCCAAAGTCATACAGGAGGTTTATGTGAGAGCTTTGGGCAGAATTCAGGTTTACAATGTTCCTGTTTTATTCTCTATCTTCTGGATCCATATGGCTCTCAACATAGGCCAAAAACTGGGAAGAGTCTGTTGGTTTGGTTTTTGTTTTTTTCCACCATGACCTCAGTGGATGTTACTTTATATCAAACACCCGAATTTTACAGAATTTCATCTGCCGAACAGAGACAGAGTATCCAATATTCTTTTTCTTTCAACTTAATAGTGGAAATGTACTAGAAATCTTCAGTAGGATCAGGATCTTTTTAAAGTCTCAAATCTAAATTAACCAGAAGAATCCTGGTTGCTTAGAGTATTATTGTTTTGTGTTGCCCTGTAAAGTGGTTTTATTCCTTACACGTTTAGTTGTGACATGTTCAGTATCACTTTGATAGAACCTGTTTTGACTAAGCACAATTTTTGAAGACAGTCTTCTAGATTCATAAACAGTGCAGCTTGTATTAGCCCCTCCTGGCATGCTCATCTGAATATCTTTTTTGTCAAACACAATATTCTCAAACCTAGACAGACTGATTCTTTCCATTCTGAAATAAAAGAAGCCAGATTTAAGTCATTTACTCTGCTAATGGCAGAGTAGTATAAACAGATCTAATAAGTTGCTTGTTTCTTTGCAAGGTGTAAGATATAATGGGCAGATTTCTACTGTCTGGTTCTGATAAACTATTTTTATATTCATTACTCATATGACATCAGTCACTGATAAGAAATTCATATCTTTTTATTTCATGACATTGTTCCTATTGCCATGTACCCAATTAAAATATATCTTCACAGTCCTGTGATTAAAAACTCCTTATGATCATTATATCAAGTCTTCTATCAAACAAGGCAAACTTCCAAGCAAGTAATGCATGTCATTTCAGTAGATTAACTTCAACTGCTTATTCCCATAAATGAAAAGAATTACAGATTCTTGCAGAATCAAAATTTCTGTATGATCAAATTCTCTGTATTAATTTTCTGGAAACCCTTATTGAGAGAAATGCATTTTTGTACACTCAAAGGTTAGATTAGATATTTTTAATCTGACATTGAGAGCACCATAATATCTTTTGCTTTTGATTGTTTGGATTAGCAACATAGAATTTGCCATAATATTTTAGCCATTTCATTGCTAAGACAGAAAAGCCTGTTTTCCTCAGTAAAATTCTAATCTGCCTAATGTATTTTCCTTTGAGGGGGAAGAAACAGAAGTATGAAAATAAATGGCTTTCCCTGATTTTGTATTGCAGTCATTTTTCCACACTTTTCTCTTAAACAGTACAGGAACTACTCAGACACTGTCTTCAATATGACTAATGTGTAGAAACCTAAGCCTGAGTGTTTATAGTATCTGGGCCACAAGTTTCAGAGCTGCTATTGATGGACTAGAAATGGAGGCATGCAGCCACTCACGAATTTTCTCTTTTGTTCCTCAGTTCTTTCATTGCTTTGACTAATTTGGCTTCTCATTTAAAAAGTAGAGATCATAAATCTGGAAAATATTTGCATATGCAACCTGCTTTTAGCATATGATTCAAACCTATTGACTTCAGTTGTTTTGCTAAAACTAAAAGGCAGACTCTAAAGCCTGGCGCAGTCTCTGGTCTAATCTTGTTTACTTGCAGAAAGTCATGTTTCCTTAAACACAGTGTGCAACTGCTTTATTTCAAAATGGACACAGCTCTTGTACCCTGCTTGTATCTATGCTCTCAATTAGTCATGCATCCAATTGCTGCTGCTGGCTTTCTCCTGAAGCTCCACAGGCTGCAATCTGTGACCGAGAACCCGTGCAAAGGCAATCACTACACCCACCACTGATATAGGAGGTTGCCCCCAGCATTGGTTGTGCAGCCCAGTATTTGGGTTGCAGCCCCCATTTGTTGTTCTTAGAGACTGGGACTGGACTGCTGTAGCTGAGTCAGAAAGTGCTCATGGTATCCGCTTGGCCTCAGTGAGGCTTGTAATTCATTTTGGATCCTAAACCATACCTGTCCTCCTCCCCTATTCTTTTGCCAGATAACTTACAGACATCAACCTATTTGAGCAATTCTGCATGATGCAGTTCATTGAAAATCCACCAGTATTTTTGAGAAATAGCACTATCAATGCTGTTACTAAAGAAAGATATGGATCAGCTTCTTTTAAAAGCAGAAGGAAGTATTTTGTGCATGTCCCTCTAAGCTCACACTGTTGATGAGGGAAAGATATAAGTCCTGGCATTTGTCTCAACAGCTTACATATGAAAAAGCTGCAGGATGAACTGCATCAACAGTCTTTAAAGAAGGGATCAGGGCTGAGGTCTCCCTCCTTTGATCAATTCTTCTAATCCTAATATCTCGTTAGCAAAGATATATATGCTGTGTTTTCCAAGTTGTTCTTCAAGTAGTTCTGAAAACTAGAGCAGTTTCACTAGTGGTGGTCTCCACTACAGAAATCCACATACCTTGATAGTTGGTGTGCTTTGGAGCTGATTTGTCAGACATCCAGAAAAAAATTTAGCTCCTGCTGCTAAGCTACTATAAAATCTGAGTGCTATCACTGACTTACTTTGCTGCTGTGTTCAGGAGACCCATTTCTGCACAAACGATCTGACAGTACTTAGGTCTGGATGTGGGACAATGACTTCACAGTCATGTGCTCAGAGGCACAGTAGCTTAGATTTAGGTACCCAAATAATGTAGAAATAACTTTTTCATGGCCTACAGTTGCAGGCTTTAAGAATACCCACACAAGTTCACTCAGATCTGGTATTTCTGCATGATACTTCCTTGAACTCTCCTGCACACAGTACAAGTATATCCTGCTTAGATGCTGTAGTATTCAGGATGAAAGTACTTCAGTCTGATGACAATGCTTTGTTTTAAACCAAATTCCAGCTGTAAGACAATGTAAAGAGCACATAATTCTTACAACATGAGCTGAATAAGTGTTCAAAGGGTAAATGTTCTTTGACAGGATGGTGGGTTTCTAGCAGTGGTAATCCTGTGTCTGCAAAGGAATAGTATATGGTAGGTTATGTACAAGGCTAAGGTTGGGGCACTGAAGAATTTACGATTATGGCTGAATACTGCAACACATAAAGATGCTGAAACAGGAAGAAAATTGCTCAGTAGTTCTGAGGCTGGTCATTAAATCCTGCAAGATAGGTAGGAAAACAATGAGAAATGGTACTGTAATTTGGAAATGAAAATAATGGAAAAAAGCTTTCTGGTCTGAGGTATCGCTATGTCTAAGACAGAATAAAATGGAATAAGGTAGAGTAAGGTTTAGACTAGAGAACCTACCAGATCCTCCAGTGCAAAAGTATGGTACTGAAAAATTAGTGGATAGTTGTTGATCAGACAAATGTGGAAGTCCATGCTCCTTCTTCAGCTTAACAGAACAGGTAAGAATTGTTGCAGGTTTCTTCAAGGCACATTGAGCTAGATTGTCAGCTGCAGCCAGCAACATACTAGTTCCCTGTAACAGCTGCCTATTCCTAAATCCTGGTTCAGGGAAAGGTTTTGCCTGAACCTTGTCCTAAGTCCTTGCATTTTGGTCCAGGTTCCTAGATGAATAAGTTTATGACCAGTGACAGAATGGGTAAATTCCCTACTGACAGCACAGTTAAGGCACAAACCAAATCTGAGAACCATGTTTACAGCTGGGTCTCATATTAGAGAGTCCAGTTACAGATGGAAGTAGGAATGAATGAAATTTTAAGCTAATTGACAGGTCAAGCAAATTCTCCATCAGTCAGATAAGGATTAGCCAGAAATGGGGAACAGTTTTTCTGTTTAGTTGCAGACTGAATCAGCATATAGGATCATTTGTGACATAGGGTTTAAGATGGTATTCACCACACTAGGGATCAAAAGG
This sequence comes from Dendrocincla fuliginosa, assembly GCA_035047845.1. Taxonomy (NCBI): domain Eukaryota; kingdom Metazoa; phylum Chordata; class Aves; order Passeriformes; family Dendrocolaptidae; genus Dendrocincla; species Dendrocincla fuliginosa. Next base: position 37,627,160 of record JAWWMO010000121.1, read on the forward strand.
CTTGCTCTTCTGATGGAATCTGAAAAACACCCAAGTGCTGCAATGAAGGCAGGTAGGTTATAGAATAAATAATGGTCCTCTCAGTGGATCCATGAATATATGCATCCATGAAAACTGTGGCCTAACTGAACCCAGTCAAAACTTCAAAAACTTCTGAGCCACATCAGTGTACTTCTGCAGTCAACTTATTTCAGAAATATTTCAAGGTGCAACAGGAGTTTTGCCCTTCACTACCTGTTACTTAAATTATAGCTGCTAACCTTCCATCCAGCTTAGGCTAGCATTCCATATCTTCTCCAGAAAAGTTCCCCAGCTGGTACAACCTTTGTCCTTGTTCACCTAGACATAAACTGAATTTTTACCATCTTTCTACTACTCCCAAGTTAATCTAAACTTGAATGGCAGCTCAGCAGTACTTCAGAAATAGCAACAAGTTATTTGGTTGTGCAGGCTGCCATGCTCATTTCAGCAATTCTTAGGATTAGGCATTAGGCATGGCAAAAAGGGCTAGACCTCTTGTTTTTTTCAGGGCATCCTATGTAATGAAGACTAGCTATGAATTACTGCTGCTAGCGTATGCCAATGCTAGTACCACTCCTCATGTTAGCCCTTCGTTGTAGGATGCAAATCCTAAAATTGTCCACTGAAAACTTTCTAACTATCTGGGAATTAGCCTTAATTCTTTTGATAACAGATTCTATCCTGCTATTTCAGGCCTTTCAAGAACCAGAGATAAAGCAAGCTTCTTGATCTGCTTTGAGTCCTTGTTTTGAGTCCTTCTGTTTATCTTATTACTTGCAGTCCTATGCCTAGCTGTGGATTTGGCCAACTTGCAGTGAACTGTAACATCCTGCAGATAATCAGAAGCTATTTGTTCATGTCACATCATTTTTCCCCTTACTTCTGAAGGCCAATAAAAACTCCCAAACTCCCAATCCTGCTAAGTTTTGAACCTTTGCACCACCACAGGCTTAATTCAGCAATTGGCACCAGTGCAATTGCTACTTATGAACTGCATGCCAAAGCCATTACTGGTATCCTAGGCTGTGGATGTCTCCTAATCCAGCAATTCAATTTACCAATGTGGGTGATAGTACTGTAAAGATAGGACAGACTGTGCTAAGTTCTGCTGAGATAAACCCACTGAGACGAATCAGAAAACACTGAATAGCATCTTTCATCATCTATCTAATATGAGAATCCATAAGGCAATGGCAATCTTGGTAATTTTTGGTTGAAATTCACTGCTTATATAATAGAATTGTGTGAACGTATTTGTCTTAAAGTGACTATAATTCTAGAAGTCTAACTGTCTTATTTTCTATAACTGACTCTGCTAAAAAGGGAAGCTGCTGCAAAATGGATTACCCATTTTGAAACTCAGGAAAATAAGGACGATGACAGCTGAAAACACTATAACGAAAAAGGTACAATAAAGTAGATAGGTCTGGGCCAAACATATTTTAAATTTATTACAAATGAGGAAGGAATAAAAGCTAAAATGTGAAAATACTGAATCATGTATGTACCTGAAACATCAGAGCTCACATAATTCTAAGAAAATCTACTTATATCCAACTGATGAAATATTTAAGTAAGCCCAATTTAAAATCTTGGTTATAATTACAGAAAAGTGATTCAACCTGTTTATTTATGTCAGAAAAAATCTAATCAACCAAACACAGCTTGCAGGAAGCCGAAAACCCCACATTTCTTTTGCAGTTTGTAGTTTGTTTTATTTAGCTTTTTATTGGTCAACTCATCAACAGTTCATTTCCCAAGCACAAGACTTCTTGTTGAGACCTACCTCTTGTAATGTTTTTCACACATGCTCCAGCTTGACAAACTTTGGGAATCTAGACCAGACATGTTGTATTTGCATTTAAATAGTATGAAAATCTGTAGAAATTTTGCTTTTATTTTTATACTCTAGTGATAGAGGGTTTGTGAAATTATTTAAAAAAATCTGCACACTCCAAGTGTCACTCCAGCATTTGATGTTGCGTAAGTGAAGTCTCTTTTTTTTTTTTACATTAAATACATACAAGACATTTTTTTTCCTCCCTGTAATTGCAAATATAATAGCTCAGTTAGGTAATCAGTATCAGTCAGGACACTGTAGATTCATTTAGTGTCAGGAAGAACAGTTAGCCTGTACAAAGCACCTCAGTGATGGTATGTTAACTGCATTTGTGACATAAAACCTGAATCAGCACTTGAGAAGTAAGAGAATACTGTACAACCATTTTCATTGCCATTGCAACAAACTCTGTTTATTTCGACTTGGGTGTCTAGGTTTCCAAACTGTGGTTGCCTTAATCTGTTTGTAGTTACTAGAACTAATCAGTAGGGCCATCAGACAAAATCCAATGTAAATAAATACTATTTGATTCAAAATTTTCCAATTTCACATATAAAGGGATGGGGTCTGAGCTAACCTTTGCTCTGAACAAAATCTAGGAATTATGACAGACAATTCCAAAATGATATCTGATCAGTGCTCTTATCAATCAAAATTGCAAATCAAACACTAGGAATGTGCCTCTGACATCGTGTATATCCATGGTATGCTGGCATCTCTAATCCTGCAAGGCATTTTCCTCTTTCCCCCATCTCAGAAAAGATGCAATAGCAGAGATTTGAAGAACAGCTTCAGGAAGGAACATACAAAAAGGCTACATATTAGAAACTAATAAATAATACAACAGTAAAATCGTGACCAGCATGTCACCATTATATAATTATATATGACTTGTGTATAAAAACTAAGGACATGGAAAGAAATGTATAAACACAAGAGGTGACCTTTTGTGCAGTGAGTATCTGAGCTGCTGAGCTAGAAGTTATTTTGGGGCTAACAGTCTATGTGGATTTATAGGAGGATTGGACAAGTTCATGGATAAGAGATCTATTAATGGTTACTACAAAGATAAATATAGTCCCTGTGCTGAAAGTGTCTGTTGAATTTTGGCATGTCTTGTTCTTCTGCTGCTCCTGAGACACCTGCTCTTGGTTCTCTGCTGGAGTTAGTCCTGGGTTTGGTCTGACTTTATGTAGTTATGGTATTCACCTTAGAAACAATTCGTGAAATACCTAGCACTAGTACTCATATCTAAGTATATTTTTTTTGCAAGTCCATGGAGCTGTGGAATTAATGATTTTATTAAACGTATTTAGAAAACATCACAGAAGCTGTTAACTGGACCAAATAAAGGATGGTTTCCCAGGACCATATTAATGGAATGTCAATTGCTGGCACTGTCTGAGGAAAGATCACGTAATCAATGAAGCTAGTTCACAGAAATATGCCTTAACTACCTGAAGTAATTTGAAGGTATCATAAGCTTGTGGCAGATGGTGAGTTAGGGAGAAGAAATGTTCTTATTTATTTTTGTTCACTAGTAGGCTTTTCTGTAGCTCTATCAATATAGTAACAGTGTGACTCATACCAAAACTAATGAACATAACCTGTCAACAACCTCCTGAAGTGAGTGAGTACCATCATGTGATATCTGCAGATCTCTGAGGTATAGCCTTACCCTCCATCGCCTCCAGCTACAGCCATAGAGTCACAACTATATAAACAAATACATAAATAAGATAAAATGGATTAAGCTTCATGTTCCCAAAGAGCAGAGGTCATAATATGGGTTTTTTTGCAGACCTTTGCAGGTGAGTTTGTCTCCCCTCAGCTGTACATACCTGAAACCGCAAAAAAATTGATCCTACCTTTGAGATGACCTGAGCTGCTCCTTTAGACTAATGGCTTAGCACAGAAAGTTGCAAGGCAGAGGGATATAGTCAGAGATATATTTTTATTATTAGTCTGTTTTATTACTTACATTTTTCATCACTATCCTGTTACTGACTGCTATTCAGCCTTACTCTGGGGGCCCTTTCTCATGGGAAGATGATAATTTTAAACTCCCTTACACAGACTTGATGGTGCCAGGCTACCACCACCTCCCCACTGCAGTTCAGAGGAAGGACCGTGACCTGCATGCCCTCTCATCCCCTGCCGCCCACCTGCTTGTTTGGGCTCATCCTTGTCTTTCCAGCCACTCAGTCATTCACTGGTACTGTTTACTTGTTTGTTTGGCATTGAAGGACCAAGGAGTGAGGGCAAGGGCAACCAATGACTCCACAGAAGTGTTGCATGAGGTAAATAGGCAGCCTAATAGGCAGAAGGGCTAAGCCCTGTTTCACTGCTAATACACTGCAAGGAGCAGGGCAAGACATAGCACCATAGTGCCTTTGTACTGCCTGAGCATCTGCCTTGTTAGCAGCCTTGTATCTGGTAAGATGAAAAAGTAAGTGGTGTGTTAATGCCTGCCTAGTCCACAGGGGAAGATTTATTACTGGATACACAAGGTGAAATATCAGTTCAGAGTTTTGTTATGGCTTCCAGTGACCTGCATAGGGAAGGGAAAGCACATCAAAAACTCTGACAGGTCTTGGTTAAAAAATGTAAAAGACTAGTATGTTTGACACCAATTTCTTTGAGAAAGCAGAATGTCAGTATATTTTAAATAGATCACTAACAACTTTTCTTAAATAAAATCTTTATCTTAAACAGCATAAGAATTACCTTAGCACACGAAGAGAAACAGTAACCATAAAGCCAGTCTACAGCATTTGGATGGATAGAAAGACTGTCTAGAGTATTGGAATACATAAGTAGATGCCTATGGGGGAACGCATGACATATGAAGAATGGAGAGAACACTTCAGAAAATGGACCTATGAGGATGACAGTGATGCAAACCTCCCAGACTCAGACAAATCTACCAGACTGGAGACTTTTGCAGTTCAAGTTTGAAGTTCTGTGTTTTTGCATGTTTATTGTTAACGGTTTTGATTTAAAAGCTTTATTTTTACCCCCTTCCTGGTTTCTCCCCTCTTGGTTGTTCCTCTTGTAGTTTTATACCTGGTTGTCCTCCATCTTTTCTTCTTCCCCTCATGGTTTTCCCACCTTCTGCCCTAACCGTGGTTTCCTATTGGCCCTCAGGTCCCAAATTTAGCTGCCATCGCCCATTGGTCAGCCCTCACCCTGTTTTGCATACTGCACCCCCTCTCCATCCAATCACCACCCAGTTCTAGAACCTTCCCTCAGATCCCTACATAAACCCATGCTGCCCCTCAATAAAGGCTTTTTGCCATTTCACCCCCGCACGGTGTGGAATGTGCAAAGAGTCATCATTTTTCAGTCAACCGCTGTCAGATGCCAATATAAGACCTTACCTGTGATTTGATGCTCAAATATAAAAAGGTATGCCTGGCAATAACGTTTCTGTGACGGGAAAGTCTCTCAAAAAGCAAAAGAAAACCTAGAGCTAATTTAAATGAAAGTATTGTCTCATACTTTAAAGTGCCATACATACAGTGCCCCCAGGACCTAAAGAGAACATAAAAATGGAAAAATGTCTGGTAGGTGTGTACCATTGAGTAGTAAAATATTTTTTCGCTATATATCCAGATTATCTACAAGTACAAAATCTAACAGCTAAATAAAAGTTTAGAGGCAAAATGTTTTAGTAGGTTTAGATGTGATTGATATGAAAATGCAGACTTCCACTAGATCATTTTAAACATTCGCTCTTGGCAGGGTGAAAAAGGAAAATAATGTGTGTTTATATCAGACTTCAATTATCATATACAGAGTTATGGTTCACTGAACATACAAAAGCCATTTTTTAATTCACCTTTTTTTTTTTTTCTGGTACAATCAGTACTGATGTAAAAATGGGAGAATTCATTGAAGGGCCTCTTTTCATTTATCTGAAAAGCAAAAGAAGAATGGGAAAGAATAATGTGAGCAGAGAGAGATAAAGTCACTACAAGTAATTGCAGTCCTACACAATATATTTAAATACATTGGTAAATTAAACAAGCTAAAATTTGAAGGAGACTTGTTCTTCAAGAATTTGCCAGTCAGAGATTTCTTTCTGACAGAAGTGCATGCTCATATTTGTTACAGAAAGAGGAACTGAATGTTAAAGAAGAATCATTACAATAGGTTTTCCCAACATGTCCTTTGAAAATATTACTAATTAATAATTGGGACTGCTTTTATGTTACTGTTCTCTTAAAGCTTTTTCTCCTAGGTCACCTAGGTAATAAACTAGCTGGTGTTTGGTAGACCCAGGTCAAGAACTGAATGGGAAAAATAATTTTTATTTACCCTGTGAGCATTCAAGCTTATCACCTTCATTCTACGATGCAGGGCATCATAGTAGAGTTTTTCTTTCCATAATCTCTGCTGTATTTTTATGCTAATATGCAGGGGGCTGTTTTAATAATTTGTGAGATGCACACTCCATGGGCCTGAGTGATTGGAACCGCTGTTGCAGAAGGGTGTGACTCCCTTCCTGGTTGCACATCCAGACTTTTTTTAAATGGCAATAAAAATGTGTATGGGAAGAAGGAGATAATTGGGTAGTGCATTCTTTGAGTTTAATCTGATAAATAATCTGTATTTGTGATGGACAGAAGTGTTCTGGTGTTGCAGATGGGGCACAGTGTCAGGTTACTGGAAGGATACCATCTGAGTATCCAGTACCTGGAGACCACATGCTTCACCAAAGGCAAATAAATTTACCTGTCATGATACATTATTTTGATGTGGGAAATAATCTGTCAGCTTTTATCTGCTTTTCTATTCTCTTTGTTCTCTCATTTCTCTTCTTTTGCCGCTTCACCTATTTTTGCCTTCTATTTTCTGTCTTTTTTTTCCTCTGTATGCCTGTTTTCCCACATCACCTTGTGCTCAGTGTGTGAGGAAGGTAAATGACTTCTGTCCAGCATGAACACTCTTCTTTACTTTATCTTTAATAATCATTGCTATTGCTCAAATTTCATCTGGATCCCCTCACATTCACTGGGGGGTTTTCATTAACTTTTGGAGCAATTGTTCTCCCTGTAATGCCGTAAAATAAATTCCATTCTCTGGTTCCCAAGAACTCTTCATAATTGTTTCTGCTGCTTCTGATATGACAGCCATATATACCTGCAAGAAAACTGAAACCTTCTGTATTTTACGTGGACTTTCAAACTGAAATATTTTTAAATATACATGTTTTATTAAGAGATACCGTAGGAGGAATATGAGTGGGATGTTGTATGTTTCTTGGGAGATTATTCCAAGTGTTACGAGGTGGTTTTAGAAGTAACGTAGCCAAGAATGGGTGAAAAACACAAAAGCAGCTGCCTGAAGGGAAGAGGACAGGAATAAGGATTAACTGGGAAGTGATTAAAGAGATCCTTTGCCTATGAAGAAGATGAGAGGATGAGTAATCCCCTATGTTTGGAACATTCAACATTTAGGTGCCTCACCTGATCCTCTGTAAATAAGTGTGATGCTCAGACAGATAGACAGTCTCTCAATGTGTAATCCCTTTCAAGGGTTTGAATTTGAATGGCCAAGGAACTTGGACAAAAAAAAAAAAAATGAGTTGTTTGAAAACACTTTGAATCTTTGTTTTAAAACTGTGAAAAACAGTACTAGTAGTCCATGAACAATAATGGCCATGTATTTAATTTTTTTCCAACTTAATCCATGATATAACAAGTCCATTGAAAAATAGTCACAGATTTAAATCAAGGCAAGGCTTGGTTTTTTTGCGATTGCTTTCAATCAAACCATATGGATACAGTAAGACATTCCAGTGAATAGAGCTCAAACGCATTCTTTGTGCTAGAGTGAATAATCTTTGCTACCTTAGACTTAAAATAAGTAGATAAGCAATGGCGTTAGGTATGCTGGTTTCAAGGTAAACCCAAAAATGAACCCAACTCAAGAGTGATTACAAGTCAGAGTTACAATTACTAAAAAGATTTCAATAAATACAATGATACAGAGAGAACTGGTTCTAACCCAAAAAAACAAATGTGTAACCCAGCACCCTGGGACACAAACAGAATGCTGTTCTTTAGTGCCTGTGCTGAGCACCATCTGGTCTCCCTGAGTGCAAAGTAAAAGGGAAGGGAAACCTGTTGGTGAGGATGATGGTCACAGTTCTGTCAAAGCAATGATTGCAATCCTGTCAAGAGCAGCAGTTGCAGCCTGCTGAAGTTCTGGTCCTCCTCTGGATCTGAGCAGTGGTACCACAAGTACCAAAACCTCAGGATGCTCAGGTTCAGGTGGGATTGCCCAGTACCTCCCCCAGGGCAAGGAGTTCCACAGTGGGTGATTTAACTCTGTCAGTGATGAGATATTTTTGGAATCTTTGATGTTCTTTGATCATTTCAGGTGCCTATTGTGCCAGTCCCTAATGGCCCATTAGCAGACATGACCCTGCAGGCTGGGTGTGAAGGTGCTAATGCCTCCCTGGAGGGGAGTCATTGGTGTGAAGATAGGAACATTCCTGTGCCTTGCAGGATTCTTTAACTCCCGGCTTGTAGCCCAAGGGGTCAGGTGTGCCCTGGGTAGCTGCTGCAAACGATCCATTATTAACAATTCACGAGAAATGACACAGAGGGTGTAGAATACACAGTTTTGGCATACCCACATAGTCACCCACATAGTGATAAACTGGTCCCAGCCCCTGTAACCAGCTAGGACATTATGAAATCATGATTTCTGTCTCATTTTTACCCCCTATAACCTTCTCCCCCTAACACAATAATGCCAGGTAATGCTCCTACCACCTTTTGTGTGTGTATTTATTTGCTATGTAAAAAAGAACATGTACAGAGACCATGTCAAAATCTGATACATGCCTGAAAGGCAAGTATCACACTGGCACTGAAAGCAGCTTTCTGCTACCAAGGAAATGAAAAAAACCCCCTAATTTATCGATATCTTTCATTCAGAAAAGTGCTTTATAATCAGGGGTTTTTTTTTTCTTCAATCAATTACCAATTTTTCTTGAATGTCTTAAAACTTTTCTTCTGGAAACCTTGTCCTTCTGTTGAAAATTAGCCCATGGATTAAAAAGTTACCAGCAAGGAAAATCACCACTGTGTTCTATAAATCTCATTTAATAAAGGACTAGACTAAAACTAGATTCAGCATCATATTTCGGGGGAGGGAGAGGAAGGGGGAAAAGAGTATTTAACAAATACTGCTATCAGTAAGTTAGTCATCAGTTGAAGCAGTGTTTTATAACTACCTATGTGTACATAAGGATCCGTCAAAAATAGAGCATTTCAAAACATCCTTGTGATTCCCAGGAGACCTTTATTTGTATAAAAAGAAGGGTACTAAAGGGTAAGAAGTGACACTATGTCCTGCCGCAGAGAAGACTCAGTAAATTAAAAATTGTAACTATATTGTCAAAGATCTGATTTTGCAGTGATAGCTTGCTTCCTAGAAATACAAACATACCCAAAAAGAAAAATCGATTGATGACACCTCAACACAAGACATTGTAAGGATATCCTTTTTTTTTTTTTTTTTTTTTTTTTTTTTTAATGCTGATCTTCCATGAATTCTTTTTAAATTACTTTTATTCCTTTTATTCCGAAGAGGACATACAGGGGTGTGTGTTAATGTTTTGATTACAGGCTCCACAGAAATAATGCCATATTAGATTTGGACAGCATCAGCAGTGTCTGCATATGTCTGGTACCTCACAGGATTTAAAGAAACCAATCACATTGCCAGCCCTGTTCTGACTTGTACTGCCTGAGATGGGATGCTGGGCATAAGGCTTTGTTAGTGCTTTTGCTAAAAGTGCTTTTGCTTTTTGTTTTTACTCACAGTCATGCAAGTATGGTTTAAAATGAAATGGGAAAAAGAAAAAAAAAGCTCTTTTGTTTCTTACATTTTTTTTTAAAAGAGCTTCACAAGATACTAATGAGGTATTAATAAACTGCACTTTAAAGGGTACTCTATGATAACTAGAATATGATGCTTGGAGAGCTAAGAGATATGCACATTGCTTATCAATAAGTAGTTTCAACTGAGTCATTAAGTCTCAAAATTTGTGCCAATTTTTCTAATAGAATATTTAAAAATAGCAGTTCAGTAAGACATCTCTCCAGCATAGAGAATCCCCAGGCTGTTTCATGCTTTTGAACATATTTCTCTCCACCCTGCTTTTATGGCACAGTAAAAAAAGTATCTCACTGCTTAGACCACTTTCAGGATCAGCAGTGTAATTTAGGCTGCTGTGAGATTGCTTAAGTTACACTGGGGGCAAAATCAGCACGAACCTATTTGAGGGAGAGCAGTTATGTATACTTCCCTTTTGCTGTATCTTTGCTTGTGCCTCTTGCTCATGGGGTGAAGGAATTAAATATTCCATCAACTTCATTGGGCTACAGTCCTGTTTTATTTCCACGTTTCTACTGCAAAGGCTAATCTAGCCAGGGAGTACATGGAATTAAAAAATAGAAAGGTCAGAAAAAGAGGTCATTGATTGTTATCTTGCTTCCTTTACACTCAGCTCTGAACTGAATCCATCTTCTCAAATGCAATTACATAGCAATATAAAAATTACATGATTGGTACGATACAAGTATGAAATGTGCATTACCATAATTAAAAAAAAATAGAAGTTAATTGCATCTTTGTAAAATTGGACATCTTAAACTGTCCAGAATATAATAGGTCAGGAAATTCAGGAAAGAGTGAGGCAGTCTCTAGTTGTACAACAATGTAGCACACTAATATATCAAAGCCTTTCTCAAGAGCAGTTTATGTTTAGTGTCATTTGCTTAGAGATGAAAATGAAAGATGGTTGAAAAATCAATCAGGACATTGATTTTTCACCATTAAAAAACTCGGGAAAGTAGAATTATTGAATGAGATCACCATTTAAAGAATCGTTTGATTCTTCTTTCTTCTCAAGAGCGTGCAGCTTTGTAGCATATTTTGTGCCCTTCTTCCTTGGCTCAGTGAGTGAAGGATTTTATTTCTTTTCTTTGCAGAGGACTTCTACAGGTGAAACTCTTCAGCATGTGCTGTAACAAATACCAGGTTCTAAGCATGTGAGTTGGTGATTCCAAGATGTGCTCCAAATTAAGCATGTGTTTTCAGTACTTCATTCATTTGTATTCTGAATATTTTTTCCCTGTTGAGAACATGTCTTAAGTAGAGGGGCTGAGCATTTGGTACTCCTCCTGCCTCTGTTGCTGATGATGATTTTAGGTCTGTAGTGAGACCCTTGACATAGAAGTGTTGAACTGAAGGTAGTCTAATTAGCTGTCACAAGCCTCAATAATTTTTATTTGGTATGAAGGAAAGGATTCTAATCAGATATTAAATGAAAATTGAGGCTTATTGGATTAGTTTACTAGAAGACAGACAGTTAGAAGTGTAGGTCTCAGATATCCTGCATGTCCTTAAATTTCTGAATGCTAACCAAAATGTATAGACCTGGCCTTATTCTTTTACCATTTATCTTTATTAGAACTGAAAAAAATCTACCTATCATTATAGTTTCTGAAAGGTATGCTAATATGAATGTTAGGATTGGAGATTTCTGCAAACTTTCATCAGGTCTTGAGTAAAACCTTTGTTTGAATGGTTTATTTATTATTTTTGCCCAGTCAATGTACTTTAAGGTACTTTTGTTTATTTGTTGGCAATGAAAGCTGACACCAATATACCATTTCTAATGGCATTGCAGTTTTCTTACTGGTAACAGGAAGATCTTTGAAATGGAAAACTCCTAACAAGTTATGAAGAGCCCTGTGGTGCTTCACAAAGCTATTTTAGTTTTATAGTATAAGCCTGAATACTGACATGGAGTTCACTGAAGTTCAGTGAAGTTCATCTGTATATTCTTTGAAAAAGAAATTAACTCCTCTCTCTGTGTTAGCTCTAAAACCCCCCTGGTATTAGCATTTCTGTGGCATGCTAGATCTAAACAATTTAAACACTTTATAACTGTGAAGCCTCAATATTGATCTGCAATTTAGCTGTAATTATAATAAACAGTAGTAGATGCTAGTATAACTGTTACCATAAGAAGCCAAACATTTTTGGAAAACCAGAACCATTCTTTGCTTAATGTTACACAGGTCACAGAGCAGTCAAACTGACAAAATCTGAATTGTATCTCTGAGAATTTATTTCTCTATTCTGAACAAATGCAATTTTATCCTGCAAGAAGCACACAAACATATCTTTCTATGCTTTTAATTAGACAGATTATTTATTCATATCTTTATACATATGAAATGAAGAGAGATGGTGATAGACAGACATTTTTGTGACTCCAATAAGTAGTTATAAATGCTTTTACTTACATGTCTTTGGCATAAATTTATCTCATGAGCAACCTAACATGGAAAAATGCCTCCATTTAATAGGCTTACATTTTCTCTGTAACAGACATGGAGCATAGTATCTATGTCTGTTTTAATGACAATAAATATATGGTATCAGCTTTACTCCACGTGCAGATCTTTTCTGTTCTTGCTATTACTATTTTCTGTGCAAAAAAAGAAAAAAAATGTATGTACAAAAGAAAAAAAAATTTATGTACACAACCTCTTTTTTTCTTTTTTTTTTTTTTTTTTGCCTTTTTATGGTATTAGAGAAAAAGTTATAATCCATGTTTGGTTATTTTTCACTTGGAAAAAAATAAACCTTTGTGCTATCTGCTTTTGTAAAATATACTGTGAATTTTTTATCCACAAAACTGAGGATAAGAAGACAACTTGTAGACACAAATATCTGTAAGAAATTGCACATAAGATCTAATAGTAGATTACAAGCAAAACAGCAGGAGAGAGCAGGATGTGTGAAACAAAGAGCTCTGTCTGAGAAGAATGCATTGTGTATCACTGAGGTTTGGGAGTGGCACTACAAAAGCTTTAACATCAGAGCACACACATAACACGCATGACATATTAAAGGGAATGTGAATTGTATTGCAGCTACCATGAGCCTCAAGAATACATTGCTGTTTATTTTATGTTTAAGCAATTGAGCCATAGTTTGTCTGACCCATGAAATATATGACTACATTGGGGATTTCAGCCATAATCTAGAGAGGAGAGGAAAAAAGAGGTATTGTGCAGCTGAAGTGTTTCAAACAGGTCTCATAATACAAGAGCATGTATTATCATGGGCAAGGCTTATGACAGTGAAACAAGCACCTGTCCCTGGGGATAAATTCCTGCTTAGACTATATTCTGTGCAGAGTAGCATAGAGATTACAGATGGAAAATGGTGTAATTTATGTGTGATGAGCTAGGCACAGCACTGTTGTGTCTATAGGTAGGAGGAGCCTGATTTATGTAATGTGCCAATGCAGCACTAGTGTGTTTGGAGAGCATTTCTCAGCATGAGACAGCAGCCAAACAGCTGTGCAGGAGCAGTGCAGCTTAATAGGTGGAATTTTTAAAAGACCAAATGGAAGTGATGGTGCTGCACATTACTCTGATAGACATATGGCATCCCCTGTGGAAGTGTGGCTCTGTGTAACATGGTGTCATTGGACACGTTTTCAGGAAAACAAGATTATTCTTAAAGGAGCTATCTCCTCATTCTACAGCTGCTGAGAGATCAGTATTCTACTATTGTCAGCTGTAGTGCTTTATGCCTGAGCTGGTGCAGACACTAAACAATACCCAAAAGTCTGCAGTATGCCACAGATAAATTTGAGATGTAAGGGAGTATTTAATTGCTTTTAGGCCTGATTTGATTTTTCTTGTACCCAGATATGATTGTGTTTCTCAGCCTTAACTGTTCAGAGGTGTGTAGATGTCATTTACTTCTCTTTCTCTGTGTTCATTCCATTTTTGTGCAACCCTTGCAATAGCACTTAATTGCTTGCACAAATGTGTGAGTTACAATTTAATCTTATTGACATTTCTCAAATAACTACTTTGACCATATCTAAATCAGACCTAGTGAAAAGATCAGAATATTTTGAGTCTCAGAACTCACATGGTGGTCCTCTACCTTGCTGCTGCGTTGGTGCACTGCTAGGCACCAGCTGTGGGGTTAGATCTGTTATGCTGTAAACAGGAAGCCTGAGTTGTTACAGTGGCTGCTACCTGACAAAGAGAAAATATGAACAATGCACTATCTTTTATAAAAAGTGTAGAGAGAAAGTTCCTTGATTTTTGTTATAGACTATCTAATGTAAGTAAGATAATTTTGGAAACTTTTTTCCTTTGTGAGGCTTTAATCCTCTTCCACTAGGTTTTTTCAAGCTTTACAATCATTCTTGACCTATCTGAATATACCTTTTATTCTGCAAACAAAAATGGTGCTCAGGATCACCAGTTAAACTCAGAATAATTGTTTGCGAATCTTAACTGACTTTATTTCCTTCTAACATATACTGCAGTGCCTTATCCAAATGTTTATGTGAACTATTGTGAATCGCTGACAAAAATTACATACTGAGATTGCATTGTAAGTGTTTTTCTCATTGCTTTAGGGATATCTGGAAATGGAAAGATGCAACATGAGACAGTTTGTCTTTTTTATTATATTTGCTTTTTCCTGTTTTGTTTGTTTGGTTGGTTTTTTTAAGGAAGAAATGATAGCTAGAGCTTCACTACTTTGAGCAATAGGGTCTCCTAACTCATTGAAAAAAGTAGTGTATGTAAAATTGATTTAGTGAGACTGCAGAAGAAAGGTCAGCTGCTTGGGAATGCAAGTGGATTTGCAGTCACAGACGAAAGCTATTCTAAACACCAAACAAAGATGCATGTCCTAATATAGATTTTTGTCTTCTCAGTGCAGATCACCACTTATTTACTTTTTCATTTGTGTATTGCAAAGCTGCTGAAGGCATAATCTACAGCTTTTAAAATGGTATATGGGAATTGTAAATAATACTTTTAAAATAGTAAATAACGTATGTCAATGATGCCCTAGGGTGCTATGCAATAGTATAAGTGACAAACTTTTGACATTTTCAAAAGCAGGAGACCTGATTTATGATTTCCTAAAATGATATCATGAGCTTGTATCCCCAGAAGTCTCCTCTAGGGGCACATTCATTGCTAATAGGACAGATGAGTAATAAAAGAGCTGAAACCTGCTGTTCCTGCTCTCATTAACACTCCAGAATGCTGTGTGTAGGCATAACAGAGAGGAAGTCACACAATTTTTCCATCCTGCTTGTAACTGCTTTTGCTGGACCCACCACCATGCTGTGTTAGTAGGTATTACGGTTTTCGTACCGAATGTGTGACACCAGCTATATGATTTCTTGCGAGCAACTTTCCTTTTCAAAACAAATTGATGGACTAATGAGAGAAAAATCCTTACTACTTGAATGCTGCAACAATCCAGTATCTCTCCAAACTTTTGGCCTTAATATAGAGACAGTTGTTACTCCAGAAGATGATTTTTTCCTGTTAATAGGAAAAGGGTGTTTGATGCTGTTCTGTGATTGAACTCCCGATTTATCTTCAGAAACCAGTCAAATAATTCAGCAGCTTGGAAAGTTTTTGTCCATTTTCTTACAGCAAACATATATATATAAGTCAAGTTTTCAGTTATTTCTTCCTAAGCAAGTGCTGCTGTGATGTAAGCGTAGATCTGTAGTCGAACAGTTGACGCTGAGGACTTGATATTCAGGGTGTCTTTTAGGGGTTTATTCAAGCTAACTCTGCTCTGGTCCTGTGGAATGAATGCCTAATAGCATATATTCCACTTCAGACTTTTATTTGGAAGTCCTAGTCTCTGTGGGACCAGAAGGATCAGGAAAGATCTGTATTTTATTTGAAAAAACTATACATTACATTATTTCTATTATAAAGTTCAATTCAGGCATACTAGAATTATTTGTAAATGTGTAATAACTTCTAAAAATAGTTTTGTACCATTGTACTTGAATATTTCCTAGTATTTACACTACTTTTCCTCTAAAAATCAGAAGTAGAAAAGTTCTGTATTTTAATGCATGTGTTGGTTATGTGACTTCAAAACAGTTGCAAAGTCTGCTGTTGACTTTTCTAATAGCTTTTTGATTTCCCACTGAGAACAGTGCAAGTGCATTTACTGCCACTTCTGCCCATTCCAGTGTTTTCCCAACCGTTACAGAAGCTTCTGACTCTATGAAAAGTGAACCACTTGTCTCTGATGGTGATAGAACTCTTCGAAGAGATACTTGCAAGTTGTTTTCATTAGGACAAATTAATACTAATATCATAAAAGCACTTTTTTTGGTATATGTGGTAGAGTAGGGGAAACAACTTGCAAATGTGATAAAATTGGACTTTTTAATGTTGCACATCTTCATCAGTGCCCACAAAAGTACTGCTTGCTCTTTGCTGCTAAGATAGCCCTAAACCTTCTCTGACACTCCCATTTCTGTGCTCCTGCAATTCCCTTATTACTTACAAAGGCTTTTGCTTGATCTTGTGATGAGTTAGTTCATGTAGTTAAAGTTATCCTGAAACACCTCATTATTTTGTTGGTTGTACATTTCCTTGAACTAAGTTAATTTGGCTGTAACATTAAGCTAAACTGAAGTCTCCAAGTTTGCTTCTGAAGTTCTTCAGTTATGTTAGCTTTCCTCTAGGATTTACTTTTATATAATAAGTGGATTTTTAGCATGCTGAAATACTGTTTGCTTTCTCAGCCATTTCAGAATTATATTATTTGCACATCAGGTCTTAACATTCTTGTGACTTGCCCTTTTCTTCATTTTTTAATCTCTATGATGGTTTTGCTTGGAATAAAGTTACTTTTCTTTTCAGTGGCTACTATGGGGTTATGTTTTAGATTTGTGCTGTAAACAGGGTTGACAGTATAGAGATGCTTTTGTTATTGCTGAACAGGGCTTGCACAGAGCACTGTAGTTCCTTGAAAATTATTCTTATAATGACAATGCAATATATATTGCCTATATGTAGCCATTTTATATAAGAACATGGAAAAAGAACAGAAGAGAGATTGAGTTAGTTAGGAAAGTCAGAGTTCTGCTCCAGAGTTCTGCTCTGAGCCTCTGGTATTTCTTTATGTGAAGAGATTTTAACCAAAATCAGATTTTTATTGATATTTTCCTTTGTAGGTATACTCTTCATTTCCACCTGGCAGATCCTTCTCAGCCCTGATTGATAGAGCTGAATTCTGAAGCAGGCAGCTATAATCCAGATGGAATCTCTGATTTTTCTTCTCACCCTGCTGCCTTTCCTTCAGCTGTGCTATCTCGACATTTCTGCAGACAAAATATCTCAACATCAGAATGGAGTTCTGTTCAAGTGCAAAGAGAACATAAAATGGCAACTCCATTAAGTGATTGATCTGCTTTCTCCATACAGCCTCCATATATCAGGAGACTCTTTTCTCACCAGTTTTGGTTGTTAAGCGAGGCATTCCAACTTTCTGACTTAGCAATTGAATCACTCTTTCAAGGTACTTAACTCCTTCCATTGTTGCCTAAATTTTCGATAAAATACTTAGGCTCCTGGAGTTCAGTTCTTTTGAATATAACTTAGGTACACACTCCAAGAAGATAGAGGTAGGAATGTGTACAGCTCCTGTGCCTCATCCTTTTGCCCACCTCTGCTGGCCTACTCTGGTATTTGAAAGCTTTTGATGCAGTTTGTATTTTATCACCTTTAGGTATCAAATTATATTTTGGTATCTCAGAGTGAGTTACTATCAGAGCTTTCCTAAAAATATCTGAAGATTCATGTTAAATATTAGCTTACTGTGGGACTTTGGCATGCTGGGTGCATGATTTTCCTGGTGCATATTAGGGCTTGCTTAATTTTCTAGCATTGATTCTACATGTCCTTGAAACAGACTTCTCCTGCAGTGAGTCCAGGTGTTTCTTAAAACATTTTATACCCCCTCCCACTCAGGCTGGCTTTGAGACTGCAACATCTGCAACTGCTCTTCATTGTTTCCTACATCATGGAGTGATGGCATGTATTATTTAATGTATTGCATATTTTTTCTCATCTCTGTCAGTATCTCGCACTTATATCTCAGTGCTTAATAAAGCTATGAAAAGAGACAATTGCCATAATACAGGAGTGGAACACAGAAGAACTGAATAGTAGTAAAAGGAAGTTATTCATTTCAAGTCCTTTTATGAAATTAAATTCATATGTCATAACCCATCTTTTTTAAAACATCAGATGATTCTTTATTAAGCAGTTTATTACTAATTCCATGAATACCATATGAGTATGTTGGAGTGCAGAATATCACAAACCAAAATTATCTTTGAGGCAAAGTCAAAATCATTTAGTGGACAAAAAAGCTTTGCTGAAGCAGGTGGTTGTTAACTTTGTGTCTTCCTTACTGCATGAACCAAGTTGATTCAGAAAGTGAATTTAAAAGGAAGTTCTCTAACAATGGAATGTTCCTTCATGTTCCCTGAAGTAAAATATGTTAAGTTTTGAAGAAGCAAAACAGTGGTAGTAATCATGAAGACACAGGAACATGGAAATATACTGTACAATTGTCCTCTTTGCTATAGAGGCCACTTAACACCAGTTCAGATTGAAATGAGTTAAATATACTCAAATAGCAAGTACAAATATTTGCTTTTAATTTAAAAATATTATTACAGAAGTATCTTCTGTGCAAGAAATATTGTTGGCAGTACTACACACAACTTCTACTACATGAGCAAATAAAATTTGTGAAAGAAAACTCAATATCACCAAAGCAGCTGCAAATGAATTGCTTTTTATTAGCCAAACCCATCTGTTACTGATAGTTCCAGTAGGTTTTTTATTTTTGTCATCTAGTGAAAAATAAAGTAAGAATATTCACACATGTATTTTCAAATTTCATCACTGTCCCTCTTTTTTCCTGCTTTAGGCATCTAAGGGTTTGTGGCATTTTTCAGCCTATTCAGGTCAGTTTTGAAATCTATGTACCTATGTTGTTTTCATGATTTGTGGATGAACTAAAATTTGAAATGATCTTTGTACAAAGATCTTTGTCCCCTTCAAACAGATCTCATCATTGACTTTTTTTTCTTTTTCCTTAGATTTTGTTGATGTTGCTTTTAACTAGATAGCCTCTCCTGGGTATAAACTTGTCTCAATTCGTTCCTAAGTGATAGAACAATCTTGATGGGGTACAACTTCGAGTTTGTCATAGACCTTTATGAGGTTTTTGGAGAAGGATTTGATTTTACAGTATGTTTGCTCTAGGAAGTGTTGGATAGACATGCAGTCCTGCAGTGCATGAAAAATCTAATTCTTCCTAGTGGCAAACTGATAAAATTTCTCATAAAATGTGCTAGACCTCTGTTTAAGCAGTGTCTGAAGTCAGGTGCCGGTTCTGGACAGAGTCTGTACAAACAGACACGTGCTCTAAAGAGCTTGAGATCTAGGCTGGCTTCTCCTCCCAAGCTGCCACACACTGAATATTACTGTTACAAAGCTGTACAGTGGAATATCAGTGCCAATATTACTTGAGCCTTTGAAGGAGTTAACTTACAAAGAGGCACAGAAGAAGCACCTGCAAGTTTTGAGTCAGCGAACAGATGTCACTTGTATTTGGAAGCAAAATCCTGTTCTGTCATTCTACCCCATTCTAGTGTCGGATTTTTCCTAGTGTTATTGCATACTATTGCATTTGGCTTTCAATATTACAGTATTTTCCAGATGATGAAGTAATTCAAAGTATTGTTAAAGTCACTTGAAATATCTACTATGCTGGAAGATGCTACCAAGAATGTAAGAGATTTTTACATTAACAACAATGATTTTTAATTGTGTCAAATCACTTTATTACAAATGCCTAAAAGTACCTATAAGTTGCTATTGTCATTTAAAAAAAATTGAAAACTGAAGATATGTAGAATAAAGCCAAATTCAGAATATCAGAATATCTTCAGAAATGTGGTGAAATTTTTGAATGTTATTCCTAAGTGTAGGGTAGGTTTTAAACATCCTGTATTAGAACATCCTTTGCTATTAATTGTAGCTAGCTTAATCTGCAGGAAAGAGGACACAGAGAGACAGGGTAGTTTTTCTTTTGTCTCTGAATCACTGTGAACTCAAAAACTCTGTCCCCATTTTTTTCCAGCCATTGACAAGGTTGGCAGTACTTACTTAGCCTGTAAGTACTCCTTGAGGACTCACTGTGTAATACGTGTGCCTCATCTGTCCTACTACAGAGATGTTTGTATATGTACAGAGCCATAATAATATGCAAAAAACTTGTGAAGGAAGTGTAAGGGGTATGGCGGAACTTACTGCCAGAAAAGCTTGGATGTAATTGGAGAGACTTTGCCCTCCCCTATGACAGGCAAGGAAAAGAAAGCTGAGCCTTGGCAGAAGCTAGAAATCATGAAAGCTGTTGTGGGCAGGATTGTTTTCCCAGATTACAGCAGGCTAGTTGGCCAAAGTTTAATGACAGTGCGTTGGAAACCATGAACTGCAGCATGCCACACAGTAAGGAAGTATTCTTCCATGAGACATTATAAGAGAACCTATCTTGTTCCAGTTAGCTTTCATTTGAGTTCCTCTGTCTGGCCTCTTTGAAAATTTTTTATTGTCAAGGCTTATCTCATGCAAATGCTGAGCATTCTGGATTTTCTGAAGGAAAACTAGTGTCAGTGTACTTGCATGATGCTGGTGATGATGCTCCTTCAGTTCAATTTTAAAAGGTCAGCACTTCACATGAACTTGAGTCAAGTCAGTATTTATGGTGGCTGAAGGAAATCCATTAGTAAGGAAAGAAACACTTTCTAGACATGCTTCAGTAATTTTCCTTCCTTTCAATTGTGCTGTAATTTTACAACAGAGTTGAAGTGTTGTTTAATAGAAACTGGGGTTTTTATTGTGGTACTTGGGGGCTGATCAGGGATGTAGCTGCCCAGTATTAGGCATCCAGTAGAGATGCAACCCTAATGTAAATGGAAGGACTGCAGCAATTGTATTGCTAGAACATGAGGCAAGAGTATTCACCATATCTTCTTTTAAGAGATCAAAGCTATGATAGAGCTCCTTTCTCCTTGACTCAGATCCCTGCATTACCTGAGTGTTTTGTAAAGCAGAGAATAGGTGGTGGTTCCTGTCTTGAAGGAGATACCATCTACTTGGACTAAAAGGCACAGGGGAACATAAGCAGAATGGGTAAAATGAGCAAAAAATTGTTTTCACAATGTGGATGAACAGATGGGAAGACTGAGGTTGATGTGGAACAAAGGTGATGATTGTTCCAGGACAAATATAATGGATACACTGTCAAGAAAGGGAGTACAAGCTAGAACTGTGTTCGTGAAACCTAAGGGCAGCCATACTCAGCCTGAGGATCCTGCTTCAGACTGGTAGTGTAGGATGCCTGGTTGACCTGTTTTTTGAATATAGTTTCTTTCACTTCCTAAAATGTGTTAGTTTGATTCAGCTTATTTACGTTATGGAGGAAATCTTTGCTTATAGTTATTTAAGCCTACGGATTTTAAACCCATCCAAAACTGATGACAAAGAATTACAGCTATTTCTGTTCCCATCAAAGAGAAAGGTTCTCTATTCTCACATGGATGCTTCACAGCATTAGTTACTCATACTGTTACACATTTCCTATATGCTTCTAAGATTGTAGAGAAGTTGATTGACAGAGCTCCCATTCAACAAACATGAAAATGTAATAAGCTTTAAGGACGCACATTCTTTCATAGTTCTATAAACAAAACAAATGCTATGTTTATGGTAGCTTCAGTTGCTCAGCTCAGCAAGTATTATATCAACTGTTGTTTTTCTCAGCTTTATTTCATTTTAGATATACCAGTTGTAATACTTTGGAATTGCTTATATTTAATTCTAATGTTATACTATTGTATTGTCTATCCTGAATCTATAGCCACACAAAATGTATATGAAGTAAAATCTCCATCCCATAACTGAAAAGAGGCTATCTCTGGCAAAATCAAATCCAAACAATACAAAAAAATCCCTCTCCTCCCCCACCCCGAGCTGCCAAGCTCAAACCACAGAACTTCAAAACTCCAAACTTGCAACTTAGTCAGAAATAAAGCAGAAGAACAACAACAGTAATAATAATCTGCCTAGATTGAAAAATTTCAGTTTGGAGAACATAAACTCTGTGACTAGACTGTGGTCGTGCACTAATCTGTAATTTTGAGATTTAGAACACTGTATTGAATGCCTGAAATCTGCACAAGAAATTTTTATCCTTACAAGATATGGAAGATGTTGTATGCATGAAGTTTCAAATTGAGAAATTAAAATATATTTTGCTTTTGAGTTGAAATTAGAAAAAAATGCTTCTATAGTTAGTGTTGTGTCCTCTGCAAATTAGAGAATAATCATGGAATCAAACAACATTCTGAGTTGGAAGGGACCTACAGGGATCATCAAGGGTCAGCTCCAGACCCTGCACAGGACCATCCCCAAGAATTACGCCATGTGCCTGAGGGTGTTTTCCAAGTGCTTCTTGAACTCTGTCAGGCTTGGTGCTGTGACAACTTCCCTGGGGAGCCTGTACCAGTTCTCAGACCCCTTCTGGATGAAAAACCTTTTTCTAACATCCAACCTAAACCTTCCCTGACACAACTTCAGGCCATTCCCTCGGGTTCTGTCTCTGGTCACCACAGAGATCAGTGCCTGCCCCTCCTCTTCCCCTCAAAAGGAAGTTGTAACTGCAGTGAGGTCTCCCCTCAGTCTCCTCTTCTCCAAGCTGAACAGACCAAGTGCCCTCAGCAGTTCCTGGTTTGCCTTCATCATATTGATGAGACAGCAAACAGTATCTACAACTACACACTTAGATGCTGTTACCTGACCTAGAGTGTATATTTGAGAGAAGGTTTTAAAAATTGTTTTCAGTGGTTGAACACAGGGCTCCTACAGATATCAGCCTCTTTAAATGAAGTAACTTGTTCTATGAACATGGAAGTCATTCCTCTGTGGAAAACTTTGCAGTTTTAAAAATGTCAGTAATTGTAAAGACTTTTTATTCTGTTGGTAGGCACAGCCATTATTTCTCCTAGTAGTTATGATGTAGCAATATACTTCAGTTGTAATCTTTTTATATGCATCTAATCAGGCAGAAAACAGTTTCAGGCCATAGATTACATCTTGGCAGCAAGAAATTCCTATGAGAACATATTTAAATTTACACCCTTCTAGCTTCAAATAGAGGATCAGGAGCACTGCAGGTTTCGGACCCAGAAATGTAAAGTAAAACGTGGCACTGCAGACGTAGTCCTTGTTATGAGAGAGCCCGGTAGAGCTTTGTACATGCTCACAGTTGCCCTTCAGGGCCTTGGAATATCTGTTTGCTTCCTGTTTCTTAGGAGGCTCTTTGCAGAGGACCTCACCAAGCCTTTGTTCTTATTGTCAGTTTTCATTGCACAAATATGCCTTGCTCACTGCACGTGATTTACAGACCACATCAGCAGTCAATTGTCAAGTATGCTGGTGTTTGAGAATTCCGAAAGAGTGGCATACAGAACAGTTAGAAAACTGTAAAGAACATAAACTATCTCTGCCTGTTTATTTTTTCAGTGTTGAATAGATAGTTACAATTACTTTAGGTAGTCTTGGTTGCAGGGGTGGGGAGGGGGGTTTGCTTTTTGTTTAAATCAGGGATCAGCACTATTCATTTGCTTCAACAGAGTACAGGATGCAGAGCAGGAAAAAAAAATAATTAAAATTCTGAAACAACAGAGCACCTTCAGAAGAATGTGACTATGTGGAATTTTACCAGCTGGTTTTGCAGCTGGCTATGAATTGCAGGCTGTTTGTTTGCTTCCAGCACAATGTCTCCAGTCAGTGAACAGAAACAGCAATCCTCTCTGGGGATTTCATATCGAAAACAGATCCAGAATACTTGTTCAATGATGACTGAAGACACACATTTATCTGCTGTCTTTTGAGATGCATGAGGAATGTAAGCCTAATTCTGCACTGAGTATTCTTTGCATGTTTTATTATCCTAATCTATTTTTTAGAAAAATAGTTATATACAGTCATTCTTTTTTCCCCCTTGGGAATTACTCTTTCCGTGCTGCCCTTCTCTCAGACCTTGTAAAATGTCTCCTGTTCAGCAGCAGATTTCTACATGGAAAGCCTATATGGAGGGTCCCTGCAAAACATAATCAAGAGTTTGGGAATGACTTGAAGCAGCTGAAAAATGATTATCAGTTAAGATAATACACAGTGAGAGAAAGTGGTGAGGGAAAGGTAATCAAATGTGAAGTCGGTTGCGTATTAATATGTCACTCAGAATAGAAAGAATGCTCTTACTAGGAAACGCCAAATGCACTTATTAAGGAAAACTGTAGCAGTCAGAGAAGTTTCCAGAGGGTGGGGGTGGGGGAAATGCTGCTGTTCTGTCCTGTTATCCATCATGTGGGTAGGCTCCTACTATGTGAACATACAACTTAGTGATGTAATTGAAGGACAGTCACCATGAAGGAAAATGGGTATCCAACCTTTATGAACATTTCCTCTCTCCTCACCCTAGACCCCACCCCAACTAACAACCCAAAACATAACTAGTAGATATAGCAACAGCAAGAAAACTGAAAAGAGCATCAAGCAACCGTGGTGCAACCATTAGCTTAGTGAGTAGCAATTTTAACATGTCAGGGCATCATGCTTGTCTCTTGTCGGGTCCAATGACTCTCTGGTTCCATTTCCTCCCCAACTGTTCACTTGAAGATGGGATTTGGCATTGCCTATTTCTTTAAGGACTTATTGCATTCACCTAAACCTGTATCACTTTGCAGGCACATTTCAAAGGATTACGAGCGCATTGTTTGATCTGTTTTGGAAGTGAGATGAGATACTGCAGCTAGCATTCTGTGCAGTCATATGGACCAGCCTGACTTCACCACTTGTTTTATCCATCTGGTTGCAGGTCATAAATGTGACCTCTCTTCTGTCTCTTAGAGCTGTTAGAGTATGCTTGGCTTCAGCTGGCATTCAAAAACTAACAAAAGGCAGCTACTTGATTCCAAAAAACTGAGGGGTTTTTTTCCACTGTTGCTTGTATAAAATGAAAATTTACTTAAAATTGTAGTGGGAAACAAGCGCTTACTTTTTCCAAACACCATCTCTTTTTTTTTTATTCTATTTTTTTTTTGCAGTGATCCAGGACCAGAGCCTGTAATTAGGTGGCTCATTCTTGGTGATTTCTCACCTCACTCAATGATGTGAGTTACTGGATAGGAAGAAAAGATTCAGAAATATGAGAATTCTTACCTTAAGTAATCTAGGAATAATCTGCCTCATATTTTAGAAATGTTCCTTAAAGTTATTTCTTGTATCTCCCTGCTACAAAATATCTGATTAAGAAACTCATTCAAATGGAGGAGAAATATCTTGTCTCCAAAAGTAACATATTTAAAAAGTAACCCCTAGCAGCTTAGGTAAGTTTTAGTGCAAGCAGAAATGGATCACAAACTTTCAGCTATTAATAAACAGTGACTGGCTCAAAATTTTTTCTCAGAAGAATATAATCACCTTAAAAACTGTTCTCCCCTTTTTGGTTTGTAAAAGACTATTTACCCCTTCAGTACAAACCCTCTATTCTCTCCTTCAGTATAAACCCTGTGCCCAGCAAAGAACTTGTTTGCTTCTCTGATCTAGAATTTAAAGAGGTGTATGACAAAGTTTTTTGTTTATAGACCAAAAATTTGTGCCACTTTCTCATGAATAACGTGACTTGAAAAAGTAACTTGAAAAGAAAAGAAAGGAAATGAAAAACAACCAAAACCAAGAAAGATTTGTTTGGAATGAGAGGCTGGGAAGAGGCTGCTTGCTCATCACCATTTACAGTCACTATTACATGTACAAATCTACATTTTGATCTGCAAACCAAAATGATCAGCTGATTGTATGGACTATCAACCAGATTTATAGTTGGTTCTTGTACACTGTTCATGCCAATACTTATAATATCTTTTTGAAAACTACATTCTGCATTCGTAAAAAATAAATGACAAAATTAGTACTTGAGGAGATTAGCTTGTTGCCTTTTGTCCTTCTAAAACATGCTCTCTGAAACCTACAAGTATGGAGGCAAACCGAAAAGAATTTTTTTTTCCCCATGGAGTCTGAACTGAGAAAAACTTATTTTCTGCAGGTCATTGGACAGGCAGAACCCAGTAGCCTCTTGTTAAAAGCCTTCATATCTCATAACTAATCCTCTTAGCCATTCTATCTGAGTTTATCTCCTGAGAGCAGCTGGAACACGGAACAGCTGGAAATCAGAATAATAGGTATAAGCAATAGCTACAGAAGCATATGTGTTCTTGCTATGGAAAACGGGTTGGTTAATAATTAGATTTTTCTATGAATATCTGGATGTAAAATCAGACTCTTGGAGTTCTGCTAAAGATGGGCTTAATGCAAGATGCAACAGAAATAACTGTGAGCTATGCCTAGAAGTACTTAGGATGACACAGGAATTTAGGGTTCAGAACACCACCAATTAGCAATGTGAAACTATGTGTGTGTTCAGTTACACTCATAATTCTTTTCAAGTGTCTTAGCTAAACAAGTAATGGAATAATAATCTTCCATGTCAAAATGCCATCCATATCTGTCTTTATTGTAGTATATTATTAAATGAAATCTTACAGTAAATATTTCCATTCTGAGTAGCAGCCCGTGAGTCGGAAAGGGTTTTGTAAAAGGAGCATTTTAGTTAATTAGCCATCTGTAAGTGAATCTGCTATCTCATGACTCTTGAATAATAAAATTTACAAGTAATGGAATACCCCAAAAAATTATTCAAATGATTTTTTCTTCAAGAGATGTAAGAATATGTGACAATTTAGGGAAAATTTTAAATAGATCATTATATTAAAATTAATCTGCTATCCTGGGGTGAAGTTTTTATTAATCTTTCACTACATGAGTATGAGGGCATAAATATTTCCTTTAATTTAATGATGAGAATGAAAGTCACTGGAAGGATTTCCAAAGGAGTTTTAGACTGATTTGGGGTTGTCTGTGCCTAGGGAGCCAAATGTGAATGGTATGAGATCTGAATGTTCATACCACACAGGTGACACAAAAATGCA
This sequence comes from Dendrocincla fuliginosa, assembly GCA_035047845.1. Taxonomy (NCBI): domain Eukaryota; kingdom Metazoa; phylum Chordata; class Aves; order Passeriformes; family Dendrocolaptidae; genus Dendrocincla; species Dendrocincla fuliginosa. The sequence goes on from JAWWMO010000121.1 coordinate 37,654,045, forward strand.
ACTATCATAGCAGTGAAGGTCTAGTTAGCATTCAAAGAAATGTAGCAAACAGAACCTTAAATCACTCCATTTAACTGAGGTAATTCTACCCTCTGGACTGGACTTGGGCGAGACTAGAAAAGATGGCCCATAGCAACCCTTGCTACTGTAAGGAAATGGGAGTTTTTCTTACTTTGTGAGTTTGCTTTATGAACCCTTAGCCTCACTGAGTAGAAAAATAACAAAAGCATAGAGATAATCCAGTAACCCAAGCTAAGGTTTCACACTGGGAAATTTGTTATGTCAAAATCCATCAGATTCCTTCTTAAAACTTGGAGTAATTTTCGATTTTATTCCCCCCTCCCCCCCCAAAGAGCAGTAGATTCATCATAGAAAGGTAATTAAATGGCAGGAAATAATAACATCACGTACAGTTCTATAGGGAATGTTAAACAGTGTGCTACCTAGGGAGAGGCTATGTATCTTCCTTATCCTGTGCCACTGATCCCATTACAAGTGCTTGCATTGTGCACATTATTCACTAAGTATTTCTCTGCAGTGTCCCAGCTGAGTCTCAATAGTATAACTGTATCTACAGAGCTTAAAGTTGCCTTAAAGCCACTGTTTCAAGCACAGTTATATTATTATCCCTTGTCATAATAGATGAGCTTGCATAGCTGCTCCAATGAAAGACCGGTGAGTTAGAAACCCACACATGAACATATTTATTAAATGACTGCTTTGGAAGCAGGGTATAATTTATTTTTAAATTGGAGTGTCTGAAATACGCACTAAAGATAGTATCACCTGTCTTGCAATTGTGGCTTATTTTTCGAGGAACTGCACCCTCCATTTGCAGGTTAGAGCCAGAAACAGAGAGCCCAGCATTCAGCTGGTGTGCTAAAAGCCCATTTGGCAACAATCTGAACTCTCTGAGTGAAGCCACAGGGAAATTGTCGAGGAGGTCCTGTTCTATTCTCAAATCTCCACTGCCGAAAGCCAGTGGTGTTACCACAGAGAAATCCTGCTATATCCCCATGGTACCTCACCATGGCCATAGAAATGGCCATACCAAGCAACTGTGCCTAACTATCCTAATACGAAAGGTTTGGTTTTGCTTCCCTTCACTATCATTTTGTTGTCTTTCACTGTAAGAGATTCTGCACTTTAGATCTGTAAGTAATTTAATACCCTTACTCATTGAAGAGGAAAAATGCTGCTGTATCTGTAGGATGGATTCTGCAAGAAGATATAAATGCTACTGTAGCAGTCATTACTCTAAGGGTTAGCCAAAATGGAGTATTTATACTAGGTTATTTTGAAAGACCATTTTAAAATTTAATATTCTAGCTAAAAGACTCATGCAGTGAAAATCTACTCCTTCCTTTGGGAGACTTACACTGCCTAAGAGAGTTGAACAGTAGAAATATGTTTCTGACATGAATACTTAAATATGCTTTATCTTATTTAAACCTTTTACTCCTAGACAAATTTTTCTTTACCACACTGGTAATTTTCTTCTTTCATATAATCTTTATAATAATTTTTATAAATAGTTATTAAAATTGGTTTAAATCATTCATTTAGTGTAAATATTCTTTTTGGGTTTATTTTAGTATTTCATCATATCCAGACTTCAGATTAGCAATATTTCAGCTGTGTGTTGCTGAATTCTCTCTAGGAAAACAAATGTCATGTTCTTTGCTATTCCCAACCTCCTCTCATTTTTCTATCTGCAGTTACAAGAGACCTATAATAACAAAAGACAAGGGACTTCTTGCTGAGATCAGTTTCAGTATGAAATCAGAGACAATCTGTGCCTCATATTCTTGCCTGCTTGTGTCTAATTTGCTGTCAGCTTTGTCTGAAGACTCTTGCTGCTTTACCTGTTTAACTCTTGCTGAATGGGTTTTTTCCTTTCCTTTCAGTGTTAGGGTCTCAAATTCTTTTCCTTATAGTTGTGCTTGTAAGTATTTCTCTACTGTATTGTATTTTAAGAGTCAGTCTGAAGTAAGAGTCTCTGGTTCAGGGAATGTGGATTCTATTTCTACTCTCCCACTGGCCTGCTGTGTGATGTGAGACCTATGGTCCTATTTTTCTCTGTAAAATGAGAGTATGGTCCACCTATCTTCCTGAGTCACAGATGAAGCCCTCTGTGAAATTTATAGTGGTAGGACAAAAAAAGAAAAACAGATCACAGAATCAGACTTCTATGGAAAATCCAAGAGGCTAAAACCAAGACAATAAGAAAAGGCAAAATTTAAAAGGTTGTAAACTCATATTTTTCTTATATTAATGTATAACCTTATTTGAACCCACTCAACATTTTCAATCATTTTAGCTTTTGTGTTCAGTCACTTTTCTAGTTTTCTGATTGCTTTAATGAGGAAAAAAAGATGATTCTTTTCACTGATCACATCTCTTTTAATTACTTTCTCCACGTTTATAGTAAGCCTGTGCATAGTACTCAATAGAATACACCATTTATTTTGTCCATATCTCCATGGTTCAGAACTTTTTACAGAAAATGATGATCACACTCTTCATTATTATTATATTCATTCTTAGCTAATATTGCATTAGATAAAAATTCTAAAGGGAGTACAAATAGCAGGTAGCAAAACCAGAAAATATGTGGTTAGTTTTTCCTTATAAAATGCCATTGTAAATGCTTGGAGAGTGTTTAAGAATCTAAGCACCATGAGCATTACCAAGTTATAGCATTAAAAGTGTTGCTTTAACACCCCTTCACCTAGATAAAGGAGTCCAGAGTACAGTCAGGTACACACATTTTTGTTTGTTTGTTTGTTTTTGTTTATTTGTTTTTGTTTGTTTTCAGTGTTTTTGTTTTCCTTCCTTAAGCAACCTTAAGTCAGAAAACAAATGGATGTTGATACCATCCAAAGGAGAAGCAGGCATAACCAGTGAAAATAAAACTTAGTGTTTCTTTAAGCCTTGGGAAGCCAGGGAGCATATTTGCATTCTCTGGATGAAGGGCTACCATGCACAGCCTCACAAAGTGCATGTCAAGGCCTGGTTGTTCACACAAACAAGATGGAAAATAGGCAAATGAGCACTCTCTTTGTGGTATATTTTTCTCTGGAATCTCTACTAAATATTTACCAAATTAAGTCTCAGTGGGGAAATTAAGGTATCAGTCTTAATTGTTTGCTTTGTCACAGAGGTTCAAAGGAAAAAAGTCAGATTCCAGCAAGTGATTCTCTTAAGTATGTTTTTGGGAATGTAGCTTTGAGTGATTAAATTACCAGATAGTTCACACAGGTCAAGGCATGTTTTGTTGTCTGGGAGGGTCTTGGCATCCCACTGCTTATAAAGCTGTGTTGGGATATCTAGCCCCTCATTTGGCTGGGTTTTACTTTGGATTGTCTGTCCCGAAGGGCAATAATGGATTTAAAATTTTCTTTTGGTCACATACAGGTTTATCACTGCTAAAGAACAGCATTTTCTATTTGAATGATTCACAGTGATAGCTAACGCAGTGATGCTTTACAACACATCTCTGAAAAAATGGTTATTTCTGCAGTACAGGTTAAGGATTTAAAGCAGAGAGAGAAAATTGCGTATTTTTTTAGCTGTGCTTATGCAACCTGAGAAATTTTAGAGCACCTCCTGCTCCTCTTTCTATTACAAAGTGTTTGGCTGTAAGTATCCATAAGTTTTGAAAAGATGGTCCTTTGTGTTCTGAGTTGAGCAAAGTTATACAGAAAGTCTGGGATAAGACATATCTTTGTGATGAGTACAATAGTCTCAAGACCATCCTTTCTTAAAATGTAATGCTGCAAAGAATTTCAGGTACCAATACAACCTTCTCCAATAGATTACCTCATTACATAATCTCTTTTATAAAATGATTTGCCTCCATCTTGAAATTGGTCAGTTGTCCCTTCCTTTTCTGAGTTCCTTTCTGATTTCTGTAGAAGATCCTGGGCACAGATGTGTTCTGCTCTAGATCTCTCATGCCTGATGATGGTCAGCACCTTACTGATTTCTGATCTGGGTGTTAACTAATACCCACTGGTTCTTTAACCTCTTTTTTCCTTGCACATTTTATCCTAAAAGTTTCCTTACTGATGTTTGATCTCTGTGAGTGCACACAGGCACTATCCCAGCTAACCACATTCCCAAGTTCTTTCTGCCTTTGCCTAGAGTACAGAATTTCAATTCCTTTGCATTAAAGTATTGGGTTTCCTCTGTGCCATTTTATTCAGGTTTCATCTGCTTTGAATAAGGGTAGCCAAAATTTTACACAGATGTGCTTAAGCCCACACCTTACACTATGTACAGTTAATACGTCAGATCTTTACTGAAAACAGCTTCTGTTCAGATTAAACATCTTCCATCTGTCTCAGCTCATGCTGTGGTTGGCAACCGCAGCCAAATTTTTCTCCTTCACTGTCATTACTGACTAATGAATTCTTCAAGACAGGTGTATTTATTAATCCCTGGTAATAAGACCCTGTGTGTATTACCTATTTCCAACTGTAATTGTGGTTATATCTTCCAGCACCGTATTTTTCTTTGTGTATGAAAGCTTGGGATTTGTTATATTTTGATTGCTTAGATGTGATATGTTTTAAACTTGATTCATTTTCTAGAAATTTTAGTTTCATAAATTGTAAAATTATGAGCCCAGTTGTAAAACCTGTATTTGGGATTTTCAGAATTCGAACATGTTTTGTACAGTCATTCCTTGAAGTAAAACGTTCCATTTCTTACTTCTTACAGATCACTAGACATAACTACAGTATTTGGTCTCCTTGGTCTCCTAGGTTGCATATATTCTTTCTAATCTAAGCCAGGACTTTTGTATTCTGTGCTTTTTTTCCCTTTTTTTTTTTTTTTTTCTGGTAAAGAAAATTATGTAGGGTAATAATGAGACTATCAGAAGTTTTAGTAGAAATCTCTTTTAAACCATATGTTTAGGAGTCTTCAGGCACTTGACTATCAGGAATCTGGACCATTGTGTGCATTCATTTGTTCATTCTTTTATTGCTTTTTTGAAGTGAATACAGTGGAATAGTTCTATTTTATTTAGCCCAAACACAGAATCTCAGATGTTCATCCTGAGAGCTAGATAGAGAACTATTAAACACTGGAAGAGATGACAGAGGTCAAACAAACATATACCTCGACCAAGTAGTAAGGAGTAGTAAGGATGCTTTAACGTATATCAATACAAAAAAAAAAAAAAAAAGCAGAAATGACAAGGCATGTAAAAATTCTCTTGTCTTTTTTCCTTATTCTTGGGAATTTATATATTAACAATGATTCTGATTCATTAGGAACTTAAGCACATCACTGAGATATTCTTGAAAAGTAAGCAAATTCTAAAGTATCTCACCAAACTCTCTCTATAAACTTGGTAAATCCTGTTTTCAGCTTTGGCTGGGGTTTTCGTACCACTTTTGAACATGGCAATCTTTTTGTCCAAGTCAGAGGGATTTCTGAAATGTTCGAGTTTCATTGTGCAAGGGCCAGAATCCCATTACAATGCAGCAATGCTTCAGGTTCTTACAAATGTGTTTTCAATAATAGATCTGAGAGAGCAAAGGTGGTAAGCATCAATGCCATCCTTTTAAAGACAGACTAAATTGATATATGAAGGAGCTACACTTCTCTGTTCTACAGAATAAGGTAGAAGCAGACAGAGGAGCCTTTTTAATCATCAGTGCTATAGGCAATAAACCAGTAGTGTATGTCATTTTCCTTCGTAATAAAACTGATTTACTGAAAGAATTTCACAGTTAAATTTCCAAGCAGAAATAGCAAATTTCTGCCTCATGATGCTGTGTTCTATCATATGCAGAATAACTGCATTGGGATGTTCATTTATACCTTAAACTTTTAAGAACAAATAAGCAGTAAAAGAAGAGCCCAAGGGAAACTACTGAACTACCCCATTCTAGAATATATACATATTCACTAAAAGTGACTTAGGTAAAAAGGAATCTGTTCTGGCACAATAGTAAGAAATGGTCTTTACTTTCTCAATTCTGGACAAATGGCCAAGTAAGGATCATGACATCTTATTTGTGTGGTGTTCATTCTGACTTACAATAACACACAAGTGCTTATGGTGCAAAATATTAGGATTAGGTAGTGTATTGTTAATGGTTTTTCATCAGTGTTGTGTTTAATCTTTGATGAAGCATCATGTGTGATCAGAAAGTATTTCGCTGAATCTCTTACTCAAGTTTCCCCAGTTGCTCATTTGTAGAAGAAACAAATTATGGTGTGCCAATTGCTAAAGCAGTTACATGTTTATTAAGGTGGGCAGGGGGATTTAGAAAGCTATAGCCCAATCATATTTTCTGTTAGCACAACCTGGGACTGCATGTGTTCTTCACCACATGGTGCAATAGAAAAAGTAAGTATCCCTTCTTTGTAAGCATCCTGGCTGTATCCACTCATTTTCAGTGGAGCTATCTTTAAAAGGAGCAAAGAAAGCACAAGAAAACATTAATGACAGCATAATGGAAGGCACAGAAAACTTTTTGATTATGACAAAGAAGAGAGGCAATTATCTATACGATTTCTTCTGTTATACTCTATTTCTTGTCAAACACCAGTCTGGAGCTTTTCAACCTCTCAAAGAGACTTGATTTTGCAGTATGAAATGCTATGGTTTCTGTCTGAGCATGAAGCACCGTGCACTGTGATTCTAAAAGGATCTATAAATTCAAAAGGAACAAACAACTCTGAGCGGATGCTCTAGGGGCAAAAAGACCTAATACACAGAGGCAGAGAAAATAAAAGGAGGGAAGTGATCTTACTTCTGTATATGGCTTTGTGATAGAAAACTTTATCTGGCTCTTTTTTCCAAATTTTAATATGGATTTTTTAAAAACCTATGTGGAATAGAGGAATAAATCTGTTGTGCTCTTAGGATCATAGAAATTGTTTCACAATGGGGAATTTGGAGCTTTGTCTGCTTAGTTTATCAAAAGAAAGAAATTTTCTGAAGTTAGGCTGAGCAAGACCTTGAACAGAGATAAAAGAACAGGTGCAAAGGTGATGGCCCAAAGCCACGTAAAAGCAAATAGGTAGAAGTTAAAGAGATTGAGCAGGAAATTAATGTACATTCCAGCTAGGCAGAATTATATTTATAATTAAATATAATTGATCCTTTTTGATCTTATGATGCATATAACCCCAAAATGAAATAACAAACAGAGAACACAGTTGCAAATTTATACCCAGTTTTTACTACTTATATGGATGTATGGCATATGACATCATGCTTGGTATATAAAGTAGGGGGAAGAAGGAGGAAGTGGGGGACATTTGGAGTGAGGGAGTCTGTCTTCTCAAATAACCATTACACGTGATGGGGCCCTGCTCTCCTGAAGATAGCTTGCCCATGGGAAGAAGTGAATGAACTTCTTGTTTTGCTTTTCTTGTGTGTGTGGCTTTTGCTTTCCCTATTAAACTGTCTTTATCTCAGCCCATAGGTTTGCGGGCTCTTACCCTTCCCATTCTCTCTCCTATCCTGCTGGTGGGGGAGGGAATGAGAGGCTGCGTGGGGCTTGGTTGTTGGCTGGTTGTGGGCTAAACCACAACAAGGATATAATTAAATATTGACCTACTAGGTCATAAAAAGTAGAATGTGGAAGCAAATTATGTGGAATGCAGGAAACCACAAACTGAATAATGGGCTTGCCATACAGTGACTGAAGTGCTCTATGTCAAGTTAGGGAATTGTCTTAAGACCTCCTGTGTTAATTAGATGTTTCTGGTATGTTGATTGTATGGTGTTTTTGTACATCAGATCACAGATATCTACCTATATAACTTTAGATCTGGTATTTCTTTTAGCATAGTATATCATAGACCCTGAATATTTAAAATAAAGATCTGAGAGGTTACTTATCCAATGACACTCTATGTGGTCTGTGGCGTAAACACTTCAATTTTTAATGCATACCATTTTGGAACAATCAAAAAATATGGTGTTCAGTGAAGGTCTTTGAATGGCTTAGTTGAGGCCCAGCTAGGAAATTATTTCCTACACCTTCATTAATATTACATTGAAAGCGCTTATTAGAGGGAAGAATTTAAATAGGAAGTAGTACAAACTGAACCAGTAGGACTGTGTTCATTATGGCTGCCAAACGACAGACTAATCCTGCTTCCTTTGGGTGGCTTATAAAAACCTATTTTCAGGAGTACCAAAAAAAGAGATGTGCAATAAATGTAATTTTTTTACTATGATAAAGAGATTTTTGTCTTTATGTGATTTGTCTTTATGAGCTAATGGAATGTCGGTAAAACTAAATCTACAAGAATCAGTTTAATTCAAAGTTTAGAAGATATCATGCTGGAAGATATTCCTACGCAGGAAAGCTGTAGGAAAGTTTTATTATATGTGGTAGACTTGGCAGTACTAGGTTAATGGTCAGACTCAAAAGTCTTAAAGGTTTTTTCCAACACAAAAATTTCTATGATTCCATTTTATAAATAAGACTAGGTCTTGGTTTTTTGAATGTATTTTCTCCTTTCACTTGTTTTCCTCTGCCTCAAATAATTGATAAAACAACTTTGCAAGTGCTCTTCCACACATTGATTGGTGTCCAGTTAGGAAAAGGTTAGCAAAACTGAAATAGAATGCATATTACTTAGATGCATCAGCAGTATTTCAAAATCTAGCATTTGGATGAGATAAACAACATGATAGAAGTAAGCTCTTTGCTTATGCATTCCTGAGTGTTCTGAGTTAAAGGAAGTTAGTCTTGATTTTTACTTTAAAGTGTAAAAGGATACAGAGTCCATTTACTTCAGCTCAGGGTTTGAATTTTGTAATTTGTAAAAATTCTCAGTAGCAGATGTGCAATAGCACTTAGTATGCTAAGTATGCTAGGCATATCTACTCTGCTAGTACCTGCTAGCACTGTTAAAATCTTTGAAGTATAAGCTGTAGGTTATATAAAACTAAGTTATATTTAATTTGCAGTAAAGAATGATCTCAGACGTCTTACTGTGTGACTGAGACATATGTTTCAAGTGTATCTTGTTTATAAATATGCTGTGATAATGTGCCATCTACTTGCAAATGGGGATTACTGCTCACACTTGAAGCTACGAGAGTCACTGCAACCTGAAGAGATGAGGTTGCAGAATAGAGACTTTTAAAAAATTTGTTGGATGCATTGTTGCAAAAACAATTTTGGCCTCCTTCTTTACTACAGAGGAAAGGGACACAAGGGTAGATTCACAGAAGGTTTATTTCACGGACATGAGATGCCCTCTGCTCCCACTGTAAGGGGAGGATGGTATCCCTAGGAATATTTTAGGAATTTATACCCAGCTGAAATAAAATATTTAACATAATCATCCAGTAGTGCACAGGAGCTTTAGTCCTCTCCAACTACATCTGCTTTCTTTGAAGTATTCTTATGCATCCTGATGCAGTCTGGTTGTTAACACATGAGATTCTGAGGTCCAAACGTTCCCCTTCACTTGCCAAAAATAAGAAATTGGGGGGCGGGGGGGGAGGTGGTGTTTTCTTAAGGTATCCTGCTTATGTCATTTCTCAGGTTTGTTATTTGACAGTCTAAGATCAGCAGTTAACTCTTTGTCACATACATTATCTGAAAATTACACAATGTTTCAGATTAAGTATGGCTTTTTTATGGACTTGTAGAGTTCTGTAAACTAATTCTGAAGGGTCACAGGAAGTATTTAAGAAAACTGAGTCTGTACATGCCATACAGTACTATAAAACATGTGTGGGAAATTTCTAAAATATTTTTTGCTTTTTGGGGTGGATAGAATGCCCTGTTTTACAAACAACAAAAAAGAAGGATTTTGAAGGCATTCCTCACAAATGGAGGAATGCGTGAGGCAGTGGCTTGCACAAAGACATCATGGAGCACATTATTCTGCTACCAGATGGCACTTAACAGTAATTTGGTCCAGCTGTGTGGTGTAGTATTCACAGTTTCTAGATGGCACGTATGCACAGAGACGTCCTTCTGCACTGGTCAGCCTAAGGGATCTCAGGTACACAGATCTGCTTTATCCCAATGGAAATTTCAAAGACAAGTCTGAAGGTTTTTGTTCACTAAGTTTCATTATTACAGAGAAAGGAAAAACCCAACAACTTAGTGACACTGTCATGTCATTAGAAGATGAAGAGGGAACTTTCGTAGGATTCAACCAGAATTTTTCATCCAATGTCAGCAATTTCTGTAAATTTAAAGTTTCTGTTGTTGCTAAACCTGTTCACATTCTTTCTAAAGGTGAGCTATTCAGCTAATCCTCCAGTATTACATTACACAAAAACTGTGCAACAGATATCATTCTGTCTCAGTCTGGATAGACTGCCCTGTGTCACCTGGATGCACAAAGAGCACAACTAGACTGAACAACTAGAAACAGCCTAATTAGCAGGAACAAAGAACAACTGTATTGTTTTGATTAACATCAGAACAGTCAGAGAAAATAATTAATTACACTTTTTTTTCTTGACTAAGCTTACGTGGGAAAGCCTTTTCTAAAAAATCTATTTTTGGTGTTCTTTTTTGAAAGTAACAAGATATAAATATACTTTCCGTTTGTCAGTCTTTCAGTCCTTATCTTAGATCTTCTGAAATTACTGGAAAATTTATACCAAATGTAACAGTGGCAGCTTCTTTTTATGGAACTTCATTTTACTTGTACTTTATTAGGATAGGTGACTGGATAGTGGAAGCCAATGTGTTCAAGGCAGAAAAAAGCATGAGTTGTTAACCTGGATTTTATAACAAAACCTGGACAAAGGGAGCGGTTTATGAATTTTCCTACTATATGGAAAATTCCAGCTGGATCTCACTTATATTCATCTGACCTTTCCTTTTATTCTTCTTTGCTGACTGTATCTGTTAATCTTTCTGTCTTTGGAATATGTATGTTGCTGTCACCTCATTTTGCCAGGTGATACATTATGAGGTTTTATTTTATTGTCCCTTGAGCATTGCTATCTGAATGGCAAACTTTCTTCTCCAGAACTGACTTCTTTCTGTACTGTAGTTTTTGTATCACTGTAATTTTTCTCTTCTTTTATATTTTGATGTGAGTAAATCGTAAATTTATTGTAAGATTTGAAGGATGAATCAGTTTCAGATGTCATAGACAGGTAACTCCTATAAACTTTGTTTCTTGTTTTGCAAAGAGTATTAATGTCATCTAAGTAGCCATGCTGATGGGACTGATATTCCAGTATCTACTGTCCACCATTATTCCTTTTCTGTTCGCTGCAATGCATTCTGCACACTTGCAGATTGCCTGCTCAGTCAGGTGAAGCCTCTGCCTTTGATGGTGGTGGTCTGGTTTAGAGAAAGCTGTTGTAATTAGCACACACATCTGTCAGGAACTTTTCACTTGTTATTGAGAAAACACTTCATCTCCCAAGAGAATAAAAGTTTCACTAGAAGCACTGTGCTTTGAAGTAATAATGTTCAGTGATACATTCTATTATGAATCATGAGATTAAACAAGGCATAGTTGAAGATGCATTTTCCTTGTGAAAATTATAGCATCCCAAGCCCTACTTATGCTTTTCTTGACCTGATTATTTGGCTGACTTTGGCAATAATGATCAGAATTTTTCTTCAGCAACATGTCTTGCAATCAAGAAGCAAAATCAGTGAAAATAGCTGAATACTTCAGTATTTTTTCTAGTTGGGGAACAGAGGAAAATTAATATTTGTAAGGAAGGTGTACAAGCAGTAATTTTCCACCTCTGCTGCTCAGCCAGTCAGCCTGCAGTGTGAACGAGACCAAGAATTTATTTGCAGATGTCTGTTATGCAAATTTAATCATAAACCCTTTGATAGTCAGCTTGGTGTGATTATCAGTAACTTGAAGCTGTTTTTTTAAAAAACTGGACTATGTAGATTCTTACCTAGGGATTATCTTCTTTCAACATCCTCCATAATTTTTAATCAAGAGCTTGTAGATTTTCATTTGAATTCCCCTCTGCATCAATAGAATTTGAAGGTGCTTATCATTATTTGCCATGCTGTTGTTGAGAGATAGGCAGTAATTGGAGCAAACCTTTAGTACCACATTTTCTTCTGTTCTGTTTCAGCTGCTTTCAAATACAGAACAAAGACTTGCAGATGAATTGTTAAGGGCAGCTTTTTATTCTTACGGATAGTCTCACTAACCTTGCAGATTACATCATGTGAAAATTCATTTTGGAGATCTGAAATGTCTGTAGGATCAGGGCAACAAGTTATAACTCAGGAATTTATTTGTAAAAAGAGTTAATTGTTTGTCATGAGACAGTAAGAAGAGAAATTGGCAAATGGAGTCGTGTCTCATTTACACTTTCAGCTTGAAAATTTCCTGTAATGTCTGCTAAACAGAGCGAATATTCTTCAAACTCTGTTTCTGTTGACATGCTGACCTCATTTATTCCCATACCACAGGAGTAAGAGAGAAAGCTGGGATGCTTCACCTTGAGGATAAGTCAGGAGCCTCTGACATCAATATTCTAAGAATAGCTTCAAAAGAATCTTCCAAAAGGACAGAAAAATGGGGAAAAGTGTGGCCAAAATACACAATGTCTGCATTAATTTAAGAGAACCTACCTGCTGCTCTGAAGGCATCTTATTCTGTGGGAATGTCAGAGTAAGAGTGGTCATGACAGTGTAATAGTATTTCATCTCCCAAGATGTGCTTTATTTCAGTTTCTGTTTTCAAGTCTAAATAATGCCTTGTTGCCTTTGACAGAACAAGTGGTGATTTCCTAACACTCAGAAAAAAAAAAAAAAAAGAAAAAGAAGTGTGATGTACAAAACCAGTCTTTTTGTTGAGTTCAGTGTTGTCACACTCATACAAACTCCAGCCTGCTTGTGCCTATAGTAACGTCTGGGATGGAATTCACCACACTTTCTACTCATTCTTTTTTCATCTTACTCTTTATTACAAATACTCCTATGTTAAATTATGCAAGGATGCTTAGGACATGCCTTTGTCCTTCTGTCTGGCACTCCATACTAACAATTTTCAGGAAAAGTCTCTCCTGTTCATTTCTGCAGGTTTCTGCAATGACGAGTGTGAGGAAATGTATATTAGCAATGATTTTTCACAGTGATGTCAACAACTGGTCACTACTGTTCATCTGATCACATTGTTCTGTCCTAATGACACTACCTCAGGCAAATAGCTCTAGACACATCACTAGAAGTCAATGTAAGAATTATAAGGGAAGAATATGAACAAGTGGACACTCCTTGTCATTTCTTCTCTTTCAGCTCCAATTCTGCCTGTTGGATTTGGTCAGTCTCCAAAACCTGTTCAAAACAATAGTTATTTTTGTATTGCACCTAATATACTGTGATAACAAGAACATTTGTGTCTATTATGGCAATCATTTTGGTTAGAAAATTATATCTATCTTTTTACTATTCTGAAGTGACATTTTGTTATTTAGTCCTCAAAATACAACAATTAAATTACATTACATTTATTTTTGAATTTAGTTTTGTAAAAGTAGGACACAATGGAACATATTTGATAGCAACTGACATTACAAAGGTTACAAGGATCAGCAGACTGAGTTTTGCCAGTTTTACCCATTCTGAAGATGTCACCATCGTTAGGTGCAGTCAGATCTTTTGGAAATTCCATTGTTGTCCAGGTCTATTTTGAGTCAAGACTGTATGCTAACCATTTTTATTCTTGCACGATTCTTTTATATATTTCTTTTTCTTCTCATGATGTTTTGGTGACTGAGAAAGCCTTTCTCTCTGTGCTGTTCCATATTTGCAGGCACAATGGAAAAGATGGAATAAGCCAAAGGTCCTGCACAGCAGAAAATCATTGTTTCATGTTATGGTATGAGTACAAATGTTTGTGGTTCATGTTTGCCTCTTCTTGTGTGTTTCATAGATCAAGGTTGTAACAAACATTCTATAAGCTGTACAAGCTTTTGAATTAGAGCTCATGGAAGTTGCAAGGAATCTTCTCACTGATTTAAATAGCTTTGTATGAAGCCTCTCATTTAAGTTAGTCATGATGCAAATGTTTTATGAACATTTAACCTGTATTATATAATTAAAAAATATTTTAATTCCTAATTGTTCTTTTTATGTTCACTGGTTTTTAGGATAAGGAATTGTTAGGCACATATATACACTCTGTTCCAAGAAGCCTTTCTATAATGTTTACCTACTTTGTGGAGTTGTACTAAATAATGCATTAGCCACGGAGAAAATACTGTACTTCCTTTGATTCAGTCAGCAGCCAAATTTCTAGTGGGGTTCAAAATTTTTTGCCCAAGTATATGGTTTGCCTACACTATTTCCGCACTACTATGCAGTTTGTTTATAATATTCATCTAGATCTGAATGAACAGCTCAGCACAGCTTGGTTACACGTAAAGTTAATCACAAAAAGATTTCTTTCAGTTCCATTGCCATTTAATAGCAGAGTTCAAACTATCAATTAAAATTATCTTCATGTGTCAGCAGAAGAAGGTGATGAGAAGTTTCATAATTGTCTAAAATGCAGCGCAATTATTAGTATTTCAATATGTAAATGATCAATACCTGTTAAGAGCTCTACTGAGTCTTGGAACTGACAGCAACTGGTCAGTATACTCCTTGCATTCTGGCTTCACTAGCTTATAGAAAAGGTACTTGACTAATTATAAATATACCAACTGTGTGCTGCTGCAGATACGAGCATCAAGGGAAGAACTCGTGCAACATAATTTTTCCAGCTCTGTAATAATGACTTGATTAATCAGTTCAAATCCTCTGGTTTTATTTTTGGAGCAAAGAAAAAGAAGTCATGACAATTTTCCTCTAGGTATTGCATGAGTATGTTTTATAGAAGACTAGAGCAATCCTAAATTTATTTAGTGTTTCATGCTTAAAAGAATACTGTGAAATCAAATAGCACTGTTTTGCTGTTTATAACCAAAGATGGTATATCAGGTTCAAGTATCATCATATGTTGAAAGTAGCAGGTTTTTTCAACTTTTTACTTTTCCTGAACTTGTCAGCTTGTAAAGACTTAGTTGCTTTCCCCAGTTCTCTGAAATGAAAACCGTTATTTAAAAATCGCTTTGCAATTCAGGAGTCATAATAAGATAACTGCAAGTCTGGAACAAGATTCTGCTGCTGCTCCAAAATGTTTAGCCTGAATCTCTGTTCTGCACTTTGCAAATATTTGCATCAGAAATGCTGTGGAGTCAGAGTGATAGCAGTGTAGTTACTGAGCAATCTGCATCTTCGAGATCAGTATCAATAATGTCATAGATAAACCATAATATTTTCAAATATTAAAATACAGGTACAATTTTATGAAAACCCTTCTATACTGAACCCTGAAAAGTTCTAATCCCTGCCCCATTCACTGTGATGTGAATCCAGCTTCACTGGAGTGCAGCTTCCCCTGTTTACATGAAACTCTTGCTGGAGATGTTGGTACTACAGCTTTATGTGACCCTGTGCCCTGTGCCCCTTCCCACGATCCCTTGGCACACCTACTGGTGAAAGCACAATGCAGGTGTACTTCTGTATATCTGATGGGCGGGTCTCTTCTACTTCTACCCTGCCATTAGCCATTATTATGGGAATGACTGGATTCTGCCACAACCATGTGGAGAATGCAATGCAGATGTTTTCTGATACAAAACCAAGTTTTGATTACTGCTTTGTGCACGTCTTCCCACTGTTACAAATATTCATGCTGCTTTTGTAACTATTTACATTTATACTCTTACCTTGCCAGACACTGTTATCCAGGCCCCTTTACTAAGAATACTGAGAGGGAGCTGTACAGATTCATCCACAACTTGCTTTGGAATATGTGGTAGGCACGCAATATGTTGGTAGTTATTGTCATAGAAGAACTTGCACTTGCTGCTTCATTACTTTTATCAGAGTCCAGCTGTAGAACCAAGGGCACTATGTATGTAGTTGAGAATAAGATAACCTACATGTTGGCTGCTAACTTTTTATCAACTTCAGTTGCAGAATTTTGAGTCCATTCCTACTCGTACTTTCAGGTTTCCTTCTTGGCTTATAGCGCTCCTTCAATTTGTAGTTCCTTTTGCTAATTTTATTGAGTGGCATTTCTGTTCCTGCAAAACTGGGAATAAGATCATTCTACTACACAGATGGGTCATCTCTAGCAGTATAATATATTTAGCACCATGCTGAGTTGATAATCCTGCTGCTTATTAGTCAATGGTAATGTTGTCACATAACAAATCATTAGCATGAAATATTCTTGGAATTTTTCCAGATTTCAGCATCACCTGACTATCACAGGTTTTTTAAAAGTAGATGAACATTTTCCAGTCTAGTTATTTTTTCAACATCCTTTTCGGGTATGACTTTTTTTTTTCTTGAAATGATAATTTGTGTTTGCATTTATCTCATTAATAGCATATGTGAACAAGCATTCATATCCACTTCTAGCCTTTGTAGTGTCTACAGGCAGGTATTCATATTTTATTTCCTTCCTGTGAAGTTTGCAGGGTATAAAATGTCAGGGTGCAGCTCAAAAGCATCCAGCTCCTTTCAGTCTTCCAGATAATTTAAAATATTTACTCCGTGTCTTACACAGGTAATAGCATACTCTTCTACATGTTTTGTCCTTTATTTCTTATTTAAGGAAGCTTTATAATTATTGATATTTATTATAGGGAGGAAGCTGTTCTTTATTCTCTCCCCCCCCACCTTTTTTCCCCTCTTATTTTGCTTCTGTGTTTTTCCTAATGCTGGCAAGACCCAAGGTGTGCTCCTCAATCATCTTGAAACACAGGCACTCTTTCTAGAAATGATGAAACTTAGTGCATAGTCTAAGATGGGTCAGAAGAAGATGACATAATAGTTGGCTAAGTGACTTATCAAATTAAAGATCTTTTCTGTTTCAGGATGAAGGGGAGATTCTCTCATACCTTTTTGTTGGATGATTTTAGGGTGCACCCTGATCTTTGCTTTGGGAGATTTTCTGACATGAGAGTTTTCTGTTGGTGGAGTTGGTACCCAACCTACTTCATATTAAACTGACGGCTCCGCGTGTAGCAATCATGTAAACTACAGATTTGCTTGGCCCCTAGAAGCCAGCCCATTCACTCTGGAAGATCTTCCTTCTGGAATTTTGATCTAATGACACATCTCTGTCAAGGCCTTCTTTTGGACTTGTTCATGAGAGAAAAGTCTGAAATTCTACATCTCTGCTTATGGAAACTGACAGGTAAAATGTTGTTAGAACCACCCTCCCTTTGTCATATAATTACTGAAGACTATGAATAATCTGAACCTCACATAGAACTTGATAAAAACCAAGCCTGACTGGCTGCTGTTCTAATCAATGAGGCTGGTGATACTGGGCATGCAGAGTGATACAGGACTCTACAGATGGATGGCAAATTCCTTCAGAAATTCAAAGGAAACCCTTCATTCCCTGACTTTACAATCTGTGCTCTAGGGAAAAAGCATGTGATTGGTTCTGCAGAGAAAAGAGTATAACCTAACCATTTAGGTGCTTTATTTAGTTAGAAATAATGGAAACTGGGTATTTAGATCTCAGTTATTTATCAAGTGTATGATAGAACCAATTTATGGATATGAATATAGATAAATAGATACATAGACATATACAAATATTTTCCCATTCATTTTTGTCAACTAAAGCTTGTCAAAACCAGTAATTATTCAGTAACACAAGCTTTTTAAGGAAAGGATACACTCGCTTGTTTATTTTGGGGTTTTTCTGTTTGTCATGGTGTTCCCCCCCCCACCCCCTTATGTATCTGCTTTTAAAATGGTACAAATGGAACCACTGGATGTTCAGTTTTAGCAGTATTTACTGAGAGGGTAACAGTCCTGGTCCATTGTTAGGCTTCTCAGTAAGGTTGTTAATGCAGTAAAACTGTCTCTGCTCTTTTATGTCTGTACTTAAAAACTGCCAGACAATATAATATTTGTCTGGAAGACTAGAACTATGAATGTGCAGAAAAATTGTATTCCTCTAGGGACATAAGCATTTTAGAGCAGGAGTGATAATTGTCTATTCCTGCAAGCCCCAAATTAATCTCTGCAAGCTCGATTAAACTTCAGCAGAATGACTCAAAGTCTACAAATGCTTCCTTTTGAATTTGGTGAGATTTGGTTCCCATTCAAAAGATAAAATGGCCATATATTTCAGTTCTGGTGGAATTTCTGTTTACATAGGGCAAATTTGGACTTCAGATATATCTGTCTACCTGTGTTAATTGCAAAATAGTTGTTTATAAATATTTACCTATAGTTGAATTTTCTATGCACTTATGTGGAATAAAACACCCAGTGGAATAACAATTTTTACATGGAAAAAAAATTTAAATTAATGCTTTAGAGTGAAAAAAAACCCACCAGTTTTCCCTCTTTTTCTCATATATTGAAGAACTTGTTAAGATTGCTGTTCAAAACAAATTTTTGTAGCAGTTGGCTCATGTTTCATGCTTACACTTAGTCAAGAAACTAAGCTATTGTGAGGAGAAAAGTTATGCATATGATTAATGTGATTAATGTAATGCACGGCATTCTAAAACTGTTCCAATTATTTATTTACATAGAACAATGACAGAAAGAAAAACACTTCAATTATTAGTCTAGTGTTGTAATGAGTCTTGTTTCTGAAGTAGTGCCAAACACTGGAAAGTTAAATTTGAAAGAAACTATATGGACATTAATAGAGAAATCTGCCTGTAAACAATTCTTTAGCATTAAATGAACCAAAACCAGGCTGACAGTCTGGATAAACAAATGCAAACTGAATGTACATTATTTTATGCTTCATTCATTACACTAGACAGTTCAATTACAGTCTGAAAGACATACAGAGCAGTTAACACACTTATTGTCCACTGACTTTTTGGATATATGAAAATGCCTCTTTTGTTGTGAGACCTGTGGCAGAATCTTGAATATGGTAAGACGCGTTTTAGGTCACAGTAATTTCACCAACTTCTGGAAAGTGATGCCATATATTTGTTTGGACTTTCATTTGGTTCCTTGGTTTTGGATAATGGGTAGCTACTGCCATTGTTAGACTGATTTTAAAGAACAAATCTCTCCTGAGGCGGGTAGAAAATTTCATTTTATCTCAGCAATATGATTCAGCTTTCCTACCACAGTGTCATGCTAATTTCAGTAGGTAAAAGAAGTAATGTACAAAGCAGCTCCTCAGAACATCTCTTTGTTTGAGTTCCTTTCCCTAGTGGACATTAGTTCCCAAAGATGACCTTTTAGAAATGGAAGGCAATCCTTTTTTTAATTTTTTTAGTATAGCACAGATCTCTAGCTGAATATCTGTGTACAGTATAAGCAAACAAAACAAATTGTTCCTTTACCTATCTTAATTTATGATAATTATTATCTGCTAGCTCTCTAAAGTGTGGCTTGTCTTAAATTACTTTCATGACAAGTGTTCATATTCCATATTCCATAAATTGTGTTTTGTCTGTGACAGGAAAATGTAAGAAATGGAGGTTAGCTTAAATCCTAGACAGGAAGAGGTTTATACAAATAGAAATACAAGTGACTCTGTCTAGTTTGCTGTAATATATTTCTTACTAATTCAGAATTTGAAATAACAGGTAGGACAACGTTCTCTTAACATCATCATGGACAGGCAAATGTTGACAATTAAAAAAAATTAGTGCCCTGTGATTGTACATAATGTTAGTATCTCTGGGATAATAGGAAAAACACTTATTCCATGAGATATAGAGGATATTAACAATAAAACTTTTAAGCCTCTGGAAACATTTAGCAGGAGGATTTCCCCAGTCTGAGTTTGTTGGGGTTTTTTTTAACCAGAGATGTATTGTGAATTCTGTATTGCAAAATACTTACCTCTAGTCAGTATAGATTTCTCACATACACAATTACAGCAGTCACAGTTTCTTTTTCTGTTTTAATATATAATCATTGTTTCTGCTCAAGTCCTAGGCTGAACTCTTATAAACTTGAGTGAGAAATTTGGATACAAACCAAGATGTGAAAGTTAGTGATAAAGATGAATTATTTCTTCCTTTCAATCATCTGTAGGCAGACATTCTCACTCATAAATCTTGAGGGCCACTGCACATTCAGCACTGACCATGAAATACTGTTCTCGCATTTGAGTGAAATGGAAGGAGTCTAGAAGAGTATAAAGTGATTCATTCTGCAAAGAGGAGTGGACAGGAAGCAGCGACGGGAAACAAGACCCCTAACTTTTATTAGAATCCTGGTTGCTCCAATCTTTTCAATAAGCACCTGTATTCTTCAGGTAAACAGTACAGATGGTCAAGGCTCAGGTGCCAGAAGTGCATAGATCATATTCATTTCTACCACCTTCACTTTGTGAATAGTTCAGTGGCTGGGGCATGTACTTAAAAAGATTTGTTTCTTGGTGAAGAACAGTAGGGTGAAGTACTAAAAAATCTGAAGTCAAAGAACAGTCTTCTTTTTTTGAAGGCACATATCTATAAATCACTTCATATTTAAAGAGAACTTATGGATGCCTTCCTGACCTGAACTCTCACAGAAACCCAGTTGTCTGTGGGGCCATTTGGAATGGCTGTGCTCCTTTACAGGTTGCTCTCTGTTGATCAGCAACAGATACATTCACCATTGAAGAGTTCTTTCCTATCTCTTGGATAAGGATTGGGATGTGAACCTTTGGTTCTTTGTGTTCTGCTGCTTTCCTGTGGTTCCTGATTTATATTCTGGCTCTGAAGCCGAGCCCCTAACAGTAAGTGAGTGAACTCTGTTTATTTCTAAAAGCACATTACAACAGTTGTTGTTTCTGTCATCTCTGGCTTCCCATGGAATTCCAAATTAAACTCTCTCAATACTTCTTCAAATTAGTACCTGATTTTGGGATGACAACTGCTAGTGGAAATTTCTTTCTGTGTATATACCCTTGACAAGCCAGAGAAGTTCCCACTGACCGGAAAAGGAGAAACCTAACTGGCATTTTTAAAAAGGGAAGTATGGAAGATCCAAGGCCAATCAGTCTCATCTTACCTTTTGCCTGGAAAATTCATGGAGCAGTTCCTCCTGGAAACTATGCAAAGGCACATGGCAAATGCAGAAGTGATTGCTGACAGCCAACATGACTTCGCTAAGGACAGGTAGTGCCTGACAAATTTAGTGGCCTTCTACAATGGGATTACAGTGGTGGTGGATGAGAGAAGAACAACTGCTCTTTTTTGTGTTGACTTCTTTAAAGCATTTGACATTGTCCTGCACAATATCCTTGTCTCTAAACTGAAGAGACATGAATTTAACAAATGGACCACTGGGTGGATGAGGAATTGGCTGGATGGTCAACCCAAAGAGTTGTAGTCAACAGTTTGATGTCCAAGTGTGTTCCTCAGGGGCCAGTATTTGAACCAGTGCCATTTAACATTGCTGATGACATGGAGGTTGGGATTGAGGACAGCCTCAGCAAATTTGTTGATGACACCAAGCTGCGTGGTGCAGTTGACACGCTGGAGGGAAGGGATGCCATCCAGAGGGACTGAGAGGCTGGAGATATGAGCCTGTGCAAAACGCATGAAGTTCAACAAGGCCAAGTGCAAGGTCCTGCACCTGGGTTAGGATAGTCCCAAGCACAAATACAGGCTGGGAAGAATGGATTGAGACTCGCTCTGGAGACAAGAACTTGGAAGGGCTGGTGGACGAGAATCTGAACGTCACTCAGCTATATGCATTTGCAGTCCAGAAAGCCAACCACAATCTGAGCTGTATCAAAAAAAGCATGGTCAGCAGGTCCAGAGAAGTAATTCCCTGCCTCTACTCTACTCTCATGAGACCCCAAATGGAGTACTGTGTTCAGCTCTGGAGCTCCCAATATAAGGATGACGTGGACCTGTTGGAGTGAGTCCAGAGGAGAGGCATGAAGATGATCAGAGGGCTGGAGCACCTCTGCTATGAAGACAGGCTGAGACAGTTTGTTCAGCCTGGAGAAGAGAACACTCCAGGAAGACCTTATAGGACCTTGCTATAAGGTCTTGTAGGTCTCTGGAGAGGGACCTTTCACAAGGGCATGTAGTGATAGGACAAGGGGGATGGTCTTAAGCTGAAGAAGGGTATATTTAACTTAGATATTAGGTATAAATTCTTTACTGTGAGGATGGTGGGGCACTGGAACAAGTTGCCCAGAGAAGTTATAGATGCTATACTCCTGAAAGTGTTTAAGGACAGTTTGGATGGCACTTTGAACAACCTGGTGTAGTGGAAGGTGTCTCTGTTCCATGGTAGGGGCTTAGAACTAGTTGTCCTTTAAGGTTCCTTCCGACCCAAACCATTCTAAAATTCTATGATTCTATGACTTTTCAGCAAAGGTCAACAGCAGGTATAAAAAATTACCTCTTTAAAAGACAGAATTCAAGCAGGAACTGGCTTGTGACTAGAACAAAATCCCTCCTGGGAAGTGAGATTATAAAAAATCTCATTAACTTCTGCCTCAAGTGTAAAGATGTTACTTTGATATTGTCTTTTCTAAAGTAAAGAAACAGCGAGTGGTATCTATGGGGGTAAAACTTAAAATTCCCAACAAAGAACTCTCTCTCAAAAGAGTGTAAAACACTACCACAACACTACTGTGTATATATCTTCCCTAGAAAAGAGCTGCTAGTCATGTTGCATGACACCCAGGATTGAAACACACCCTAAATATGTACATTAACAGAACCTGTGTGAAGTAGTATCTTTTTCATCTCTTTACTTTCTTTTGAATTTCTTTTCCTGTCATCTGGTGAATCTGCCTTGAAATCAGACCAGACATGATATTCCATGTTGTGATTTTATTCTGAACTTACTCTTTCCAAGCATTTATTCACATTCTCTCTCTGTCTCTCTCTCTTTTTTTTTCCCTTACCACAGCCTCCATGGATGTTTTGGAAAGAAAATAAATCAATACTGCAGGTGAAGGCAAGACTGGTGTATAAGACAATGCAACTGGTATGTGAATCATGCTTAGGATTTTACAGTCAGAATCTGTGATATGGAGTCCTTCTAGAAAAAGTCAATTTCTCTTTTTGGTCAAAAGTGCTCTTCCAGATGTACTCCCTGCTGTACAACACAGGTTTTTATGAACCCTTTTCCAATATTCCTGTTTGCTGTTAGTATTTCCACACTAATAATAATTGTGTAATATTGTGTATTACATGAAGTAATACATGAAGTATTATATTACTTCATGTGTTACTGATAATTTGGTCAAATAAATGTCCAGACAAAGTTTAAAAAGTAAATAGGAGCTTTTCACTTGTTACGTTTAATACTCAAGTCCAAGAATTACTTCAATTTTTTTTAATGTTGTGGATATCAGCTCCCTCAAGTTCTCTTTTTTGTGGAAACTGTCCTTTCCTCCACTTTCTCACTGTAATTATTCCCTTATGAGGTTTGTATTATCAGGCATATCCCTTGATTTTTTTGTCAAACTTCATTCAGCCTGAAGTATTTGGCTTATGAAGAATGGGACTGATATAAAGATATATTTTTTATAATATTGACTGTCAGAATACTGTCACTGAAGAATATTGGCATCTTTAAAGCTCAGGATAAAATAGTGGAACAGATGAACAGTGGAACCTGAGTTCATGGACTACAAAAATTTAAGGGAAAAGCCCTTGTCTTGAAATAAGGACCTACTTAAGAATGGAGTTGTCTGGCTTGAATCACCATCATTACTGTAAATTATTAGCGATGTATTCATTTTGAAAACTGGCATAAGCTTTTTTCATTTTCTCAGTGGGATAGTCATTCAGTTTGAAATAACCAGTCAATGAAATTTAAAATCAATATCAGTAAAAATAGAAGATATAACTATAACTATGTTCTGGCCATCTTCAAGACACAAATTTACCCTGCTTATAAAAAGATAATTCAGTATTTCTATTCAAATAGACTTTTTTAGCCTTTTCCATTTTATTAGCCATTATATTAGGATTATGATGGAGTAGCAAATGGGAGATAAGTAGTTATATACACAAAACAAAAGGACTTTTGATCAACTAATTTATTAATGGAACTTGCAGGCTACTCAAGGAGTGTATTGAATTTGGCATAGGTACGCTACACAACTTAGAAAGCAGGATTGTGCTAGATTTCAATGGTTTATGGCTGACAAAGTCCAAGCCTAGGTGAGCCTTAAAGTAGAATGAATCCAATAATGTTTTTAATTACAGAACCTATATACACATTTGAGTCTCTATTAAAATAACATGGGACAGGTATATTATAAAATTCCCTGTATGGAAGAGCATAGGGTCTAAATAAATCATGCAAACTAAAAGTGATACCATGTTATTCCTCAATTCTAAAAGTAGGGAAACTGTAGTGTGCTGATCTGAACTGCTCTGCTCTCAAGCTGAAGTTCATAGCAGAGCTGAGAAGGAGGATTTCAGCTCTGGTTTGGTGCAGGTGCTACACATGGCCACGATTTTATGTCATTATTCAAAGGGAGAAAACATTCTTAGCATTCTGAAAAACTTCATTTGAAGGATATGGGACAGAGAAACCTTCATCTCATTATTTTATAAATCTATAGTATGTACAAATGTCATGGGCAATAGAAATGAAAAGGAGGAGATTAAAATGCAATGTTCAGCAAATGAAAAAAGATAATGTTCATCAGTAGTCATGCCATTTGAAAGAGTATTTCATTTGTTGGGGTTGTGAAATTATTAGAGGTGAGTTAATAATTGGAGGAATTAAAAAAATATGCATTAAATTTTTATCTCGTTTTCATGATTATTAATGAAATTGAATGAATTTTCTTCCCCCCCCCTGTTTCAGCTCATTATCTGATACTTGGTTATTGATTAAATTAAGTTTCTTTAGTTTAGTTTACATTTTGCTTGGGAAAGGATAAAGAAGAAACTTTTTGTTCAGATTATGGAAGTACTTTGAAATTTAGATCAATAATTATGTAGTTTGATTTTAAAATATCACACATTTATGAGAACATGCAGAGCACCCTGTATTGCAACCTGAGACTGAAATTCATTTGCAAAAATGAATAAATCTGTTAGTTGAAATTGCTTTATTACAGGAAATCTTAAACAGGAAAAAGTAACGTTTTCTAATTATACTGTTTGAAAATTGTTGCTCAGGTCTGGAAAGATCTATTTTCTCTCAGCAATGGCGTGAAGGAATCTTGACATTTTACTGTCAATATAAGCACACTGATTTATATGGTTTAAGCTTTTGCTATTGTATATTTTGTAAAAAATGAAGAGGGTTTTTTTCCTGGGAATCTTGACCCTTTGGAGAGCTGGAAAGTAATGCACCTTTTTGCTTTTTCATGCACCTGAAACTTTAGAGACCTTCTGGTACAGTACTTCCATTGCATGACATGGCTGATAGGAGGCTGGCTATACATTTTATTCCAGTACAGTGAGGTGGAAGACATGGTATAGGTTTTTCTTGGACTTCATCCAGAAATTATTGCAAATGTTTTGATGACTGTGATAATAATGAAAACAGCATAATCATATTTTCTGTAGTTTTAAAAGTTGAAGTAATACTTTATCTCTCCAGCAAAATCCAGAGACTTGATTTAGCTGCTAAACAGTATGAACTGCAAGGATTATTGCTCTTTTTGTTCTCTGATATAGAGAAGCACTCATATTACATTTCTGATTTATCTGAGGGGCTGTTTAAGTAAGGCACATGAAAACAAAACCCCATCATCCTCATAAAGATATATCTGACCAATGTAACTATCTGATTGGGTACTCTGCTGTTCTCAAGTATATAATTTCTATTCTTTGCTTCTGCTCCAGCTTATCAGCACTGGAGGAAATGTTTAGTTTCTCTAGGCACCTGTCCAAACTCAGACTGCAACTGTACAATATAGAAGATAAAATTTCAGATGCTTTCTGGGCAGCTGTGAATATATATTCTGCCCTTAACATTGTAAACTTGCTAGGACCAAATTATTTTCTTGTGTGTCTAACAGAGATGTTCAGCTCTAGCATGCTTTCTGAAGGAAAATAGAAAACAAAGTGTCCTAGTTTATATCGTTCTCTTTGTAGGATTTATAACTCTTGTGTTTTGGTTTTTTTTTAATTTGTGGGGTAAAGCAAATTGATTTGTGATCAAGAGCAGTGTTAAATATGGCCCACAGTATAGAAAAATTATACTGTGCTTGATGTATCGATCTTACATCTGGACATTTGAGGCATTATATCACAATCTCAGTGATGTTTGTATCTTGTGGGAAATATTTTATTGCTGGAAAAAGACATTACAAAAACACAATAATATTATTTATTGTTCGTTGAGCTGTAGCAGTTAGGAATAGACAATTACCTATTAGATCATGCAGTCTATCTCTTCACAAAGCAAAGGGCATCTCTGCAAGTGCAACTTGATGACAGCTAGATATATAATTATGGCAAGAGTTCTATGAGTCTAGGAAGGTAAATGTACAGCCTTAATTAATTTCTCATGCAACTTTTTTTACATGTTGATGCATTTATATATATATATACATATACATAAACTCGAGAAGTATTAAAAATGGTGAATTTATCTTATTTTTGGTATCCTGTCAAAATATATAATTCACTTTCATATTTAACTGACAACCAACTGGAGAAAAATTGATAAATTCTTCATTTAGAGTTTGCTTTCCTGGGAAAACCAGAGCAGATAAGCAACAATTCTTTTCTGTAAGTTTGGAAATAAAATCAGTCTGCTTTCCCTCAGGAATGAAGTTTATTCTCAACAACATGGACTCTAAACAGTGTTAAGCTACAGTTTTATTTAAGATGCAACCAATATTTATGGCAAGGTAATTGTGTGCTATTGATACATTTTCTGTAAATAAATAAATGCCTCTTCTGCAGTAGACAAAATTAAAATGTTAATGCAAGTCCTATCAGAACAGGATACATTTGCACTGATGTTGTAATGTGGGTGGATGCCAGCCTTCAGAAAAATCTCTCTCCACAGTCATTAACAGAATGGTAATAGTAAATGAAGAAAAGAGTTTTGAAATATGAGAATGATGAGAATGGCTACTCATCTGTCCTTCAGCAAGACCTCTCCTTCCCTGAACCAAACTTTAACAGGGAGTAGTCAAACCAAAAAATTACTAACTGAAGAGTGTTTGAGGGAGATAGTCGTAAAGGGAAAAAAGAAAAAGTGTAACTAAAAGATTGAGAACTTCCAAAGTAATTCTTTAGTAAGGATATATGCCACTGTAAGTGGGTGAAAATGCTCCATTGTTTGTAACTGCAAGAATTTTTGCATTCCTATCAGTAACTGAATTCTGTTATGAATAATAAATTTTTGGTCTGAAAAGCCAGACTACTTGTTAGTAAGATGAAAAGTCTGTCATGGATTCTATGAGTTGTTCTGTTTAGGGAATGATTTAAGACTTTCAATCACTTTAAATAGTACCTTAATCTGTAAAATAACCTGTTCATCTTACTAGGACAGTATACAGAGTGAAGTGTTTCTCAACATGTGTGAGAGGTTGACAGAATCATTACCTTATGAAGTATATTGCATAACTGGTGCAGCACTTCTTGTGCCCTTACTGTATTATTGGAGACCAACTAGAAGTGAGTAGCTACTAATAACTGTGATTTCAAAAATCAGGTTTTCAGAAAATTACTTTTTTTTTAACAAATAATTACCTTCATTTTTTCTCTTTATTCCTGTCTGATGCAAAAAGTTCACATAATGGTTGCTAATACTGGTGGATGAGGCTGGAATTCCTCATTGACTCCATACCAAGACATGCTAGGGGATGAAATCCCCACTTTTATCTTCTGACTTGAATATTTTGTTTCCTGCAAAGTTGTTTTTGCTGATGATTTTTTTATTTCAAATGCTGTCACCTATAGAGAAAGGCGTATCTTCGAAGCTGCCCTCACTAACAGCTCTGTATCCCTCTGTTTTATGCTTCACAATTGCTAATATTCAAACATGTTTGTGCAAACAACTCATGGAGACGATGGAGGCAAGGAATGCCTGTTTAGGACCACAGGGGCTCAGCCGGCTTGTGTGGCTTCAGCAGCTACAACTATAAACTATGGTGCTAAGAGTGTGTCTGTTTCATTCTTTGTGAGCTTAAGAAAACTATTAGCTGTTCTGAGTTTGAGGATAAAAAAGAGGAGAAAAAAAAGAAAACAGCCTTAACTCCTAGATTCAGAAATTTGACATGATAGTCCTTTAGCATGTCCCTCATTTCTCACCATTTCTGTACCTGGAAATATTTTTTCTTTCCTTTTTCTTTTTTTTTTTAATGTTTAAATTAAATATGCACTATATTAGAAGTTGTTGTTACGTAAAAACAATCCAATCAAGCCTATGATTTCAGCTATGTCTTCTGTTTACTGATTTCTAAAGAAAACTCCAGTACAAGAGCAAGTGAGAATGTAATCAGAGTTCTGTATGCTTGATGACTGGAAGCTCATACCTTGGCTGGAGTTTCTTCCATTAAGCTTAATGAATTGAACTTGAATAACAGTTTTGAGAGTCCCCCTGCTCCTCATCTACCCACTTGTAAATAATTGTCAATTCAGTCTAGGATCTCACTAACCTTCTTGTCTGCAACCATTATTTTTTAATAACTTTTACTAAAGAAACCTGGGCAAATAATGCAAAATAAAAGCTTCAAATTTTGTTTGAATAGTTATTTAGCTCAATCTCTCTCACAAGCATATGATACATTCATCTATAGTTGAAATTGAGGAACAGTATCAAATATTTGTTAAATCCTTTATGCTGAAGATTTTGAATTCCTAACAGAGTTGAACTTGCACATTTCTTTACATTGTAATGACAAAATGTTGTCTACTTGTGTAGCTCTTATTTAACAACTGCAGAAACAATCTAATTCAATGAAGTTGTTCATCAGCAGAACTTGAAGAAATCATCCCTCATGAAAACTAATGTGATATTTTCATTTTACTTAGGCAGAAAATGATCTGCGGATCATTAGGATTTATAGGTTAACCACCCATAAAAACTAAAATTTGCAAGATATGGAGTCTAGAGGTACCCAACCAGCAGCACTAGCTGGTGTGATATTTCTGAGTTTCTCTTCCTTTTCTTTCTTCTTCTCTTCCTGAGAGGTTGTGGTATCTGGTATTTATGCATGAGGTACTGTAGGGGAGAAAGAAAAGGTTACTTGATGTTTACTGCCAAGATTCTGTTTTCTCAGAAAGTTTGTCCACCATCCTTCTGGAGCAATTGGTGGCTTGTACAGCCTCTGGCATAGAGCCTAGTATAACCGTGTGCTACTCATGCTACTGTTACACAACTGCACTTAAAGATGAAAGGGAATATTCCATATGCACAAGGTTCATCTTGTCTTTGCCAGTTCATAAGTGAATGCATCTCTTGTTCCAGTTTAGAAGGTAAATCTTTAACTCCCAATTTTAATTGTGCTTTCAAGCGAGCCCTGTAAGCAGGGAAAGTACAGAAACAATTCTAGTGTACATATATGAGGTTGCCTGTTAGCACATCTGCCCTCTGTAGATAACAAAATCATTCATAGGTCCTTATCCTCATCTTTTCTACAAGTAATTGATAGTTTGTTAATGGAGCATGAGTATAACCCTCTTCTGGAAAGGAGCACATACTGCACCTGCAGAAAAGGGTATAGAAACCCGTTCTGTCCATTTTGTCACCCTTTAAGACCACCTGCTGGAAGAGTCAGACACCTAGCTATATAGATGGACACGAGCAGCTAAATTAGACTTCTGACTCTACGACGGTGTTCACAAAACCCCTCTCTAGAGTTAGGGAACCTTGTGATGTTTAGGCAACAGGCACCTGAATCTTCACCAGGAACCTGTGGTTTTGCTCTTGCATATGCCCAGTTGGATGACCATCCTGGTGAATTGCTCATCAGCAAACTTCTGTGCAATTTGGGCATTAATTTCTCAGAGTGCTGCACTTTTCAATCTTAATCTAGTTGTTTTAATGCCAGCTTTCAGATGTGTAATTTCCAGGCTAAACAAACAAACATGCAAAACTGAACCGAGTTGTTTGACACAGCATCATGTTAACAACTACAATCAGCAGGGCTGAAACCTTTTCAGGCTGACAGCTGCTACTTTAGCTAATGAAATATTAAGAGCAGCAGCTGGGTGCTGTCTCTCATGTAGACTGGAAAGTGTTTTGGCATGGTATGTAACTGATTGCTGCAGGTCAGAATCAGAAATCTTTGTTTAATGTAATTAATGTACTCTGGTTGCACTTCACATAATTTGTTCAGATTTAATATCTTTTACTTTGTTTCTTTCCTAATTTTTGAGCCCAAATTTGCTATTCCAACCCCAATATTCCATTCCACCCGCTTGGACAATACAATTTTCACTTCTCAGGAATTTCATGCTAGTCCCAGTTTTTCTGTCCTCCCAACATGGAATACATCCAGCCCCATCTTTAGGTGTTCAATACAGGCAACAGAGTTAAGAGCTCAAACTCTCCTCTGTTTAGTCACTAGAGAAGGAGCAAGAAATCTTCAGATGATAATTAGGACAGTGTAAGAATACTTGTAGATCTTTGATTGTACAAGGAGTCTGCAGCAATTATATTCCTAGATGGACAATATTTGATTAGGAACCTCAGATTCTGACTATAGGCCTTATTTACTCTACTGCTTTCTCAGTACAGTGTTCTCTCACTCACACTTCTTTGTATTGTCTGAGACACTGATGAGAATTCATTGCAAAAAGGACTACAGGATAAATATCCTTATTTTTTTTCTGCCAGTTCAGGAACCTGGTCAGGAGTGAACTGTCAAAACCAAGAAAAAATCATTCTGTGGTCTTACAGGCCTGATTCCAAACCCAATTGTGTTATAAGAACAAAGCGTCCAGGTTTAGGAATAAAAAAAGTCCTGTGGAAAACAGTATGCTTGTCTCTAAGTTGAATAATGATCCTCACTTCTCTGAGATCAGTGGAAAACAGCAAACCTAATTAATGCAAGCCAGAACTACTGGCAGCAGGCTTTTAATCTTTAGACTAAAAGCTATGATCAAGACAGCACTCAGTGTTTAGTAGGTAAGGTTTCCATTACAACACAGATAAAAATATACTGTATCTTCAGATTAATAAAACAAGAATGAAAGGAAAATGAACTCTTAAAAATTTAGTGGAAAATTCTGTGCTGAAAGCACCTTAGCATGTATGCTGAGCATTATGTAGATCTAGTTGCCTAATTGCCCCATTTTTATGCTATTGAAAACTTGTAGGAGACTGTATTAAATAAGCGCATCAATTTTTATTATCTTTGTAATTGACAAGAGCCTATGCAAAGCCATAGGAGGTGACAAATACACAATTGTATTACATTTCACAATATGTATACACATATATCATCCAGGGATAGGACCATGGCATGCCCTTTATGATTTTACTTCTGGCTGCTGTCATAAATATTCCTGCTGAGCGCTAACAGCAGAGAAGGCTGAGCACGATTCATTGCATATTCCCAGTCACATAGGAATTTCCAAATTGCAGCAGATTCAATTAGTATCTTAAAACCTCTGATGTATTTACTGCAGGTACTGTAATCTCTGCACAGTTTTAAATACCAGCTGTGTACTGTCAGCAGTGAAGCCTGTTGCCTGCAGACTTCAAATGTACAATAATATTTTGAGGTGTAGTAAAACTTTTTGACAATTTTCCAAATCTTTCTGTTAGTCTGTAGGTCCAAGACTTGACTGGACAACAAGCAATGCTCTATTATTGTTCCAATCATGGAGGAAAAGGATCAAGGCTTCCTGATCAGTTCTTCATAAGGAGGAATCTTCTTGCAAAATGTTATGTCTATTTAAACAGGAAATGGCAAAATCAAATGCTTGATGTCTGAGCTCCTTGGGCAGAATTGTCTAAAGTACCTATCATCATGGCATTATTGGCTTTTGGATTTATTACTTCTATTACACAAATCAAAAGGATACAGCTTTTATAAATCTGTAAGAAGAATGTTGCCATGGCGCATCTGAAACAAAGATTTGGCTGAAGATATGAAACTTGCTTTAGCTTCATAGATCAAACTCCAAATTACAAGAAATGAAGATTGCTCATGGAAATCTTCTAGCCTCCAGTCACAGAACCTGCACACAAACAATTTTAGGAGGACTCTCCAACCTGATGCCAGCTGTTGCAGTGAGATGGGCAATGCTTTCTAATGTCACTTAGAAAAAACACTCTTACCTAAAACTGGCTGCTGGTTTATGTGGAAAATAAATACTCTTTAAATTATAGAAGGATGCATGAAACCGGGAACCACTTGGTATTTTTGAGTCTGAAACAGTGGTACATTCTGCATAATTAACTCATCCCTGTTATCTCCAAAGGAAAATCTGCCAAACTCATGTGTTTAATTAAAACATCTGTAGTTCCTATGCAACCCTTCTTCAGGAACTGAAATTTGAAATCAGGATTTTTGTTTCCCTGTATTCTACACTTGAATAAAAATGAACAGGCTTGTCCTCACAATAAAACAAATATATGTGCATTTATATGCCTGTAGATGTTGGTCAATAAAAAGACAGTAACTCTGAGTTCCAAAGGCATGGCTGCTCCCTTACTCGGAATCATGTAATAATAGCACAGGAGAGAAATGTGAAAGCTGGACAGGATTTCATGTTTACCTGGAGGATTTTTTAGTTCTTGGAAATTTATATGATTTTAATATTGAGAAGAAAGAAACAATAATATTGGGACCTTTCTGTGTAAGAGAAATTAGGATAATCTGTGATGATGAACCAAGAAGAGGATGTGTATTTCATATTTTATTGAAGACCAAGAGGTCTATCACTGAAGAATTTCTTTTAAATGTTGAAAATATTCTGTTGACAAGAGATCACACTGTCTTCTCTATCACCGGAATGGAAGTTTATCGGTCAGCTTCTCTTTCCTTGATTAAAAAAAAAAAAATTCCATTAACTTCAAGACTGGGATTTTACCATTATGTTTATAGAGTAAAAAATGAATGAAGTCTTACTGGGCAATGTTACCCTACTACATGTAGTGGAATATAGCATAAATTTTGAGCAACAAGAAATTTATTACATTATTAATGAGAAAAAAATTGCTAACATCTTTACAGATTTATGCTGAGGGTATGCCTCAATAATTTAATTGTTCTAATAACACTGTCTTAAAAACTATAACAGACTTACTTGAAGATCCACAAGAAATTATTTATTCACAGATCTGTGGTGTCAGTTGGAAAGGATACAATAATTTCTTCACACCAAAAAGATGAAATATTCTTCTTTTAAGTAAAAAGAAAAATTAATTTTAATAGAGAAGTTGCTGCTGCATCTGTCCAATTATAATAAAGTTTACATAATGGAAAAAAATACAACAAAGCTGATTCTTTCATTGTGTCACTTTTAATCTGAATACCTGCATTAAAATCAGTATCAATAAGAATACTTGGTTTGAGTATCCCAACCACACCTTATTGTTAATATTCATTAAGTAAGGAAGAAAAGAGGTAAATGAGTTAACCTTGCAAAAACCTGTGAAAGTATGAATAAAATTTGTGTCTTAATTTCCCTGTAATCATTCAGAGGCTTTTAGAGAAAATGTACATTAATTTCAAACTAAAAAAAAGGATGTGTGAAAACTGTTTATTCATGATCGCGCTGCTTCTGTGAAATTCCAGCCTGATGAAGTTCTACCTGCAAAGTACTTATATGCATATAGATGTTCCACTTTCTTACTATACAAGTGGAGGAAATAATTCAGCCATTCTCTTTATTATGAAGTTTTTTTTTGTTAGCATTATTTTTTCCTTTTCTCTATGTTAACATCGTATTTTGTTATGATGCTTTGTCACTATTTCCATTATAAAGACCCTCATTTTGGTACGGCTGACTTTTAAACTTTGGCTTGGTTTAGAGAGAATTCTTATTACACATAGCCCATATATGTTTCAAAATGCCCAAAACTTAGATTTTGTGTTTCTAAGTAGCATGTGAAGCTACTTGTGAAATTCAGAGCTGACATAATGCCACTGAATTACATGTAGTATAACTATAGATAATTTGTTTCATCATTCAAAAATAATATAGGTGCCCTCTAAAAATCTGAATGTATTTTATCACTTTTCTTTTGGTCACAGATCTAAGACATCTAAATTTTTGTACACTTGGCTCAAGATACCTCATTCTAATTCTCCAGAGACACTGAAATCTCTTAGTCCAGTCATGAGCTTTCAGTCCTTAAAAGTCTTAAGCTGGGCATTCCATAACTGCAGCATTGAACATTTTTTACCAAATTTTGAAAAATCAGATCTTCATTTTTGCTTGCGTTGCAAGTTTTTTCAAGGGGATAGAATCATAGTATATGCAATATAAGGAATAAGGCTCTGCTCAGGGGGACAAAAAAACTGCTTTCACGTTAAACGTGCTCTTGCTCTGCGTCACACTAAACTGACACAGCATACACAAGGGGAAAAGCTATTTAGGTCTCTTAGGAGGTATTTATTTGCCTACAGCTGTAATTTCATTCGAATGCTAGAAGCTCCAGTTGAAGGTTATGAAATTATGGCAATTTTCTCTGAAGATAGAACAGATTGGCCTGTTCCACCTCTTGAGAAAGCCTTTCTTTAAGCCTTTTAGTTAACACAAATAAGAGAATGAAAATGATGTTACCTGAATGAAATGACAGGAAAAAACAACCTTTGTGACAATATCAAGTGGAGGATCCATTAAACTAGAGCTGTTATTAGGTGACCATATTTCCTCACCTTCCTGATATCATTGAAGCAAAAACTTAAATATCTTAGCTGCATTTTGGTCTTACTCCAAAACCTAACTGTATCTGAGCTTAGAATGTTTTCTTCACATTTTGTTTTGACAGGTTTCTGATCTGTGTAACAATCTTAGAGAGAAGGATTTGTACATACGTTATGGTACTTACAAATTTAGAAGGAAACTTTTAAGCTGTGTTTGAAGGTTTCTATGCATATTTTAAAGATCAATGCACTGCAGATACCTTCAAAGATAAAGTATTAATAAATCCCTAGATGTAAATGTAGCTGTTAGGACAAAGATTTTAGTCAGTTTGATTATGATAGGGCATGTCTTCTTCACTGTGCTGGTCAGAAATTTCTGCTGTCGTTTGCCTCTTTCAGTGTCTGAACAAAACAAATGACACTGAAATGGAAGGTGTTTACATGAAATGTAACAATTTCCAGTATAGGGTGTAAAGAATCCATGTTCTAGACAGGTGAACACATTTCAGCACTCTTGTTAATAGGAAAATCTTTCCATTGCAATGAAATGTCTCAGGTAAATGACGAGAATGTCTCTCACTTTAAAAGTAGAGACAGAAGCATTTTCTGGCCATTTTCTACTATATAATTCTATCCCCGTGCCTTTCTGGTATTGCAAGTAATTTCTAAAACAGATGTACTTCTCAAAATCATGAATTTTGTATTTGAGACCTTTCCACATGGGAACAAGGTACAGTAGTTATTTCTTACAGTGCACCTTTCCATAACTTTATCACTGGAAATATTTTGAGACTGAGCTTCTATCGCTACATCAATGGTTAAAAGTGATCATGTCATAGTCTGTTGCTGTCCCACATCTGTTCTAAGCCAGAATGCTACCTGGGCTTTGGTCAGTGTAAACACTGCTCCACAGGCATAAGCAGACTACTTCTTTATTATTCACTCAAGTATACACAGAGAGAAAAACTTTTTCAAGAAAATAATGTAGACTAGAGAAAATGCCACAAGATTTTTATAAGTTAATTATGGGTAATATTTTTCTCATGTTCATGGATATGAACAGGCAATAAACCACATGAAGGTCTGTTAAGTACGTAGCAGGACAAAACTGATAATAAAAAAACCCTATCATATACACCATGTCAAGAGGCTTGGCAGCTCCCATTACCCAAAGTTCCTCTCAAAACCTTTAACACCCTGTGAGAGGGGAAGTGGTTTCCCCTACTTTGATGTCATACTCATCAAAACAGCAGAATACATAGACGAAATCATGAGAAGTCTCTTCTTAAAATAAAATTCCATCATAGAAACAAAAATCAGATTTTAAAAGTTCTTTCTCATAAAGTTACTGGGACTTCCCTTAAGAAGAAACTTTGAACAGATAGTAGCCTGTGTAGCTCCTACCAAGCAGAAGAATTTCGATAGTTCTTTCTCTCTAAGTTGTCCTTGGCAAATCGATCCAACATAGATCAGGCTGGTTATAGGCAGCCACCAATGTCAGATTGATTGCTGTCAAATCTGACTTTCCAGTGAAGCATCTGACATTGGCACACATTACCTTTACCTCTGAACTGAACTGCTCTGCTTTGATGGGTCTTTCTGTCCTTGCTATAGTGTGATTTTTCCATATTTTACAAGGTATCAGTTTGGTTTTCCCTGTGATCCATATCATTTTTCTTGCTGGGAAACAGCACATCATCCAGTTTTATACATCCGAAACTCTGTGCTCTAAGAAAGTGGGTACCCTGAAAGACAAAATCACATCTTTGTGATCAAAGAATATGTCTCTGCAAGTGTGTATAAGAACCAAGAGTGCAGATTAATGAGCAAGCAGCTGCAGCAAAGGTGGATATTATCTTTGTTCCACCTAC
>JAWWMO010000121.1:37690722-37701922 GCA_035047845.1 Dendrocincla fuliginosa
CAAAGTTAGGTTCTGCTCTCACAGAAACTTCCTAAAATGTGAAACCACTCTTATTACTAGGGCTACATTTGCCTGACAAATGTATAACTTAAAAAGTAACTTCATTCTCTGATTTTTTTATTTTATTATTTAACTCAGGTCCAACATAGTATCCTGCAGGCAGGCTTGTTCCTTAGCTGATCTTAAGGTTTTATGGAAACGAACAACCTCTGCTACTGTGTGCACTGATTATAGGAATTGCTCAATCATCTCTTTATTAGCATGTAAACAAATAAATAAAAGCCTTAAAAATGTTAATGACAGCATCAATGCGGTGTGATTTCAGACACATTTACAGTAACTGTTATGGGGAAGTCTGTGAGGTCAGCAATGGGGATACTCCATTGGCTCAATGCCAAAGTACCTGTTGTGCTAGAAAAGTGACGCCCAAACCTCTTCTTTTGTTCTGAGACGCAGAGGACTGATGCTGCAAAGACCTTGGGTAGAAGTGACAGGGGCTGTGTGGGAGTTCCTCTGCAACTCCGCTAGTGCTGTTCCAGTCACATCTGTTCCACAATGGGTGGACTGGAACAGCTGTACAAGATACAGCAGAGGGCTCAGAGTGACCTGTTGGTGGAATACAGAGTTAGGAAGGTTGGAGGTTTGTATGATTTTAACACTGAGGAGAAAGAAACAATGAGACCTTTCTTTTTGTGTAAGAGAAATTAGGATAATCTGTGATAAAGCTTGTAAAGCTTTGATGAAAAGATTGTCAAGCTTCTACTGAAAAGATTGTGAAGCTTCTATTCAAAATGTTTTACCTGTGTTCATAACTCTTCCAATAAATATTTACTAGGGACTGAAATATGTCAGGCTAAATGTCAGGTCGGGAACAATTGGGTCTCATTTAGGTGTCATTTATGTCTTATTTCACTTATTTTTCTCGTTTCCATTTAACTATCATGATTTGCCCTTAATGCTCATGTCGTTTGTCAAGAGGTCCCAAACTGAAATTGGAGCCTTTTGTGTAGGTGTTACATGCTGTCAAACATATATTAAATTTCGTCTGCATGAAAAAAGATGGCAATTTAGGTACTACTCAAGTCTTATATTGTTCTACAAATGAGGCTTACCTGTGGTATGTAGGTGTAAGTCCAGATCTATGTGTTATGTTTCCTCACAACCATAATTTGCAGCTAAGGAGTGAATGTTAGAAAAGGCAAAGGATTTCAGGCATCTAGTCAATAGAAAGGTTCAATTAGGTAGCTGATAAGCCATATCTATGGTATGACTTCTGCTTGGATTGAAGGAGGGGATAAAGAAAGCTTTTGGTTAACTCCATATTGTCAGAAATGGAGGGCCTAATCTTTGCCTTTAGCCCATTTGAACATTTGTCTATTCTAATTTGGCCTGGTTTAGCCTTTACTCAGATGTGACCTGTATTACAGAATGTGGTGTTACATGAACAGTTATGACAGCTCTGCCTCATGGTAGGACTATCTCAAATTGGAAGAGCAGCAGAGGGTGGATCAGAGCAGCTTTAGGTTTGCATAAACATATGCTTTTGAAATAAAGTAACTAATAAGTTAATCATTAAAAGTCTGCAAATTGGTGTGCCTTATTAGCTAAAATACCCAGGAACAGACAAATGCTGATTCTAGCTTCTAGACCAATATCCTCTCTGCACATATAATTTGTCTGGAGAGAAAAGTGCCCTGCAGAGGAGAGTAGTGTAGTTACTATGAATGGACAAAATCCTAATTCATGGAGGGAGTTAAACTAATATCCAGAGCGTTAAGCTCACTGAAAATTCATTCTGGTTAAGCTAACACTAAATATTTTCTTAGGAAAATGTAACTGACTTCTTTAAAATGTCTACTGTAATATTAAATGATATAGGAGGATTTCTTTAAAGTGTGGTTCCAGGGAGGAAAATGAGATTTTAAAATTGCAAGACACTCTCAGTACTAGAAAAACTAAACATTTAATAGCCACAAGTACACTTCACTATTGTAACAGTCAGAGTGGTGAGAGCTAGAAACAGCTTCCCAGTAATGATTAGCATAGTGATGGAAAGCACTCGCTACTTTAAAGTGGTGTGTCATCATCTCATGGAAAACATTGCATGATGTAATTGCCTGTGAAAGCAGACCCTACGAACTCAGCAGTCCCCTCTAGTCCCAACGCCAATTTATTTTCTTTTAGCATTTGAACTTTGCTTTTAAGTGGATGCAATTTTTTAGCGAAGGTACCATATATCACTCCACCATGTTGTAGGCTAAGCAGGGGCAAAGGGAACAGAGCATTATGCATTACCTCAGCTTGTGTTAGGCAATGTGAATATGCCTCCTTATTTTATTCCTCAGCCATGTTTTGTCATGGTGTCTCTAGGAATAGATGAACAAAGTTACTATAATTAAACTTAATGGTATAGTAAACTGCTGGGTAGTGGTAATTCTCCTCACCCATATTCAGGTAAACATAACATATCTTATTAGCTGTGATTGTTCAGACTTTATATGCTGCTCTGACTTTTATTAGAAGATATAATTCCTTTCTTGGATGGGAATTATTCTACTGTACATGCTGGCCGGAAATCAATCTAAGAATGCCCTACCATCATTTTGCCAACTTCAGTTGCATTTGATGTGGTGTCATAAAAGATATGGCGATTATTATTGCTTGCATTGACTCTTGGCATATAGTCTCTTGGCATAAATATCTCTTGAAAAGTGATTAGAAATGGTTATTCTCCTCCAAGGACTGGTGGTATCCCAGAAGTTTGTCATACTTGCTTTAGTTGCTGTACATGCACTAACAAAAAGCATGATTCATTTCCTAAGAGAGAGAGAATGTTGGCAACTTTTTTGATTTTAAAGAGTCCTATGGACCCATATGCTGGAAACAGCATATTTCCTTGCTTTGGACAGAAGCATTTCCGATAAGGTACTGGAACTTTAGTCCTGAAAGAGCAAGCCCTATAGAGATACTCAATCAAAGGCACAGTAATCTTTTAGAAACTGTCGGTAATTACCTGTGTAGGATTCATATTAAAAAATATGTATTGGGGGTTTTTGTGTAAGAGGAAAGTATTTTCAGTGAATCAAATTCAGACAAGTTAAAGACAGTCAAAATACAGGGCTGCATGAAAAGAAGAGACTCCTGCTCCTGATCTTAGTTGTTCCATCTGATCTAGGAAACAGCATCTAAATAGTCATTGCTGTGGGTTCACAGCCCATATAACATTATTAGTACTTTACCTGAGAAGGCTGTATGTTTTATTTCAATGGACCAAAACTATTGCTGTTTTAGAAGGAATAAAATCTAAAAATGAGACATCCATTTTCCTTGTATTATGTATTTATTGTTCTAACATGCAGTCAGTTTAATCATACAGATTCCCTTGCTTTCATCCGCAGTGACAAACACATTATTTCTATGTGACATCTTGTTCCTTATTCTTATTGAAAAAGTATTGTGTCTGTGTATTATATATCCTGAAATTCATTCTTCTATTGGCATGTATTTTTACATCTGACTGCTGATATCACCTTTATCAAATAGACAAAGTTGAAATTATTTTTTTTTAAATTACATACTCTGAAGATTTGCCATTCTCTGAAGAATTGCCATTTATGGCAAGCTAGTTCAAGCTGAGCTTTATTTGTATTTATTTTATAGTGGATTTTGAAGGATAGGGTTTTGATGGCAGAAATATTCACAGAAAGTGAATGTTGGTGTTACATGGAGGAATATTTGCAGATTGTTTTAATATGAAAAAGCTGGTATTTTAGCTGCTAGAAATGTTCATTCAGTTGAGAAAGAGGAAACTAATGATATAATATTTATGCAATATGTTACAAGCTTTGAATATTTGTAATCAATTCCCTAAGGAAAGAGTATTCAAATACAGAGTAAACATGAGAAAAATATGATAGGTTCTGAAGAATCTGGAAATAAGTGGAAAAAAAAAATCAGTTTCTTATAAATTAGTCTTTGAATTCTCAAAGTAAAGGAAGTGGATCATCCCTGCAAAGACTATTTTATTTTGTAAACCTCTATGGATCACCAGGCCTTGCAAAAGGATGGATATGAATTTTCCATCAGAACAAAAACTGAGAATTAAGTGACCAGTGAGGTGCTGCATTACAGCTGAGCTCCTTGCTATTCTGCTCTTGTTTCAGTCTTCTGTTGTCTTACACTCTTCAATGTTGCAGTGCAAAATTGTTCATCAGTTTGACGAAGAATGAGAAAGAAACTGCATTGCGTAATCACTGGTTTCACACAAACCTTCCCCCTGAGGTGTTCTCTTTTAGAAAACTGATTTTACTTCATTTTCAAGATATACACTCAATCTTCGTACAAAGCATTCGCAGCATTGACAATGATAAGATGCTTTGTAAGTACAGACCACAACTATAACTATTCAAAAAAGAATTTGCTTTCTGCTATAGCAAAGCTCTAGCATGTCTTTTGATCAGTTTATCCAGCACTATCTTACCTGGTTTCATGACAAAAAATAGTTTTTCTTTCCTACTTCATACAAATTTATCGTTTTATTCTGTTCTTTGTGCCTTGCAAAGAGCTAGAATAATGAAAGAATTTCTCCAAGTCAAAGATTCTTCTTCTATTCTCTCTTTACAAAACTAGTAGTAGTGCCAGTGAGATTTACACCCTGTGATGGTGAGAAGCAAGAAGATTTTCTTAATTAAGATCTCAGTATTTTGCAGATTATGGCTTAGAGGTCCTCATCTGCCTTCAGCTATGCTAACTGAAGGGAGTGAGACTTGTAGGTGAATTTGGTAAATAAAAGATCACTGCTGAAATGTTCTTTTAGAAATATTAATCTCATCAAAGATGCATAAAAGTTGAAACCCTGTCACTGGAGTGCCTGATAAATGTGTCAATAAGCCATCTGTGCTCCTTTCCCAGTGTGAACGGTTCAGTGAGCCCAATTTTGCCTTCTGAATAAAACAGTCTGGTCTCCTGCTGTTGCCACAAAATCATCCATTTTACTGTTCCACCCTTCTCTGTTGAGTCCACAAACTCTTATCAGTAGCCCCATCCTCTTCTGCAGGTGGCACCAGTTATCCCCTTCAGTCCATCTTTTTGTTTCCCCTTGAGCCCTGGAGCTAAGCATAAACTAACTTGTTTTTACCCACCAAGAAAAAAGCATAAATGCCAGATAAGTTGCCCATCAGACTCCTGTTCTATGCTCACTTTCATTTAGCTTCCAGATACCTTGAAAAGACAGATAACAGTCATCTGAAACAGGCTGGTAGGTGAAAAGGATGTCATAGTTGCTGCTGCTTTTTCATCTTTTGGAGTATTATAGTAGTGGATTAGATGATATCAATCATACAGGCTTATGTACAATATATGGCATTTTCTATTTTGTGCTTCCAAGTAGATAAGCCAAAAAGTCTGTTTTATAAGCTCAGTGTATAGTCTTATATATAGTCCCTTAAGAGAGTAGCTGTTAGCAATCTGGAATTTTAATTGCTTATAACACAATACCTTGAAAACATCTATTCTGGAAGTTATTGATTTTGTCTGAATTGCACAACTTAGTTTTTAAAATTTACATAGACTTCTACAGCTTCACTGCTTAAATTTTCCATTTGCATGACAAGGTCAGGTACTTCTTTGTAAAATAACATTTTTTAATATGCAAGCAGCAAAAGGAAGCACTTCTTTAGGTTTTTACTGTTAGATTATTGAAGTCCTTGAATGGAAAGTTACTTTCTGCTTAGGGGCAAATTATTATATTTTAAGCTGAACTGTATTAGAAGTCCACAAAATGCTCATACTCTCACAATGCTATTTTGATGTGGCACATGTTCATCAGATTGCAGTGGCTTCAGATAACACTAAGGTATTTTGTTTCACCAGTGAACCAGCTGGAGAGAAATCATTGTTGTAACATATAGCAGATACTTTACTGGAAGAACTACTGCTTACACTTTTTGCACATTTACTGCCCTTGCATAAACATGAAAGCCCACAGAAGGTGATGCGATATAGGGAATTGGTTTCTGCTGACTAAACCCTTCCCCTAAGACACACCAAGCTACAAGCTGCATGGATTGGTGCTACCTCTGTGCAGGATTGGTGTCAGAGCCTCTGCACTGTTCCCCTGCTCCAGAGCAGAGGTATCAAAATGACCCGGGACACAATCAGGTGCATCTCAGTTGGCTTGTTATTCTGCTTTCAGCACCAATGTGGGTCACAACTGAGAGTACAGAGGAGGAGAAGGAAGATGCAGCATCCATCAGTGGCAAGAGGAGATCAAAAGCATGGTAAAGACAATTGTGACAGAAATCCTGAGACTCAGACTCAAGAAGGTTTGGCAGATGTCAGAGGAAAGGTCAGGGACAAGGCTTACCTGTATTCACATGATAATTTTTTGAGCTGAGGCTTGGCCATCACAAGGATGAGAACCCCTGAACTAGGAAATCAACGAGTGTGAAAAGATAAACCATGTGCAGGCTAACTTGCCCTTTTCAATTTCTCCAGATATAAAATTAGGACAGTAATTTTTTGCTGATTTATAAGCACATTGAAAAGTGTACATCAAATGCTTGCATATCAGAATTTTCCTTAGATTATGCTTCCCAAAAGTAGTTTGCTTATTTTCCTCAGTGCTTGTTTTTTTTTTACTGATGTGGAAACAGAACTGAGTAC
Organism: Dendrocincla fuliginosa; assembly: GCA_035047845.1. Taxonomy (NCBI): domain Eukaryota; kingdom Metazoa; phylum Chordata; class Aves; order Passeriformes; family Dendrocolaptidae; genus Dendrocincla; species Dendrocincla fuliginosa. The sequence goes on from JAWWMO010000121.1 coordinate 37,697,386, forward strand.
TGATGTTTTATTTTTTTAAAATAAAATTTGCAGCTAGTTCAGAATCTGGGTATCTCAGTTGTCTCATAAAGATGCTTGTATATAAACCCAGATATGCCATACCTCAGTGTTTGAAAGTCCTCTCCCCCCTGCATTGCTTAAAGTATTGGTTGAGATTTCCTTTAAATTATGCAGTGGCAAGAGATTTGTAGAGCACTGATAATTACGAGGAGAATCAGGTATAAAAGGATTGCTCTAAAAAGCATGTTACAGAATGTATTCGTGTGCATCTGTGTGTGCCAGAACCTTCACCTGAGGAAGAAAAAATCCATATTTACACTGAAGAAATTGCTTTTCGACCAAAGTAGTTTGAATTTATCAGGATTCACCCTCCTCTGGCAAATTCAGAGGACCCCACGAGAGTTTTTCCCCAATTCTTCTGTGGTTCTTATGAGGAGAAAGCCTGCATAATGGATAGCCATGGGAAAACAAAAACAGTGTCTGGAGGGAGTTGTGAGAAGCAGCTGCCATCAGAGCTTCTAAACAACACTTTCACTGAGGAGCTTACATTCCTAGTCCAGCGTTCCTGATGATATTTTTCTAAGCCTAAAACATGGGTGACCTGCATTCCTTAGAAGTTCTTTAGGTAATTTGCAATGTCGAAATACATTTTTTATGTGCAAACTAACAAAGAGCAGATTGGGAGAAAATACATATAATGCAATATTCACAGTAAATTATTGTAGGAGTTGAAGATAGCCTGTAGAATTTTTTTCTTATTCACTTCTAGTGGTGGCATTACACAGGGAAACTAAAATGTTCAAGAAAGTATGAAAGAAGAGGCAGTATCAGTGTGGCGGCAAGGGGAAGGCAGAATCATAATAAAGGAAATTTTTACAGAAATTCTTAGTCTTGGATGAACTCAGAAAGGATTTGTAGATGACAAGGGAAGGGACTAGGACTAGGCAGACCTGGAGTCACTGAATCATGAGACTTTGTTGTTTTTTTCAGCCTTGTATCTGAGCTGAAACAGATACCATAAAGCTTTGTGGGCTTGGTTGTTTTGGGGTTTCTTTTTTGAATCACTTCCTTGCTACTTCTCACTCCTATTTTTATCAATGCTCTTAACCAGGGAGTATTGATAACTAATTAAAATCAACCCACAGAGTGAATATGGAATTGCTCCAAGTAGAATCTTCGTATTAGTAAAAATTTGTTTAATCCTTTTTTCTCCCCTTTGTATATATTTGGTAGCTAGCTAATATAATATGAATATTGAAAAATAAAGGCAGAGCATATCAACAAACTTGGTGACGAGAAGTGTCATACTATTCAACAAAGTGCAGTCAGTTGGTATGGTTTTAATACTCTTGAAGTTTTCTAAAACTGATAATATGATGGCAACAGTATTTCTTTTGAATTCCCTGTGGGGTTCAGTTCATTTCAGGGATAAAAGATAGTCTGATGAGCCTTTTCAAGCAGCTGATCTGAGCTCAGTGCCTGCTGTCAGTTGTGGTGCTGCTTCACTCGCCATGAGCTGTGCAGCTGCTAGCTGTCCTTACCATTGCTTAGCCAAACAGCATGGGATTCTGGAAATGAGAAACAAGGAATGTGTGAAAGGAAGCAACAACAACAAAAAATCATGTCTAGACACATGCAACGTCAGTGTGAAGGTTTTTGAGGAGCCTGAAATCATCCCTTTGAATGAATGTGTGTGTACATATGCCATGGAGCAAGAGTTTTAGCTCTATAGCCAAGCTTGAACTGTGCTCTGTTTGGAGATCAAGGTTTCCATCTCTTGGTTATATGTGAAGAATATTATGTATTACTTCATAAAGCAGCGCAAACTTCACCTTCTCTTTGAATAAGTGATGACTTTACACAGAGGGCTGTTCATTAGATTTACATTTCTTTTTAAAGTAGGTTCTTGAAGAAACCTAACATATTTTGACAGGGTTTTTATTATTCCAATTGATTTCATTAGAAACATTCAGGCACCTTGAATTTCCTAAATAGCCTGGGTTTTTTTCCCTAATTGTTAGTCTATTTTTGCTATTATTCCTGACTGAAGTTACATTATGCAATAAAACAGATAACAACCTCTTTTTTCAGTTCCTTTTCTCTACTTTTTTTTTTTTAATCTAGTCCTCTGTTTTATCCTTTAGCCATTGCAGTATTTTTCCATCTGCTAAAAACTGCTTGAAATACATTACATGTGTATCAACGCAAGCGAAGAGCTGAGATGCACAAAAATTTCACAACCTGTGAGTCTCCCTTTGAGTCATGAGGTCATTCTGAGAACTGATGCAAGAAATAATGTTTGCAGTGTGCACTGGTAGACTGGCCAAATTACCACGTATTTTGCATTTGATTCACTTGGTAAAAATCTATATTTATTTCTAATAGTTCACACAGAATGATCTGGAAATGCTTATATTGAGATGATATTTACTGTAGTAGATACAGAAGCTATTTTGGAGTGCCATTAAATATTTGCAAGAAAGCAATGGAGTAGCAACTGCAACAGAAATGACTACAGGGTGGAGTTAATTAAGCAGAGAGTAACAACAGTTTTTAAGCTCCTTCAAAAAAATAAAAAAGCACCACATGATCAAAACTTAACTTGTGTAGACTGGCAGGGCATAGGGGATATAGTTATAGAGTCATGAGACAGAATTAGCTTGTACTAAAAATGTGAGACCATCTCAGGTCATTCTGGTCTTGACCATGGAAAATAAAGGCAAGAAGTGGTGATGTAGAAGTCTAAGATAAAAATCGTATGAGAGTCCAATCCCACCGTAAGGATGCAAACCTGAACAGCTGTTGTCTGCTGGTTCGGAATTAGGTACATAAGGGGAATACCTATCTAGGAATTTCCAAGCATAGTGAAGGTTATTATGCCCACTCTAGAAATTCTGTTTAATTTTCATATTTTTGTAGTATTGGTTTATGGTACCAGATATTCCCTTGAATTATATACTGCTGACCCTGTTGAAAAGCTTGGCAGAAGTTTAGGGATTGAATACTAGACTTCAGCTTGTTGATATAACTTGATTACCATTTGTGTTCTTGTACAGAAATTTTCTTACTACTCAAAAAGTTTCACTTACCTCATTTGTTGATTAGTAAAGATAAAGGCCTGTTAATTTAGAGCATTTTTTTAATTGTAAAAGATTTATAGATACTGGTGAAGAAATTAGACTGTAATGACAAGTAATATGGTAATAAGTCTGTCATAAGTTTGTTGAAAATTATTTAGAAATCTGTTTCAATGCATTAGTTGATATGGTCCAGAACTGCTTACAGTCTGTATCCAGTGCAGACCAAATAAAACATAAATGGAAAACTCAGTGTGCTTTGCTCTTTGTGATAGTTCTTACAAAACACATCTCCATGCTCTAGTAATCTAATAAAAGGAACAAGGATTAATTAGGCATTACAAATATATTGGGGGTTATTCTAAAGATGTTCTTTATGATACAATTTTTGCCTGACTGCAGTCTGCTGAAAGACCAAAGATAAAATCAAAAAAGCTTTTCTTGCAGTATCATTTAAACGTCAAGAAAGGGGAAGGTACATACTTTACTGTGTACCAGTGAGAAGAGAATAGCTCTGTCTTTCCTGCAGTGTACCTATAAGTAGATGAAGACAGCAATTAAAGCCATTTTTTCTGGACTCAACAAATTCAGTTTTCTCAGCCTTTTACTTTTTCACAAGTAATATGCTCCAATTGCCTAGACACCTTAAACAACAATTATATAGAATGCTACTTTTTGTGAGAGAGCCAGAGAAATAGTTTTTCACCTTATCAAATATCACTTGCATGAGTTCTCTGCCTTTTTCAGAAGATCTTAGGTAAACCAGATGCAATGCCAATTAAACATGAGAACAAGGTTTCATGATCATAGTCTCATGCATATCTGTAGAAGAAAAGTTATCATGCTAAAATCCATTATGACAAACTCCATCTACATCCAAACTGGATCGCACTCTAAACAAGTCACCTTTAGAGATAGCTAATAGAGAAGATCTTGAATCAAGGATTTCTTTTTGCTCTATTTACTTACTGTGAACATCACTGTAAAAAAGAGACTTTAAATTATGTAAGTCATGATGCAGAAGCTCTACCCCTTAGCTTAAACAACGAGAAAGGTGGCTGTGTTTTTCTTTGAGAGTGTTGGATTTCCTGTGAAATTCAGGTCAGAAGAACCAATGATCAGGTAGTAACTACAAAGATCTGTAGGTCTCGTCATCTCACAAGCGTACAGAGACAATTACATTCTTGAATTCTAAAATGTTTATACTTTAAAATTCAAAATAAATCATAGAATCATGGAATCATGGAATTGGACGAGGCCTTTAAAGGTCATCTAGTCTGACGCCCCTGCAATGAGCAGGGATACCTTTGATGAGAGCAGGTTGACCATGCAACCTGACCTTTAATATTTTCAGGGATCTACCACCTGTCTGGGCAACCTGTTATGTCGGGGAACCCTGCTTCAGGGACTGCCAAAACAACCAGGATGGACAGTTTCACGAGTGGATAGAGCTAGCTATC
>JAWWMO010000121.1:37702022-37793130 GCA_035047845.1 Dendrocincla fuliginosa
TTTCTGGTGTTGATTACTTGATAGCTAGCTCTATCCACTTGTGAAACTGTCCATCCTGGTTGTTTTGGCAGTCCCTGCAGCAGGGTTCCCCGACACTGTTACAGTGTTTCAACAGCCTCATTGTAAAAAACACCTTTCTTAAATCTCATCTAAATTGACCCTGTTTTAGTTTAAATCCATTAGCCCTAGTCCTATCTCTACAGGCCCTATATTCATGTAAGTCCAAGGTAATTATTGAAAGGCCACAATAACATCTCCCTGAAGATTGATATATATCAACATATAACCATAACCATAACATAGTAACCACTAGCAACTATTAGTCTCTGCCATCACCATTTTTATTAAGAAAACAAGCATCATATCTGAGCCCTGGAGAATCCATGAAATGTAGTATCATGAGCTGCTGCATCTTTGTAAGTAGGAAGCGGTTGGGAAGTTGTATTTGTATAAAGATGTGTTGCCATTGCCTTATTGCCATATATTCAGGGTTTATTTTGTGATAGAATGTCTTACCCTGTGATTTCAGGAGTAAGCAAAGGACAGATACACTAACATGTCAGTTGGGTGTGTTTTGACCAAGTTAATTCAGTTGTCAGTCTAGTGAATGATGGTGAGACCTTGTTTTAAGTAACCAGTCTCCTTTCCTCTCACAAGTAAACAAAGACTGTTCAGTGTAGACAGGGGTATGAGATCTCTTTCTCCTGGGCTTATCCTTCGGTGGATTTTTTAGTTTCTCCCTCCTTACTGTGTTGTGGATATGAAGTCAAGGAATCAAAAAAATGAAAGCATTGGACAAAGTTTTCTGAGGCAAAGAAGGCTCTGAGGAGAAGGGAGGCAGAGGGTGGGGAAAGGTGTGGTAGGGAGGTGGGAAACAGAACCAGAAGACAGCCTTAGAATCCATATCTTCCAAGCTGTGGAAAGAAAATTTTAATTTGGAATTTTGTCTCACTTTTATGAAGTGGTAGATCTAAAGTTCTCCACATATAATGGTTTCTGAAAAGTAAAAGACTTTAATTCTTCCTGCCCATTACCTTACAAGCAGGTATAGAAATCTTTCTGAATATATCCTTAACAGAAGGTCATTTTCAGAACAGTGCTTTTTTTCTGGTAGCTGTTCTTCAAGGGATGAAGAAATTTTCACTTCAGAGATTTGTGGCCTCACAATAACCTCAGGGTGATTCAAGAACTTTAACAGAGTTTTCTATTTTTTTTGCCTTAGAGAAGAACGACAGCAAAGAGATTGTTCCAGAGTCAGTTAGTGTTTTAAAATGTCTAATTCACTTCATAAATGTTGGCTATCCATTTGTTGTTGCAGAAGTTACTTAATCCAGCACTTTTTACTTGACATCTTTCTATGGCTTTTGGGATGGCTATTACTAATAATAAGAGATACAAAGGACAAATAAAATTCTAGATATGCATAATTCTCACTGATCTATTTATTTAGATTATTTTATATCTGGAGAGGTTTGATAAGTTTACAGTCTCTTCTAACCTCAAGTCATGAAACAGATATTCACCTTTGAATTTAATTCAATTACAACAGTCCAGTCATATTTTCTCTTAAAAGCCAGATTAGCTTTTCTAAAGGGATAAAGGCATTAGAATGAGAAGTACCAGCGTTTTCAAGAGATTAATACCAAAATCCTTGATAGCAACTCAGTCAGTCAAATTGTTGCAACTTCTTTGTTTGCTAGAGATGTGTTTACATGAAAGAAAATACATTCTAGAAGAAAAAGACTAAAAAATTCAGAAAGAAAATATTAGCTTGTTACATCTTGATGCCTAACTGAAGGCAACAAAATCTGTTTGGGAGCTTAAATTTATGACCCAAATGTCAGAAGTGTGATCCTATATGCAGGTAAATATGAATGCAAGTGTTTGATTCCTATCTTAATTATGTACATTGGAAGTTTCTTCCAACACTTGCAGTCAAGTACTCAACCAGTTCTGTGTCTGACACTGGGTAATTTACAGCACTGCCAATTAAATCATGAAGGTCAGCCAAAATACAGCTTGAGAAGTATCTTCACAATTAATCATGGCGATTTACTTAATTTGGTTCTGCCTTACACATTTAGGCACTTTGGGAAATTAATAACTCTGCTGATCAGTGTAATAGAAACTGAAAAAATTGCTGTCTATTTTATCTTTGATACGTCTCTGCTAACAGTCACTATAGTGCTTAATGCCTATAGATATTTAAATGTCACAGGAATAAATAGTCTTTTCTCACATGCACACTATTTTATTTATGCTGCCTGCAAGGGGGTTTTGAGAATAAATTATGGAAGCAGTGTGGATTTCTATCAGATCATGTAACTGTATTAGGGAAATACATTTCTTTTAGTATAGACTATAGGAAGTCTTCAGACAGAATTCTATACAGATCTGCTCCTCTAAAAGTCAAGATGCTTGCATGGTCAGAAAACGAATGTTAACACTGTAAGAAACATGGTTTCTCAATCAGGTGACCTCAGGGTGCTTGCTTTTTCAGTGCTGAAAAGCAGGGTGGCATCAGGAATGAGTTAGATAAACAAGAGCCGTAACTATTACTTCTGAACCTTTAGCAAAAAGCTGACATGCACTTTTATTTAATTACCAGTCAGGTTGCACTTTTCAGAACTACCATCCCTCTTGGTGCATTACTCATTTTGTAGTTCTGCATGTTCTCAATTAGTTCTGACTGTCCTTGAAGATTTCTAATATCAAAGTCTCTAGACTTGCAGGGATATATCAGCTCTTAAAAACATTACCTCTCTGGGCTGAGTAATGCCTATTTAATAGGAAAAAAGCAGCCAGAGACTAGTACTGACTATCAGAAAGGCAGTGTTTGCCAATACATATTAGCACTGTAACTCAAGTTTAAAGTCCCATGGATTGTAAAAAGATGTACATATAATGAGAAACTAATCTTTCAACATTTTTCACTGTTAGCTTCCTTTGAAATTTTATCTACAGTTTGGTAGCCCTATCTATGTCTTGGATATTACAGTACCCAAGTGTGCTTATGAACAACCACATCTAAGTACAATGTGGGGTGAAGTCCCAGGGTCCATGAGCTTTTTCTGTATTTCTGATATCCACAGAAAGGAAAGGCAAGCATGAAGGCCACATGGGAGTGTCAACAAACTCCAAAGAGGTGAAAGATATGGATCATCACACCATACACCGTGTTTACTTCCCAAGCGAAAACAACAGATCCAGTTTGTTTTATTGTTTTCTGACAGATGGCACAGGTTCTATTAACTCAAAAGTGTTGGCCAGTGTTGTATTTTGAAACTGGAGATGACCTTTTCTGTACCATACAGGCTTGGCTCACTTTTCAGTCAAGCAGGTTGCAACTACTAATCTAAAGTTAATAAAACTCAGGAAATGTAGGAGATACTATGATGAACTGAAGACAAATGTGGACAGTCAAAACCTAAGAGTCATATACTTTTATGACTGCAGGATCAAAGTATTCACTTTGAAAACTTTGCAAAATTAGTGTACAAACCTATAAGGACCATAGATTGTGGACAATATAGTGTGTTTACATAAAAGTGAAGGCCTGATTTGCCCAGTTTAAGTTGTGATATCAGCATGATAATTAGCCTCTTCCATAGATATAGAGGGTGAATAGGATCAAATATCTCCTTTAAAATTAATATTCCTATAACTGAAGTGTTTCATTCATATTCTATATTTCTTTTTACACAGCTCTACAATCTGTTTTGTCACCAGTTAAAATAGTTTATATGATTCTTTTGTTTTAGCTACTTTGAAATAAAGTAGCATGACAAAATCTGTTATTTTAATCATTTTATATGCTTATCTTAAAGTGTATGCAATGCCATTTAATATCAGTAGATCATACTGTGTCATCATTCTTGCAGCAGAGATTGTGATTGGAATCAATAGAGAGCATGGTTAAAATGTCAATGACATAATACTACTCAGTGAAATTAGCAAAAAAGTTAGACTAGCATGTGATATGTGACCATGACTAGTCATGTTAGTATTGCAGCTGTTAAATGTATGGTAGCATGGAGGTTAACAATGAAACAGATAATTCAAATTTTATACCTATTTTGAAAAACAATTATGAAATTACTGTCTCATGTCATAATTGTAAAACTTATAATGTGCACTAATCAGATAAAGTCAGGAATTGAGTCTCTAGGGTTTTGCACAGTTATTAGTGTATTTGTACTTTGGCTGTTTTGTTCATCAGGTAAGAAAGCTCTCTCATGAAAATTGAATAAATGAATAGTAGTTGTACAAATGTGCACATGTTTATTCATTGGATAATATAAATAAGACCAAAAGAGTATCAAGATATCACCAATCCTCACCAGTCTGATGTAAGTCCTGAATTAGTATACTATAGGGAGGCGGGCTTAGGGAGCAGTGAGACGGACTCAATATGAGTTAGCTACAAAGCTCCGTCTATTAAAATGGTGTTTCTACAATTATAGTGTTCTCTGAGTGTACGTGCATTCACATTACTGGTGCTCGCACACATAAACAATCACTCATTGGCCACAGTTACAAAACAAGTTGTCTCTGTGCAACTTGTCTTCAGCTGCTCCTGAGTTCTCATAGTCTCTGCAAGCTGCTTATCTTCACGAGTACAGAGCAGTGTGGTCAAGGTCACACTCCTTTTGCTCTGTCAAGAGGTTCACAGGCCTGGTAGTTTCCCACAGTATACAACCATTTTTAAAAGGATAGGGTTTCATCAGCTAGGCAATTGTTTGGACCCTGGCTCTACTATTGCAACATGTCTTCTAACATCTATTCTGAATATGTCTTGCTGTATATAAACTGAACATTTCTGCAAATCATATTCAGAGTGCACTTGTGGAATTTTTGTGCTCTTATTTTCTAAAAGAATAGGTATTTGATAAATTTATTTGTATTTGCTCTTTTGTAGAGCAAATGTATTCTACTTTCTTTTGTTATAGCTGGGTATTTACTTTAAAGAACTTTCTAGCAGTGTAGTTTTGCCCTTAATACAACTTTTTATTGTTGGAATTTTACTTTAAGGCCTCAGTCAGAACTTCAGTAAAGAAGACTTTAAACTGACAAAAAAAAATTCTTTGAACTAATAGAAAAGTTACTTATTGTTTTAATTATTTTCCCTGGCAAAGTTTTAAATTGGAGGGTTTAGCTACTGGCTGATACAGAGACTCTGGTGCCCTTTAAAGAAAACAAAGCACATCTGTCTCAGGAAAGTGTTTGGATCAGAATTTTCTATGCTGATTTACTCCATGCAAACTTATGCAAACTGTAAATAATAACCAATTACTCCATGTATACAAATCTAAACTACCATTGTATTTATTGCCACTGCATATGCTGGTAGTCCCTAACTTGCAAAAGTTTTGGAATAATACACAGTTCCTAATTGCATGTACGACGTATATTGGGAAGCACTAATTTAGTGGGAAAATAGTGTGGGCAATCTATTGATTTAATCAATTGAAGAAAATAGGCGCATCTCTGAAATAAACCCAATTATATCATGATAGAATGTAGTCAGATGAGGCAATTACTTTATCTTCTGTTGCTCCCAATTTGGCAACAAGTAAACACATTTCATTTAGGATTTAAAAAGGAAAATGAATCACTATTTGGCAAAATAACACAGATGATATCGTAAATATGAACCAAAACTAGATGCAAAATCAAGCTTTCATGAATCAGGAATATTAGAATACAGATTGCCCAGCCTTGTGAACAGATACTTTATTTCCAAGCTCCATTCCAGCAATTAATATCATGGTACTTTCACCTGTCTGACCTTGGCATTTGTCTGAGTTTGCTGATAGTGACACAATGACTATATCCTAATATTCAACTTAACAGGGAGTAGGAGGTTCTTTCTACTTTCTGACTTGCTGATTTTTTTCCCTTGCAATGGAATTTCATAAGGCCACTTACATGTCCTGAAATGAAGGCATTAAGAATACTGATAACATTGCATATCACACTCTCCTGTGGTGACAACACCTGTTTAGTTTTTCATCCCTGCTGGCACTGTGCTTTCCACTTTTAGATGCTATTAAGTCAGCACTCTGTAGCAAAACATGTTGTGGGACTGAACTGGCTCCTCTGCTATATCTGGTAGATCTTCCCTGGTGTAAAGTTTAGACCAAAAGAATATTTTTCCACTGAGCAAACAGTGAGTTGAGAAGTCTTTTTCTTCCCCTATTTAGTATGCTGCATATCTATTCCCAACAAAGTGATGAGCTCTATGTAATTGAAGTGTGCTAGGTGAAGAAGATGTTGTAGGCTTGCTGAGAAGACTTTAGGGAACTCAGAATTAGAATAAATTTGCTAGGAGTGGATAAAAAAGTACAGAAGAAAAAGTAATTGTCAGAGCTTTAAAAAAGCAAAAGTATATATTTTAGATTCATTTTGAAGATCATTAGTGGGTTTTTTTAACTTATGCTCTTCTAAAGTGCAAGGTATATTTGGAAAGAGTATGAAATAGGTTTCCAATTAATCATTTTCCTGATTGCTGTCTTTGAGAATGTGTCTATTTGTGCTCACGAGATCTACATGAAAGTGCTCATAGTAGTGCCTACATTGTGTGGCTGACCAAACATACTTGTGCAGTCTTAAAGACGCTTTTTGTTTAGCTTAGTTGCCTAAAGAAAAATCGTCTTGAAATTTCTCATATACCATCATTATATTCCATATTGCTGCTGTCTCCAAAGCACTGTCACCTGCACAGCAGGTATAAAACACTTTCTAGCAGCATCAAAAAGAGGTGGAAGAATTAGCAGATGCAGAGGTTTTATTTTCTTATCCCTGAAACTGATGACAGCGCAGACACATCCACAGTGCAGAACAAGGAGTTGTCACTTTCAAATGGAACCATGCCACTCTGGGCAGAACATCGGGCTGAAGAGTATCCATTTCATTTGTACTCATTCACCTGAAGATTTATTTGATAGTATTATATCTACCTGATACAGTTTCTGTTTGAAAATGTACATTCTGCTGGCATCCATCCTAGGAACGTTATTCTCTGGAATTAGTGTGACAGAAATGCACTCTCTACTTTGAATAGTACCATGAAAAAAAATAAACTTCAACTATAACGTTCTGTAGAGTTCTGAATAGAAATTCTGTTTATCTGTATGCTTACTTTATTAACTATTATTTACTGATCTGTTTAATGTTTTCACAATTATAGACTCCACATACAGTCTTTGCAATGTACTCAGAGTTACACAGAGTGACATGATTATTTCATAATTATTTCATGAGATTCCAGGCATCTTCACTAGGATAAAGAGAGCTTTTGAGCCATAAGACTGAACAAGCATAGAATGACTGACATGTCCACATATCTCCAGTTCACAGAACTTCAAGTCAAATTGGTATCTGCAGTGGAACTCAGATGTACAACAAATGCATCACTTCAGAGTTACTAAGTTAAAATGTTTTCATTATCATTAATATGAAATTGTTAACATAAAAGCATAAGTATGCTGACATTATAAAATATATTCAAGTGATTAATAAATAAAATCTAAAACATTTTTTAAATAAAAACATTTGGAATTATGTTAACACATCAGCAAAAATTTTCCATTCTATTGCAGATATTTTCTTTCAGTCATAGGGGTATAATGAATGTTTTGATGTGAAATTTCGATTGATCTCAGTTTTCTTTGTTTTTTTACATCTTCTCTGGTCCCTGAGAATCCACCTTTTTTGAATCTCTCATACTTTTTTAGCAGCTTTGGCTCCATGGCAAACACTTCCAGCAGTGACCCTTTCCCAAAGACACACTATTGAAATTCTGTCTTCTCTGAAGTCCTTGGGAAATGTTATCACAGATTTTTACAGAGATAGGCTGTTATCTCTTAACATCTATTGAATGGATAAAAATGACATGAAGTTCAATATTGTTTATTACTACATAGACATTAGATTTTAGAATGTAATGATTATATGATGTTGCATTATTAATCAATTTTTAGAAGAATTTGAGTCTCATGGCTATTCTTTGGCTGTTTCAACCATCATTATTTCCTGTATCAGCTAATTTAGCAGCCTAACAATGTCTGCTTTCAACTATGCCAGGGAAGTTTTTAAAGAGTTTTTTGAGTGCAATTTTTTTCTGAAATTTTCATATATGTGTGCAATGTTGTTTATGTTAAGCTGCTGATGTAAATGGGTGGACTAAGATGATTTTGAAAGTATGCTGTCTTTCAAACCTGTAGTTACCAACATCTTGTCATCATACCATCTCTCTAAGTATTTCCAGAAATATGATTAAAAATAGTTACTATGTTACCTTTTCCACTTTCCAAATGGCTGCATGAAACAATATCTGAAGTCTATTGTGACTTTTGAGTTTTTTTACAATGAGGCAAGAAGAGTAAGCTTCTCACAGGAAAAAAAATGACTGAAATGTTTATTCCTTCCCCAACCCTTCATCTACAGCATGTGGTATTTCTTTTGTAAATATCAACTTGAATTAAATATATATCCTGCCCTTTGGAGATCACACTGGATTTGGAATAACAATGATGATATACTTACTATAATAAATGAGCTCCTCAAAAAAAGTGTCAGGTTTTACATTATAGTGTTGAATCTGGTTCAATTTCTTATCCTCAGAAAGCTAAAAGTAATTGAAATGCTGTTTAGGTTTTCAATTAAGTGGACTGGTGACAGAATTAATATTTAAGTGTGTGAGATTTTACTTACCCAATGGATAATCTACCAATTCTAATGCATAGGATTTAAAACTTCCAGGCTATCTAGGTTAAGGTTGGAAATCTTGGTCCTTACAGCTGATTAAGTTAGATGGGACAATACATGTTGGAGGGTATAAAAATAATTGATGTTAGGAACAGGAAGGCAAGGGAATATAATGTTTCTTTTAAGGTCAAAACTGTTCCTTCATCATATGGCATACAGAATTTCTATTATTTAATTCATTACAGCGTAAAAGTGTGTTCATTACATAGGATGAAAAAGGAAGCATTTTATTTCTACTTTTTGGGGGGGAATCTCTTTGGATGGTACACTTGTTTCTGCTTTTCTCAGCTTCCCTCTGTATGGGTTTTGTTTGAGTGCTTTTGTGTTGGCTAGAGAGGAATCGCTTATTGCTCCTGTAAAAAAATGTTATTCTTTTTAGGTTTAAAACATGTTTTGAACATTAAAAATCTGAACTAATTTAAGGTTGAAAGCTAGCTTTATGACACTGAAGTATTTAAATATGATGATTATGATTGACTTCTAGGCTTACACCATTACAAGTGTGTTGCATTCCTGTACTTTGAAGTAAAAACTACTTACCAAGAAGTTCCTGCCTACTTGCTGTTAATGTTTTAAGCAAATCTTTCTTCTTAAAATGCACTTCCCTTTGATCTAGTGTTTTTGAAAGTCATTAATCAAAAATACAATACAATCACTAAAAGCTCATTTGAGTATTTCTGTGACTGTGTTTGAGGAGTTGTTTTCTGCAGTTGTTTTCTGGTTTCTGCTGTTGTTATGTATTGCTGAGTTAGTAAGAGGGCAGATTTTTCTAGACTGAAAGGATAAATCTTGGGTAAGAGTAACCCATTTTTCTTTAAAAAAAACCCCCTGTGTCTCTTTTCTTCTTGATCTCAGAAAAGGTAATCTGTGGAAAAATTAACTGCAAGAGAAAGGTTAGATAAAATGCAGCTGCTATGGAGAACTCACATTGGAGAATACTAGTGACTGAAATGAATCCTCTTTCAGTGTTTTCTGTAGTACAACATGTAAGTTAAATCCATTTGGCTATTCTTTATTCAGCATTGCATCAAATCAAGGAATAAATAATTAATGTGTTTTTCTCTTCAGCATCAAATATGGTGATTTACAAAGGGAAAAGGAACTTGAAGATGTAGAAAGATGATTAGGAATGCTAATGAATGTTGCAGAAAAGATTTGCCAGGAATAGGAGCAGTGGCACAGTAGACACAAAATTGCTTGAAATAGAAGAAAAGATCTGAAAAAGGACACAGGCAAAAGTGGCACAGTGGCCACTGTACAATCCTGTGTTTCTGTTTCTAGAATTCCTAGAGAGATGGGCTCAGATAATTCAGAGAAAATAGGCCATATGACCTAGTTCATTTTCAAAAACTAATAGGACTGGATTTTACTTCTACAATAATTAGGGACAACCACAGTATAACAGACTAACAGAGAATTTTGCTCACTCACAGAACAAGGTAAAAATATTCTGTGACAGAGGTTTGTTATTTGATTATGCTCATATTATCTTAAATGATGCTGCCTACAACAACTGTATGACAAATACATGGACCATCTTTAGACCATATATGTAGCAACAGATATATGTATGCTCTACATATATATACTTGTATACATCTATATATCACTATACCAAGATTGTCTATAGTGTTTCTTCAGTGAGCCAAATCTGTAATTAAATGTTATGTTTGAACTGGCAAAAACTGAATTAAATTGTAAGTCTATTGATACTATTGGTCATGAATGTCATTTTTTATTAAAATCTTTGTTGGTTGAATAATGAACATTGAGGACCTTAAGTGGTAATTAATTTTTCATTGCTGTTGTTATTTTCATTTCAGCACCTTGTGTAAAGGGTGATAAGACATCCTTAAATTAGTGTGATCTGATGAGACTATTAAATGAGAATATTATCTGTATAATAACGAGGATACTATCTTATGAACAGGAGGGGATTGAATGGTGATTATTTTCAGAGTAAAACCATATTTTTAATTTCCTCAGTAGGATGTCATCAGTGAATCCACTGAATATTACATGGACTATGGGGTTTTTTCTTTTTAAATTTATAGTGAATGTAATTACATGTAAGTGTAATGCAAATGAAGAGCATTATTGGAAATGTTTTGCATTCTTCTAATAAACTGTGATCGCATTACAGTAAATACATAATTTTTAGTTTCGAGATGTTTGCCTAGTCACTGTCTCTTCTTAGTGGCTGATCAATTCTTCATCCTTCAGTTTTTTTAGACTTGCACAGTAGTCTTCACGTCTTTGAAACAGAGCATTTGTACTTTGAGCAAAGTACATTTCAGAGGATGGTTTGTTTCCTAGAACACTGAGGTTTATTCATCATGGTGCTTGTGCAAAACCAATTTTTTTTCCACCAACTACTTTTAGATAAACAGAGCTTTGGATTTTGATGTGGTAAAGAATAAACTGGGCTTTATTCATGAAGCAATTTGTCTCTGACCCAGTTTTCAAAGTAAATTCAATTAATTTTTCATGCTGAAATGACAGAGTTTGCTATTACATAGCTCTATGCATTTGTAGTACCTTTTGACCTTGCCTTTCATTAATGCAGCTATTTCACTTATACTTAGTCTGATATTTTGCTACAATTACATCCTCCATTAAACTACTCTTCCTCAGACTGAACAGATGCACCTCACTTCACTTCTTCCTATTTGTCATATTGTCATGTATTCAAGTCCCTTAGTCACCAGCAATTTCAACTACCTAAACAGATTTCTAAAATCAGTGAGATTTTTCTAAAATCAGAGAGATATTTTATCTCAGTTGGTTTAGGAGATAATCTACATGCTGAAGGTACTACTCTCTCTTCATGCACTTTTGAAGAAATTTGGATAGCTAGACTCACCTGCTTACATAAGAAACAGATACATATAAAGTAGGGATGGATCCATAGATATGCTATTAAGACCTGCAGTGTGTATCAGTGTTTTGTTTACAAGATATTAGCAAAGCACACCTTGGCTCCTGAGGAGACAGTATACATCCCACTGTCATCCTGCCAAAGCTGGGGTAAACACAGCAGCCATTTTCTTTTAAACATAGACCTAAGGATACTGGGAAAATTGTATTTTCCTTCCAGAGTTCTAAGATCTTAATCTTACTCAGACTTTTTCTCATCATCCCATCTGAATCAGCATGGCTTTACTCACCAGAGGACTTACTCATTTTTATCATCCTTTTGCATTTGAGGAGAGTGGAAAGCAGACCACTGTAATTTTAACTTGAATAGAATAGGGTAGAATTAGAATTAGAAATAGCATTAGAAATAGAATAGTATTTAGAATAGAATAGAATAGAATAGAATAGAATAGAATAGAATAGAATAGAATAGAATATTTCCATTGAAAGGGACCTACAGTGATCATCTTGTCCAAACTCTCTGAGCAATTCTGGGATGACCAAATGGTAAACCATGTTATTAAGGGTATTCAAATGCCTCTTAAACACAGACAGGCTTGGGGCATTGTCACCCTCTCTAGGGTGTCTGTTTCAGTGCTTGACCACTCTCATGGTAAAGAAATGTTTCCTAATTTCCAGTCTAAATATATACAATTCTGTAGTACTTTGAATTCAGTCATTGGAGATGAGGATTATGGGATGGACAAGAAATGTTGTTCAGTCTGAATTTTACTAAGGCTCATTATTCCCTTTGACAGAGTTGTCTAGGAATCTGTGATTCTGCATATACTTGTTTTAGACAGACAGACAAAATTGCAAAACAGACCAGTTTTATGATTCATAGAATCATAGACTGGTTTGGGTTAGAAAGGGCCTTACAGGTCATCTAGTTCCAACCTCTCCTAAGAGGAGTAAGGCTAGACCAGATTGCTCAAAGCCCCACCCAGCTTGGCCTTGAAAACTGCCAGGGATGGGGCATCCACAGCTCCCCTGGGCAACCTGTTCCAGTGCCTCCCTACTCTTACAGGAAAGAATCTCTTTCTAAAACCTAATCTAAACCTACTCTCTTTCAGTTTGAAGCCTTTGCTCCTTGTGCTATCATTACAGTTCCTGAGGCAGAGTCCCCTTCTGGCTTCCTTGTAGGGTCTCTTCAAATACTGGAAGGTTTCTATGAGGTTTCCAGGCAACCCTCTCTTCTCCAGGCTGAACAATTCCAACTTTTTCAGCATGTCTTCATAAGGGAGGTGCTCTAGTCCTCTTATCAATTTCTTGGCTCTCCTCTGGACTTGTTCTAACAGTTCCATGTCCTTTTTATGTTGAGAGCACCAGAACTGTATTCAATACTTCAGGGGAGGTCTCAGGAAAGCAGAGTAGAGGGGGAGATCCACCTCCTCCAACCTGCTATCCATGCTCCTTTTCACACAACCAGGATTTCATTGGCTTTCTTTGCTGTGAGCGTAGATTGATGGATCATGTTGAGGTTTCAGTCAACCATCACCTACAAGTCCTCCATAGGGCTGATATCAATCACTTCTCTGCTCAGCCCATTTTTGTTCTTGGGATTGCCCCAATCCAGGTGTAGGACTTTGCACTTGGCCTTGTTGAATTACATGAGGTTCACAGTCTCTCTAGATGGCATCCCTTCCCTCCAGTGTGTTGACTGCACCACACAGCTTGGTGTTATCAGCAAATACGCTGAGGGTGCTCTCAGTCCCACTGTCCATATCTCCAGCAAAGATGATAAGTTGCAATAAAAATATATGTTCCTTCTGTGTACTTATTTTAATTGCTCCAGATTTTGTTGGTACAGAGCTCTACAACATAGGAACAAAAGTTGCATTCTGCAAACACTGAGCTTAAATAGAAAGAGGATGAGCATTCAGATAAAGAATAGAAACTCAAATTTCAAGACTGCTAAAGTAAAGTGCGGTGAAACTTTGGAAAAAATGCAAAGGACAAGGATAAAGAAATGGAAGAAGATGTGGATACCACTATTTAGATTTCCAAAGATGGAGACAAGGATACTATGAAAAGGTTGCTCTCCAAGACATGAAGGTATTTGCAGAGAAAAGAGTACCAGAATGACAGAACAGTTGAAGAAGAGAAGTATGGAAGAGAAGGAAATAAGTTTGGTTGGGGCTAATCAGCAAAGTCAGAAAAGAACAGATTAATTCAAAATGAGAGTTTTAAAAATACCATCAAAAAAACTTTCAAAATATATGAAATGCATTTTGTCATAGGAAGTGGACACTTACATTTAAATTTGGTGGAAAAAAAAGCTTCATGAAGTCACACTCCAAAAAACACTGTATAAAAAGTGTATACATAGTGCATCTGTTGTGGGAACTGGAGATAAGTCCTATTGCTATGGGGGAAAAAAACGAAACAAAACACCAAACCAAACAAAAAAACAAATTAATATATTCTGATTTCTGCCACTATTTCCATTTAAGTTTTCCCTCCGAAAAGAGTAGTTCAACATAATTTTTGGTAAAAAAAATTAAGTTCACTAAGAAAAATACCTCTCACAATTGTCCTTTAAACGGGAAAGTATTTCTATGTCTTTTTGTATTCTGCTAGCTTCTACCAGAATAACACTTTGTCTCTGTAGGATTATGAATTATATTAATAATTTCTCATTGCTTTTTGCATTCTGATTCCCTTTGTGACATAAAGACATGGTGTCTTTCTTTGTTTTAGTTCATTAGTAACATTGAAATGTTCCATGGAACCAAGGTTTTTGAGCTAAAGCAATATCAAACTGTCTCATGACAATAGCTGGTATTTCAAACACTGAGTTGCTGATAAGGCACTCTGAATTTGTACTTAGTTGAATCAGGCCTCTTAGCAATTGAAGCTCTGTAGCTCACACAATATGTGTTACTGCTATACTAATTTCACTTGAAATTTTTTTCCATATCAAAACAAACATCTGTCACTCTTACTTTTCCCTACTAGAAGCTGCTATAGTAAAACTTAACCTAGTAAAGAGACCTCATTTCACCCTCCCTCAAAGCCCAGTGCTGCAATTAGCAGTACAGAAATAAGTGTATCAGACATAGGCAATGATATAAAAAGGTGTATATTCATCATCAGACGTAGTCATAGACCTTTCTGATTCAGGGTCCATCTTCTCGGTATAAGAAATTTAACTTCAAGAAGGCTGCCACCCCTCATTTGTGTATGTACGTTTAAATTCCTTCTGCTGTTTTGTTCATCTGCTATAAATGTCTCTCTACAGCCAGAGGCCACTTGAGACAATGCTCCCTTTTGTGGGTAGAAAATGGTCACCACTTCCACACATTTTTCTTTGCCTTTTTTCAGGGGAACTGGGGATCTATAGGTAGCAAGAAAAAGTGACAGACTAGTCTTTTTACAGTTTCTCTCTCCAAACCTATGGGTGAAGCCAGTGTGAGTTGTTGCAGAAGACCCTCCTCTGGTACTGCCAAGCATTGCCCTTATAGATCTGAGTTCCCACAGTCCACTTATCTGAAGAGATTTCTCCAAGAATCTTCACAAGCTGAGTTGTTACAGTGACTGTTCCACTGGAAGGCTGCAGCCAGCACCAGAAGATGGATTCCCACTAGGCTGGATCCCAGCAGGTGAAGTGGAGCTTCAGTGCTTTTCAGCTGGGATCAGCTAACAGGCTGAGAGAATTTGAAGTAGAGAGTTAATCATGATTTCAACCTCATCTGTACATTGTTTCTACATATGAAAAAAAAAAAGTCGTGTGTGGGATTTTTTTTACACTTGCTCGTGACATTGCAAAGACATTCTTCTAGAATTTCCTGAGAGTTGGCATTTATATGGGAATATTCAATCAGCACAATTGCATAGCTTGCTAGGGCAATATTGGAGTGTATGAAACGGTGTTTGCCTGTCTGTTTCTCGAGAATAGGTTGTCCTTTCACCTCTGGCATTAATTGACTGTCTTGGGAGCCTCAGCAAGGATGAAATATTTCTTAGGTATGGAACTTAACATGACATCTCATTCCTTCACAAAGCATTCAAGCATGGAGCTTACAGGAGAAATTTATGTGGCTGCTGTGTTTTCTCTCATCTTGTGGATAAATACATCTTCAGCTCAAACCCAGTGGGTTTGAAAGCAGTGATTCCCTGAAAATAGACAATTAAAGAAGCAGGATATTGATAGTCAGTGGTAAGCTTCCTGCTGAGAACTGAAGAAGGCCTTTTGGAAAAAATCTGGCATGGCATTAACTCAGGAAGCCTCTAAAATCTTTACAATGAGAAAAGAGAACAAAAGGAAGCAAACATTGAAAAGCATTAGTCCTCAGCCTGAAACCCACATATAATTAGAGATAAATTTAGCCTTTTTTGTATTTTTCATTTTGCTACTTATTCATATTTCCACAAAGCATTAGTATATGTGAGAAATTTTCGGATTAAAGATGCTTTGTGAACTATGTGGCTTAGGTGTCACTGCTCCTTTTTAATTTGTTCTGATAAGTGACAGGTCTGCTAAGTATATTGTTTCACTAGCTACATTAATTTCTTTTAATCAATTAATTAATAATGTTGATAAGAAAGTATAGCTAATTTTGATAAACTCCTCAGGCTGCAGTGAATATTGTTAGTAGATTATTAAAATTTCTTTGATTGCTGCTGCTTTTTTTTTTTTTTTAATTCCCTAGGACTCTTATAGTCTACATTTCAAATTACATCATCTGTAGTGAAACACATTTCTTGCTCAGACACCATCTCGAAGATTGTTGAGAATCTCTCCCTCAACACAGTAGCTAGTGAGAATGATATCTTCACTCCTCAGAACCAATTCATATCCAGGGAGAGAGAAGATAACTGTATCATAGGAAAAAACCCTCAATTCTAAAACCTTCCACCTGTACAAGTTTTCTTTGCTCTGCATCTGACAGCACTGGACATGTATATTGACTTATTGCTCTCTTGTTGTTTTATCATTGGGTCTGTCCTGACAAGGCACTTAAAAATTATGTGTGGTTGTATTGTGGACCAAATGTCCAAGAGATTAGCTACCAGCTGCCCAATTGTGATAAAAGCAGAAATGGTCTTGAACCTGACTTCAGGTTCTCCTAAAAAATATTTCTTGCTTATAATATTAAGTTAAAATGGAATGAAACTGATCTAAATGTGGAGTTGCCAAGCATACCTCAGATAAAAAGTAGGCTGCTATCAAAACTTCCATGCCTCTTTGAAGGTAATGGCTCAGCTCACTTTTATTTTGTGTGAGAAGACATTGCTATGCTCCTTTTCTTTGAATACAGATACCAAGAGTCATATTTATATCACCTGCTGAATCAAATTAAGCAGAAACAAAGATGTGCTCTACCTCATCAAACTTCTTTATCTGAGCTTTCTCTTCAAAATTTATCACTGTCATGTCCCCTGACAACATCCCTCACACTCACAGCATTTTATCAGATTTTTTAGTACTATTTAAAGAAAAGCTGGAATTACTTAAAGGGGCATTGCCAATTTAAAAATCAATGTATTTTCTCAATGTATAAAATGATTCCTAGTTCCAAACAATATCTAATATTGTTTCATATGCAGTATGTTTGACTTTGTGTCTGCCAGGTTCTTTGAGTCTTCTAAATGTTATTGGGACCAACAGAACAACAAAGGAGGGATATGCTCTTTTAAGGAAAGATAGGGAAGTATGTCCTTTTCAGAAGAATAAGTAGTGGAATATTTTCAAAGAAAGTAAATTGAGATACTGTGAGTAAAGGAGTAGGAATCAAGGAGCTTGTTGTAAGAGAAAACTGCGAAGACTAGAAGCAGAGAAAAAGAGTAATATGGGTGAGGCCATAACTTTGGTCCATCTCCTGCATTTGTGGTGGGAACTCGGGATGTTCTGGGGAACCTCTCTGCTCCCCATATGGAAGCTGAGATCTGGGAATGTGTGGTCTTTAGGAGAGTCTGAGCCTTCCACTCTGCAGAGCACCCACTGAAATTATCTTCATCATAATTAGAAGAATGGGTAGGCAAAAGAAATGCTCAGCCTCACCTCTATCTGGACAAGAAGACAGTCAAACTCTAATGTGACTCTCACATCAAACCACTACAGTTTTCAGAGTTTTGTTTTGGGTCATGGAAGAATAAAGGTCGCTGATATTGCTGTACTTTCTTGTAACTGTAGATGGCTGGTGTTTCTAATGTGAGTCATCACAACTGTGAATTCTAAATTATTACTTTCTGTGTACAAGGCATATTCTTCCTTTTGAGTATATGCTAAAATACAAAACAAAACCAAAAATATGAAAAGGTAGAATTTCGAGGAAAGGATACTAAAGTAACTAATTTATTTTCCCTGTTACACAGCTTTATTGTGCATTGCCATTTCAGTGGTCCTGGTTTGCTCAGATGAGTCAAGTTGTTCTCAGCTTGAACAACAAAAGAGTAATTAGATTAGTCAGGTCTAAAGATCAGTTGAGAAGAAAAGGTAGAAAAATTGTCAATATGAAAGATTAAATTAATTGCTGACAAATCCATAATAATGCATATTAGATGCCATTTGTAGGCATTGTTGAGTTCTAAATGATGATGTACTGAAGTATAGGAATAGGACTGATTGTTCCCAGATGAAGAAAAGCCTCTAGTGACATGCAGCAGCCCTTACTGAGGCAAAGATAAATATTAACAACAAAAGGGAAATAATCCTGAAATTCATTAATCAGTAATTGTGCTTAATAAATTGTGTGTGCCTTCATTGGAGTATTGTATGAAGTTTTCATAAATAAACAAAATATAATAGAAGTTTCCTTTTTGTATTTGAACATATAAGGAGCTCCTTAGTCTGAAGAAGTGATAATACATTAAAGACATTTTAAGCATTTAAAATATTGAACATTGTAGAACAGTATGTTGTAGATGGGGAATGAAATTTTTTGTCATTTTAATGAACCTCTATATTTCTGAGTCGTTCTCAGAAGGAAAACAATTTCTATTAACATGATGCCATTTGCCAAGGAATAAAGTGCAAATTAATTGTTATATAATATTAAGTACATGTTCTCCAGTTCTCTCTTTCCCATGTTGCTACCTACTTTATATTTTCCCTCATTTTTCCATCTATTGTGCTTCTTGGCTAACACTGAAAGCTCCCCCTTGATCTCTTCTGCTTTTAAACTTTCTAATCCTTCCCTGTGTACTGTGGTCACTTCACCTCAGTTGTACATCGGCCATTCCAAGCATTTTGGTATGTCAACAAAAGACATAACTGTATTCGTGCAATGCACACAATACTGTGAAAGCCACTGAGAATCCTGGTTATCCTCCCTCAACCCTATCAGCACGGTCCTTAGGACTGCATTTGATTACTATGGACATAAAAAGATTAAATTCACACTCAGTATCATTCTTTGGTCTTTCAAGAGCATCACACACATCAGCTGACTGAATCTTACTGTCCTACTGAAGTAGTCTATTTTAACTATTCCATTTTACCAGACGAACAAAACGAACTTGCTCCCAGTCAAATATGTGAATAACAAAGTTCAGCTCAGAACCGAGATGTTTTGGCAACAGCTGACTATAAGCATCATGTTATTATATTCTCTCCTATATGCAAACCTAGACTAAAACAAGGGCCTCAGCTAAGACTACACTCCCCCCGGACCAACTGCAGATCCTGCACTGCAGAACAAACTCCCTCCCATATTCACAACACTTTGCAAACATTAACTAATTAGTTAATTTGAGGTCTCACTTAGAACTGAAATCCTTTTTTTAGCATCTGATTTAAAGCTAATTAATTAAGATACATTTTGGGCTTATTAAGCTCATCATAATAAGGACATAATTTTGATTAGTCTAATGCATATCTCTCTCTCTCTCTCTCTTAATTTTTTACTCTGAATTCAGTATCATGCTCGATGAAAGAGTAAAAATTGCTTATTGACAATTTCATAGTGGATAAGAACAGCAGGGGTCAAGTTTGCACTCATCAAACCAGTAAAGCAATTGGGTTTCCCCACACTCTGTGATATCCAGGGTACTTTTTCTTGGTAGCATCAACGCAGCAGCAAGTAGAGGCCCATTTGTCCTCTCATTTGCATCCAACACTGCATCCAGTTCAGTGGACTTTCATAACCCTCTGGAACATTCTCTCTAAAAAGGCAGTGTTTCTCTATATTTCTGTGCTCAAAAGCACAAAATTACTTCATAAACAGTATTTGAAGGGAAACCCACATCAACTACATCAATCCTCAGTTCTGGTGAGGAAAGAACAGAGAGGAAGGACCCTCTGTCTATGTTCCCAGAAAGCTTAAAACTTAGATGCTGCTGCAAAGTAAGCCCACTAAATGCCTGTCCTCTATTCTTTTTTTTTTTTTTTAACAATTAAATTCACTCTCCATCAGGTTTTTACATTCTTGTACTACTGATATGATAATGTACTCACTCTGACCTGCCTTCGAATAAAGGATTAAAAAAGCAAGTAAACAAGTAATGAACTGCAGAAAAATGAGTGAGCAATACAGTGCTTAAAGCAAATTTCAGTGTAATCTTATAGACTATAAGGAAGACAAAAATCTTTTTTTGCAGTGTGTTTCCAGTAGTCCACATAGGCTGCATACATGTACTTTTAAATGGACAGCTTTTTCAGGAAAGTTTGACAAGCTCTCCAGTCTCAATAAATTTATGAAATAGCTCAATTTTTTAAATTGCCTCACGTGACAATGGGGGGCATTTTCCAAAGCCGTATGCTGTTTCACTTTCCTCTGCTGCTTGTTAGAAGAAATAATTAATGAGTGCCTGAGATAATTTCTTTTCTTAGGTGTAGCTCTTCACTTTTCAAGTCCCAGGTCTACCATTAAAGTATGTTTAACATCAGTCAAGGTTCATTTATTGATCAAGAGTTTGGCTATCCCACCTCTTCACTTGGTCTAACTTCCTTTTTATTGTTCTTTCCCTTCTCTGATGAGAAAGAACAGGAGGTAAGGTTTTCTTCCTTTTTCCACTGTTCTCTAGGAATAGGTTCCCCTCTTTCTTCACCTTTCTTCATATCTCATCACAGTTTGAATGTGCAATAAACTCCATCTATCATATATCCAGGATATTCAACATACATACAGCTTCTAAGAGTCATAACTTCCACATTACTGGAACCTTCAAAGAGACTCTGCACAAGGCATATAAATACAGCTGCTGGAGGAGCTCTGTTACCATTAGCAGAACATTCAACAAATAACTGTTTCCTCTTTGAATTCAAGGACGTCTTTCAAAACGCCATTAAAAGACAAGTCTAGGAATTGAACTTCATAACTTTAAGCAGCAAAAAACCATATCCTGAGATCAAGATTTTAGAATTTCCCTCATGCCGAACATTACTCCTACCTCAGAGATGATAATTACATTTTTTTCTTCTATTCTCAAAGGAGCTATTGATACATAGTTACAACCACATAAACTGGGACTATTCAGTGGGAGGCCAGCAAGGCAAGTCCGTCTGGTTTCTCTTCTTTCGTAAGTATTTGCTGTAACCTCTAAAGATTTATGTGCCATCTGGCCCATGAGTAAACTATTAGAACACAATCTGGTATTGAGTTTGTAATAAACTGGATAATCCTTCAATGCTCTGTGGGTCTTCGAGTAAGACCATGACCTAACAACAACAGGAGAGAGGTATGTTCTGGGCACTGGTATGAAGCAGCAGCATCCAGCCATTACTGCTTTCAGTTGCAGAAGAAAGTGTAAATGGAAATTGAGCACCTGGAAAACAGCACCTTCCTTCTTTCATCCACATTCTATGCATGCCATTTTGAGCAAACAAACAAAATCTCTGGCTTGAGTATTAGTTGTAGCTTTAAGGTGCCACAACTGTGATGGAGAAGATACCATCATGGTGGATTAGATTATGTCTATAAATCGCTGGAAGGGAAACATGCCTAGCTCATTCCTTGGCGGGAAATAATAAATTAACAACAACAACAGTAATATCATTATCATTATCTATAGAGTGAAATTAAAAAAAAGTCAGGAAAACATCCTTGTCCCTGAAGCCAAATTGCCTGCATGGTCCTATATCTATATTGCTTCAGGTTGATTCCTTCTACAGCAGGGCAACTATTTATCTCTTGGCCTGCCTGGTATTCCTGTAGCCCTAAAACATAATTACTTTTTGTTCGAAGTGTTTGAAATAATGTGAGGGAGGTTTTACATTCCATCAAAAAGTTGTTTTTTTCACCTGGTACAGATGTTAATGACAGGCTCTGAGGTGTTCTGGTTGCTGAGGATGGGGTGGTGAAGAATTGTACAGGGTGGAGAGAGCCAACACTCTTGCAGTCTTATGCTCACTCATCTTAATCTCTGATGTGAATCATCCCCAACCCAGGTGAGGGTGCTTTGGTGAAAACTGGTCTGAGCAGCCCAGGCAAAGCCTAGGGAAGAAAGAACGACTAAGCATTATACACAGTCAGGGGTCAAGCACTCAAGTTTGTTTCCTTTCGTTTGACCATTGCAGACATGCTTGAGGTTTCACTGCTAAGCAATTTTGCAGACTAACACTTTGGAAAACAAAAGGTCAGGAACACTCTGGGAGAAATCTATTATAGCAAGGCTTGGCAAAAGAGAACAGTAAAAGGGCTGTATTAGAAGGAAGGTAGAATATTTGGAGCACAGGAAGGAGAGCTTTATTCCTTTTGAAAGAGTGTAAATAGAAGGCAGGATGCAGAGGGCTGGAGAGAGAGAGACAAAGTTAAATAGAGGGCAAGGCCAAACAGATTGTATAAGAGAGAAGCATATGCTAATAAGAGCACAAGAGGAAAACCAGACAAAATTAATCAAGGTAGGAGCAAAGTGGAAGGTAGCTGTAAAAGATCACAGCAAGGCATGCTCATGGGATTGAATCAGGTTTCAAAGAAGGCAAGTGAGTCTATCTGTGAAGAGAGTTGTAGACAGCTGGGGAAAGACGAGAATTTAATCCACAGGAAAATGGGGATAGAGGGAAAACGACATGTTTTGGAGCAGTAAGACAGGGGTAGCTCTTATGTTATTTTTTAATGATAATTATAAAAGGTATCTTGGGCTTGAAGTGGGCTAAGTGAAAGTATTGATAGTTGGCTGTAACTCGCTATTGGCCTCATTTTGTTTCAGCACTAACCAAACTTCTGATGTACCTGATATATACTCTGGTGGCTTTCTTCCTCTCTTCTGAACTTTCTTTAGTCAATTGAATTCAAGCTGAATGAATTTAGGCACAGCTTTACATTGATGCTGACAGTATGCCAGTACAAGGGCCTACTCTCAGTATGACAGGGAGTGTCTGAAACTTGAGTTGATGCCTTTGAAAGAGTGAGAGTAGATGTGTTGTCTTTAATCATAAGCATCAAACATTTAAGTTGTAGATGAGCTCAATGCAGAGTTCTCTGATTTAGCCTGGAGATCTTGACCACTTGAATAGCTTTGCTGCTCCCCAGAATCAACCTCTAATCACTTCAGTTGACCCTGCAGCATTTGCTAACATCCTTGAAGTTAGTTCAAAACCACATCTGACTCTTCAAGAGAATGAAAAAAAGAAAAAAAAAAAAAGAAAACAAAGCTTCTACTAAAAAGAATCTCCAAGAAAGGTGAGGACATCAGGGTGGATTAATGACTCAGTGTAAACACACCACCTTCAGAAGTAATGCTGAAGTCCCATCCTCACTGTAATCTTAGGGAAACACTGTCCAGCACAGGAAATTAGGAGTATAAAAGAAGCATCTTAGATTAGTCATTATCTGGCTAGATAGATATATGACCTGATGACAGTGTCCTCAGTCAGGATTAGAAAATATATGGCACTTCATTTTCTTTATTTCAACATATCAATCACAATTGGGAAGGATCCCAATCTTCCACTCTCCTTCAAAACTAATATTTCAAACAAGCATAGACACAGTGCTTTGTTTGGCCATATAGAAGATCACTACCCCAACTCTATTACTACTAGTTCATTTTGAGGACTACTATTGAAAAATAAGGTGAAAGAAAGGTGAGGTTAAATATGTACAGGGAGAGGAGAGACATATGGAAGTATTTCCAGGTATAAATAGGCTTCACCCTGCCCTCCTCATCACTGACACAATGCACATTTTGCATGTTTTGCTCCTCATGCATTTTTCACCCTAAATTGGGTGACAGATCTGTTGCTATCTCACACCATACTCCCAAACTGCCTCCTCTCCAACTCCTGTATCAAGAGACTGCACCCTTCATCACATTCTTCTATTACAGGAAAGATTCAACCATGTGTCCAAAGATACATTAAAACTGAAGGAAATTGATTATTTCTGTAAGCAGAAGATACATTTGGCTTGTTGCTAGTTCCATACAGCTCTGGGTAATAGCAAGCAGTGCACTCCAAAAGCAGTGGGTGTGTAGGAAGAAGCAGCTGGTGCAGAGGATGCAATGACCGGTGTGCTGGAGGTGCATTCTTGTAGGGCATCTTTCAGTTCAGTTTCATAAGAGAAGTGTCTCGTATATAATACAGCTGCTCTGTGATATGAGCCAACACATGATACATACAGTATGAACAGCAGGTTTACTTCAAAAGCACACTCTTGAGCCAAACTCAAACATGAATGTGAACACACCCAGTGTGAAGTGAGTGAATTCGCAATGACAATGAATTTACATGATGCAGGAACAAATGTGAAAATGAGATATAGGAAACTGAAGACAGGAAGAAGAGAGCAAGCAGTTGTAATTGAGACAAGGAGGAACAAAGCCTCTTAAAAAGCAGCTGTCTGATGCATGATAGAAAATTCTGCCAGTGGCAAGTTATTCCTGTACTTATACTGCTGTTATTATTTTCTTCTGCATCTTGTGAATATATATTGTAAGCACGAAGGAGGATCTCTGAATCTATAACATACATTGAGCCACAGCCTAGAATAAAATAATTCATGCAAGTGCTAGGATAAAAATTGTATATGGAAACATGCCAAGGAGGAAATGTTCTATTTTCTTTTTCCAAATCACTTTTGCAGGACTGTGAATCCCTTGGATCTGATGCAGTTTCTCCTGGTTTTCATTGTTATAGGAGATAAAATTTCCAAAAGGGTCTTCATGCTAATGTCAACATCTCTTCCTTCTGTCCATGTTTTTTCAGTTACAAGACATTCTGAAACAACTTCTTAATCTGTTTAGAACATAAACTAATTTTGCATGGAGGGTAACTTTAATTTTTGAAATAATTTGAATATGTTTCTGACTCATCAACTTTCCAGATTTAATAATGTGTGCACAAATAAATTCTTCCACATATTTTGAATATGAAGGTAGTACTCATGAAGGAAGCTGCTATATAGGCCAGAAGTAGTTATTAGAAGTTAGCTAAAGTATTGCTAACAAATTTTTGCCTGAAATCAGAATCATTCACTGTTTTGCTTAACTTTTCTGTTGTTTAAGAGTTTATTTAATTCCCTCTACCATTTCATTTTGTATGTGCCAAAATGTTGACTACTTCGAATTCTACATATAGCTGATAATACCAGCTAAATTCAAAATCCTTTTTTTTTTTTTGGTGTATTGTCTTTCTGAGACCATAATGGTTTTTTTTATACCTACACTGCATACACAAGCACTACAATCCATCATTGTGAAAATATATGGACCAGAAGAAACTTTATGACCCGAAGAAACAGTTATGTCACTAACTTGTAATAAGCTTTTTAATACAAAGAACATAATTATTGTCATTTGAAATACCAAAGCAAAATCTAGAGTGCTGCTGAGTAATATCTAGTGGGAACATTAAGAGACAACTTTCCAGAGCTGTTGTGAAACCTCTTTTATGTAACTGTAATACAATTTTGCAATTTTAATTTATTTTTGCTTTGAGGAGTAAGTATCTATGTGACTGTACTCCACCTGGAAACTTCAAAGCCTGCTTTTATGCACATAAGAGAGGAAAAACTGTTCTTCCTGAGTACATATTTTATTTGTTCATTCTTATTTCTCATCTTCATTAATGTAAGGGCAGAAGTCTTACCAGATATATTTGTTGCTTTTGGTGCCGAAAAAGCCAGAGAAATAAGTCTCTAAACTCTTTTTGGGTATTAGAAAAGAAAAAGCATTCCTTTATTATGGAAGTGGGTGAACAGAAAATATGTTCCAAATTGTGCACACCAAATTTCATAGGTTCAACATCTTTATACTGTCATCTAATTAAAAAATCAGGCATTACTTCATCTGTTCCACCCACTTCCAAAACTGTTTCTCCCACAGTATGGTCCCTGACACACCTCTGACACACCTCTCAAATTTGAGTCAGAGGTCCCAAAAACACTCCCAGCACTTGTCTCCCTCATCATCCTCATCACGTCCTTTTCTTCACCCCTGGCTTCTGGCATGGTTTCTCATCTTCTGGAACAGTTTCAAAGCCTTCAGCCAGCTTTGCTAGGTGGCCGTGTCTCTTTCCTAGTCCAGTTTCACCAATAGAGGAACCTTTTACCTCATTAACAATCCTGCTGAAGCTCGTAACAAAGAATGATAAACTACAATTTAGCCACACTGAGAACTTATGCAGTCACTAGTAAGCTCTATAATACAGGGTTTACGGCTACAATTTTTGACAATGGAAAACATAGTAATGAATGTGAAAGCATTAAAATAAAATGTCATTCAATTTTATAGATAAGTCACTTTTTTATAATACCTGTCATTTCAGTTCATCGGTGATTTTTAGAATTTCTTCTGAAAAAGATTTTTTCTAGCTTGCTTTGGCAAGCCAAAAAGGCTTTATATGAGATCAATATTATGTCACAAGACTTTTGACAGGATTGTATTGGCAGAAAACCGTAATACCTTGCCATAACTTTGATTAATCTTCATTATCTTCTAAGAGTTTTCTAATATCAAAAGGCCCATTCTAGATGAATGAAATGAAAAGCTAGCTAATGTATGTCGGAGGTAAGCAGTCCTTTTGCAAACACCATTCAGCCTTTTTATCTGAGCAAAAGTGAAATGTTCTCATACGCAAGGCTCAGATTGCCTTTTCTAATCCCTGAACTGCTGATGGTTATCAGTAGTACATTCAGGCTGCTAGTAACAATACTATTGAATGGATCGTTATTATATCCAAGACTTTTCTCACAGAGAGGTCAAAATCCTCTTAAGCAAAGTATCTTTCCAGGTATTAGAGACAGCAGTAAAATGAACTGATATGATCACTGAATATTGCACATGCTTGTGGAAACCTGATTATCTTCAAGTTAAAACTTAGCATTTTGTTGATGTTGGCTTTTGAGCTGTTAGTTCATTTTTTTCCCTTTATCTCCCTTAGTACTCAGCTCTGAGAATTAAATTCAGGTTAGATATTCTCTATTCATAGGTGGCAAGAAGTTACTTCTAGTTAGGACAGAACTCTTTCCTTTCTTTCTTCCTTTTTCAGCAGCCAGGTTTGAATCCAAGCAAAGCAACATTTTGCTTTACAAAGCAAAATATAACTAGTACACTTTCAGTCTAACAGGTTACTTAGATGGAGAGTTGCCACATAATACTCTGAGTCACTGTATGCATGGTATGTATTGGAGCATGACTAGAATATTGGTACTCATTAACTATAGTAGCAGAAATGTAATAAACCCCAAAATGGTTTACCACAACAATAAAAAGTGCACATTTGAATGATAAAAACCTTAAATGGTCACAGATTTGTTTTGTTCTTTATGTGCCATTTGGGCAAGTTAAGATGACTTAAGATGGCTATAAACCAATGCTTATTGGTTTCTAAAACCTGGGGTCTACTTTTATTCTGAAATAAAACAGCTTTCCAAATCATGTCAAGCATGATAAAAATACCCCTTTCAACAGATAACATAAACCATTGTTTTTTGGGAGGCTTAGACTTGCTTATGATTGCTTAGAATTAGAAATTTAGATTACATAATAGGAGTAATTTTGTTATATATACCACCTGAATGAATTAAAGATCATGTATAGCAAAAAATGCACCTATTTCTAACTAGATGCTGTGGTTTCTTCTAGTTTCCTCCTTATATTACTATAAAGCATGCCTCTTCTGCTTTTGGAGGTAAAAGTTGCATGGTCTCATCTGACAATCTCTTTAGTCCTACTAAAAGTCTTTTTCAGTTCTACTCTCTTTGTACGTCACTAATGATGTAAAAATTCTAGGATTTCATTAGTGTGCATAAATTACTAAAGCACATATAAGAGCCCTGAACTTGCTACTTATTTCACATATATTTATAACCAGATACTACAAATACAGGTATCCATATTATATATGTTCATGTTTTTGCAGTGTTTAACATTTAAAAACTCAAATCTGTACAAACTACTCATTTTGTCACATACCCATTGCCACTGGGCGTTATCTCTCTTCACAGAAGATATACCACAAATTAGTACATTTACTGTATTCCTCATTCTGTGCTGAAATAAATCCCTCTCTATCATTGTCCATCATCTCTAGAATATGGGAAACTTCACTGGGGTGTCAGGGAACTGCTTAAAGTATGACTTGCACATTAAGATGATCTGTCTTTGGAAGAGAGTTGGAGTCACTTACTTTCATTTACAGAGACTTCTGCTTTTAAAAAGACTAAGAAATGCTGATGTGAAATAGATTATCCCAATTTCAAGTTATGCCAAGAATTTTCAAATGAAAATAGTTTTGCGGTATGCATTCATAGTAAAAGTAAGAGCAAGCCCCTTGAAACACTACAATGTATTCAATCTTATAATTTATTAAATATGATTGTTTTATATGTGCTCACAATTCATTATTTATATTTATACACATAAATGGAAATACAGCTTAGTAACTCTAGATAGGATGTAATAAAATCTTAATTTCTTAAAATCAAAATTGTTCTACTAGGTCATGTGAAGCAGGTGAAAATCAGACTGCTCACATTAATTTTTCTACCTGGTAGAGTCTGAATCATGCAGTCATGCTTTTGGTTAGATGTGGGCTAGTTTCTGGACAATGATAATATGCTTTGACAGGCATCTTTAAAGACTAGACAGCACAAGTTAAATCCTTGGTGCAAAGGATCTAAAATTGATGTCAGTTTTTCTGAAAATATGCCCATTAAATAATTATCCTTTATTTTTTCCTGAGAGCAAAGAGCAAATCTAGGAAGTTGAAAATCTAAATCACATCTCTGTGTCTTCAAGTTGTATTATTAGGATTCGCACTGAAACACTAGAGCTGTGAGCTTATAATTTTTGCACTTTCTTCTTTAGCTTTTTCTTGATCCTTCCTTTTATCTCCAATAAACAGATTTATATTCTGGTCTGAAAGTGAAGAATTTTCTTAAGTGTTTCTTTTCCTACTGCCATTTTCTAAGTTCTATTGAAAACTCATAGGTCAAATATTGTTCTGAACTCTTTCTTAGCCTTCTGATTAAGCATCAGAGCTTTTGCCTTCCTTCACCCTAAGAGTAGCTCAGTTGGTTAACACTTGGTGTTAATAACACCAGGTCACAGGTTCAATGCCCTTTATGGACCATTCACTTAAGAGCTGGACTCAGTGATCCTTGTGGGTTCAGTATTCTGTGATTTTGTGTTTCAATGGCTCTGCATTCTACATATTGATTTCTACATAATATATCTTTAATGTGAACCATAAAGCATGAATTCTGAGTTAAAAAGTAAGGATTTACTTAATGACTATTGAAAATGAGTAATTTTGTGCTTAATATTGTCCAACTCTATCTTCCAGCCTTTAAATATTCTTATGCTTTCATCCACTAGGCTAATGATGTTGTTTTTAAAGTTATTTCTCAGAAAAATAGCTATGCATTGTGTAATCATATCATATTTTGATTAAGCTGAAAAGATCAAATCCTCGCAATCCCTCAGTGTCTCTACACTTTTCTGTAGTAGGGCTCCTTGTCCTGTGGATTAGAGCAGTGTGATTTTAGAATGACCTACTAATATAATTGTGACAACAAACTCATCTGTCTGTGAGACAGAACTGAAGTTTTTAAGAGGTGTCCATTGCACGATTTAATTTCTGTAGGAAGGATTTGAAATCATATCAATTGATTTGATTCTTGTAGGACCCATGGGAATTGTGCCTGGTGATCTTTGTATCTAAGAGTGCAATACATTTAAAAACCTATCATGGCATTTCAATGTAGTTAACATAAGTTTATGTTTTACTTTACATAGTTTATGCCTTTTTTTTTTTTTTTGTGTGAGACCAGGAAATCAAGATACCCTTTTTCCCCCCTTTTTTCCTCTAAAACTAAAACTAAAACTCAAACAAGCTATAGTTGTGTCTGAGATAATTAATGGAGCACTGAATAACCAATTAAAACATATTCTCTGTGAAGATTGGTAAATACACAGCAGAGTGAGAGATTGCACTGTTACATAATTCATAGATTGTCAGTGATTTATTTAGGAGATTTTTATTTTCATAAAAAATGAAAATAAAAGGGAAAAATTGTGCACAATTCTTCCCATTTTACATGGCCTGAAACAACAAATTTTTCATTGTTCTCCTGACATACACAGAGAAGCATCTTGTCTGAGTAAAATGATTATGGGTGATAGAAAATAAACATTAAAGCAACCAAGATCACATATGCACGAGCTCTGGAGAGCATCATCTCTCGGTGTTGTGACATTTTAATGAATTACTTAAGATAATTGATGCAATTAAAACATTTTGGCCCGATCTTTTCTGTAAGAGTAATCTTCAGTTTAAAAATACCTAACGTAATTGGGTCATTTTTGATGAAGGACAAGTGTTGAATTCTGCCAGCACTTTGAGGTTAAGCAGGAGACCAAGGTTTCCTCTAAAGAGAAACGCAGGTCTCAATAATATTTTTAAAACAGAAAGATTCTAGCCATACTTTTCTACTGATCATAGAATCACAGAATGGTTAGTGTTGGAAGCGACCTTGAAGACCATCTAGTTCCAACCCCTCCTGTCATGGACAGGGACACCTTCCACTAGTTCAGGCTGCTCAGATGCTGCATAGGAATCACAATTTAGATTGTAGCACATTTCTGTGTTTCAGTAGCTGGGTGTGGATAGAGTGCCCCTTCTCAGGCCTGTGCGAATTATGCTCAACTCCTTAGATAGTCAGATATTTTGCTGCAATCCATTAGGCTTGAAGCCATGTCTAATTTTTCACGTTTTTGAGGATGCAAATAAAGCCTGATTTACATAAAATACTGCAGCATGTAAAAATGCTGATATGAATGAAGGAGATTAGTTTTATCTAAGCTCTGAAGCTCCAGGGTTTTAGACATTTTTTTGAATGTACATCTCATGTTTTAATTGACAGTGTTGAACAAGAAAATTTTTTTGTTAATTGAAATCTACTGTAAATTCCCATCAGTGTCAGAAAAGATGCTGTAGTCCAGTGGATTATGATGCTATATTGCTTTCTAAATGGAAAACATTAATATTCTTGTATTTTATTCACAATTCTATTGGTTATTTTTCTTCATACAATTATGGTTTAATTACTTTCTAACAGTTTAATAAATCAGTGATTTGTAATAGTTTGAATTTAGTGAAGGGTAGGTACAGCTTTTAATACATTATGTCCAGTTTCAGGGAGGTCATTCTATTACAGGAATAGTCTCTAATCATTGCTCAGCACTAAGTTCTCCTGGGCATGTATAAAGTGCAACTGCATTTATAAATCCTTTGGTACACTTCACAGGGAACTTTCAAGAAGAATTGCATTAAAGTTTGGAAAAAAATATTCTTGTCCTTCAAATACTGCAATTGCATAATATTTGGGAATTTTGACTCTAAACTAGTAGTTCTTCAATATCAAATAACAAGCATGTCCTGAAGAATAAGACTTTCAAACACTAAAGCATAATTCTAAGCTCTGAATAACTTCTAATATGTTTGCTACAAAAATCACCTTTGTTTCTACAAAAAGAGTGGGCCAAACTTAGCCAGAGTACAGACAAAACTTCACCAGCTTCAGAAGAATTTAGACATTTTAGACTAGGGCTGAATGTTGGGCAAAGTGCTATTTCAGTACCTCTTCTAAGATGTTGGCTTTAAAGATGCATGCAAAGAGAATGTTGTGCTGAAGCTGTGCAAGCCCTACAGGAATTTAAACAGCATGAAATGGCAAGTTGGCAAGATTCACTATATAAGCCAGATCCTGGTTTCAGAAGTAAGCAGAACAGACTTCATTGTGACCCCTGGAGTCAAGAAATTTGGAAAACATAAATAAACTGGTTTTCAGCATCAAAAAAATCAGAGTAAAAACCTTAAAACATGAATAGCATATCTCTGTCAAACATATTCTGTTTTATATTTAGATTTACTGTGTCTGTATTTAGAAATTTTTCTATCTTCATGATTTGTGTTTTAGGAATTGTGCCGGTATCTTGGTATTAAAATAAATTGATAGATTAAAGAGAGCATTTAAAATAAAACAGTCACCATAAAACCAAAGCCATTGTCTTTTGCCCTCTTTCTGTGCTCATTGACATTGTAAATCTCAGGGAAAAGTAGGTGACTACAAAAAAAACACTCCAACTCTCAAAATATCAGCCTCCACACTGCAATATGTAGCATTCATTATGAATGTTTTATACAGGAGAAGTTCAGCAGTGTGGCAGCTTCATTAGCTCTGGGTTGCACAATACCCAAGTATAAAGTTGGCCTCATTTTCATAGGTGCTTACAGCTCATTATGAAGTCTGTGTAATCTTGCATTTGCTATACTGCTCTAAATCAGGCCAGCAGCTTTCAATAGGGATAGTAATTAAAAGGAGACTGGCGATACGATGTTTCATTTGTATAATAAATAAGCATGAATATAAGTAGGGATATATTCGTGTTGCAGAATGGTTCTAACAACTATTGACAAATCTAGGAAAAGAGTATTCTATAGAAAAATCAAGGGGAAAAAGTATCTACCTATCTATCTATCTATCTATCTATCTATCTATCTATCTATCTATCTATCTATCTATCTATCTATCTATCATCTATCTATCCATCCATCCATCCATCCATCCATCCATCCATCTATCCATCTATCCATCTATCCATCAATCTATCTATCATCTAGCTAGCTAGCTAGCTCTATCTTAGCTGTCTAGCTATCTAATCTCCTCTACCCCCAGTGCAGATTCTGCTTGTTAATCCACTATCCCAGCATACTAACTTCTATCTCCTTAACTGTTTTCCTCCAAGGTTGGTGTTTCCAGTCCACAGTTAGTCCTACTGTATACCTTTGCTCTGCTCCCCCAAATTGAGCCCTGCACCTCAAGTCCTTCAGCTACTTAAGGTACATTGAAACTCTATAGCCCTGTGGCATGTACCTTACCCTCTTCCTACATTTTGATCCAACAGGGCATTTTCTGAGCTGCCTGTATTATTGCAGAAGCAACCCTATTATCTCTTTAAAGAAGGTGGTCCAAAGCAACAGCTGCAGTTTATCACTGCATTCATAAACTGTTATAAAACTTCTAGTCTTTACAATGATTCCAATTCTCACATCATCCTGGCAGAATATTTCTTATTCAGTGGAAGAAGCCAACAGTTTGACATACCCACTTCAATGAGACATGGGTTATGACTGGGTGGGAGCTTTGCATGCAGAGTAGCTGCAGTTTTGCAGCCTTTCCTGCTTCTCCATGGAAGGGGTTTGCTGCCACTGCTCCATGGAGTTCTCATTGCAATACAACTAGAAGAAACATCCCCAAAAGGAACAGTGATACAGGCATATGGATTGTGCTTCCCCTGTGCAGAGACCTCTGGTATGATGGCAGTGAAGTAGCAGAAACAGAAGTCACATTTTCATTTTCCCCTTTCAGAGACACATAAGGACAAGTGTGTCTTACTTCCAGATACACTGCCAAATGCTGCAGGAAACGTGTCCTTCAGACTGACAAGAAGTTTCTTTGAAATAGTCATTATTTTAATTGTGTGCCATTTACTTATGTAAAATTGTAATTAGGCAGAAGCTCACATTATTACTCGAAGCATTAACCATTTAAGAGTCATATATTTTGAGTACTGTCTTGTTTTTTAAGAGGTAGTTCTATAAACAAGAAAATATTCTCAGTATTTGTACAGCATTATGAATAGTTGAAAAAAAATAAAAAAAAAAACAGTGAAGAGATTGTTGATACTTATTGCCAAACAGGAGCCACTATAAATTATTTGATAAACAGCAATCTGTTTTGTCAAAATTCTTTTAAAATATTAAAAGTATGTTATTGTAAGTATATAAAAATAGATAGTATGCATTTATTCAAACATTGATTTTATTTTGTTCAGTATGCTGCTGTCTCAGTTGTGCACTGGAAGGAGATTCAAGCCAAAATTTGCAGATTCTGAGCTGAGACAGAACTCCAGAAATGGATGACACGTTTTTTCCTAATGTCTAGGTCAAACTCCTCTCTGCTTCTGTTCCTATTTTGTTCAGGACCACCAGTGTCTGTTTCATGAACTACTGCGAACTCTCTCTGCCAGCCATCTCAGCAAAATCTCCAAGGATTTTCCTTGTTTCCAGGCAAAATAATGTACAGCCATAATACTTACACATCTTTTATGCACTAACATTTTCCTGTTGCATCCAAAAACTTCTCCAGTATCTCAGAGCCAATGAGTCAGAAGGAGCTAATGGCTCTGCTGAGGGCTGTGGTCCTAGGAGTCATAGGGACCTCACAAGAGGAGGTGGCTCTGTCCACATGACATTGCAAGGGAACTACACAGCCATCAGACCATGGTGCCTCTCAGGAATCTGGAGCATATCTTAAAAGCTGCAAAATTCCTGGCCTTTCAGGCTTAAGACTGTAGCCTGTCTACACCATTGTTTTTTCTTGTTTCTCAGTCCTGGCCTAACTAAGCTTGTAAGCTTTCTTGGTCTTTGTTTTTCTGCCAGGTTCATCTTCAGTTTTATTTCTGCCTTCTTGCTAATTTTACCACTAAGACCTGCTCATTGTCTCCCAGCTGGTTCCAGGATGGCTTTTATAACAGAAGAATACGCTGTTGACTTGAGACATCCTTGGTTCCTGGAGAGTTAGCTGGTTGAGCTCTTCAAACTCAAGGCTTCACAGAATTTACATGTTTCTGGATGGTGCAGTGAAATCAAGATAACTCTGCAAGACAAGAGCGCTGCACCTGTGTTGCCAGGTAGGTGATGAATCTTATGCAAGCATTAAACACAACCTGCAGGTTCTTTGATAATGACCTTTAACTGCATGATGTTGGATGACCATCTGATGTGGATCTGGAGTGAGAGCTACAGGTCTGAAAGGAGTAGGTGGGATGAGTTCTTGGGTGAAATCTATCTGCTAAATTATTTTTTGCTGCCTGAAAACTAAACATGAACTCTGCTTCGAAGACTGGGAAGTAGTAAAATAGTACACTTTTCAACACTTGGAAAAAAAAAAAATTAATTACTGGTTGCCCTGGAGCTCTGCATGAAGTTGCTACCTAAATTTAATAAGCTAAATTAGGAGGCTAGTGTTGAATTCATCTACCAACTCTGAGCCTTTACAACATAAGCTTAGGGATATACTCTTAAGCAAGTCATTTGAGGCTTCTTTTTAAGGTCAACAGAAGAAACAGAAAGTGATTCATTAGACTTGTTACTGACATGCAGTTTAAAGATTTACTCTCTCTTTTTCCCACTGACCTTGCAAAGAAGCCTCAAGTGACCAGTTTAGGAGTTCATATCTGCTTTTGGTCAGACAAATCTCATTTTTAGGCTCCTTACATAGTCAAACTTCACTAGACAAATCAAAGGGAAAGCCTGTTTTAGGCACTTTGAACTGTCCTCTTGCTCACTCCGGACCACAGAAGAAACCGAAAGACAACTAGATTCAGCATTTCAGTTATATATTTATAAATTACACATAAATAATTCCTCTGCCCTAATTTTCTCTGTATATTTTTGCCACTGGTGACAATTAGAGAAGCCATATTAAGCTGGTTGAATATGTAGATGCTGTTTACATTGCTTATAACTAGAAAGGACTGGATTCAAAAACATCTAAAGGGACTATATAAATTGAAAGTGAGACAAGCAGAATTCAAGGAATAGAAGGTCTGGACAGTTTAAAGATTACTGAAATATGTGTTTTATTGCAGGTATTAATAACTTTGAAAAGAGCAGACCAGTGGCTTAAATATTTTTTTAGATACTCTTTTTTGTCTTCAAACATGTAAATTTAATTCCAGTTCCAGAGTGAAGAAACTGTAATATGTTTCCTTTCATGTCTTTGGATGCTCATAGTGCATACAAAAAATATTCCCACCCCCCACCATGCTGAGAAATAGTAAATGAGTGTTCAGTTGGAGAAAAAAAAAGAAAAAGAACACATTCTATGATCATGTGTAGCTTTAAAATTGTCAAAAATAGAGTAGAATGAAAAAAAAATTGCTTCCTTTGATGTGGTTCATAAGTGCTCTAAGGGGAATGGAATTTCAGGTGGTTAAGACTGGCTTGAAATTAAGTGATATACACTGTTGATTAATACATTAGGGAGTACAAGATGACTATGGTAAAAAAATAAGAAACAATAAGAACATAATTTTAGGCATGAAACATAGCAATGGGGCTGAAATGCATACCTAACACTCAGACATTCCAAATCAAACAATTGCTCCACTACAATAGTTTCAGCTATGTTTCAGTTCTAATGTATCTTCGAAGAGAGCCAAAACCAGACGTCAACTTATTCATCTTCCTGTGTATACTTGTTATTTCAAATGTTCATTCCTAGATGTAATACAAAGGAAGCATAGAAAGCCTTGAAAAGATTCTGGAAATGCCATTTGAAAGCCATTTTCATGGCTTTCAGAGCTATTGAACATTCTAGATTAATTATTGTAAGATGCAATGTGTAAATCAGCAGTGAGTGCACTATCTTCCCAGTGAAGATGAGTCAAGAAGTGTACAATGAGTTGACCAACATACCATGTTGAAAAAGAGGATGTGTCTTGGTATAGAAATTTGGACTGATCTAGTTTTCTCACTGTTGAGTTATACTATATGACCTCAGTGTGCAAAATGAAATTTTTAGTGCTATCTTTATAAAATTGAGTCCTAATACACAACACAGGGCTTACACAAAAGCCCTCATCTGGTGATTGTCAATCAGCCTGAACTAGTGCTTTATTCTGTAAAGGAAATATTAGTACAGAAAGCATGGGAATTTTTAAAAAAATTAGGCTCAACATTTTTTCTGGGAAGTTGTCCCAAAAGACTATGATAATTTAGGAAATCATACTAGTATTCTGATTTAAAAAAAAAAAAAGTGTGGATTCAGTAATTGTAAACCTTGAAAATCAATGTCTGTGTTAAGGAATTTTATAAGCAGTGTGAAAGTTAAACCTAAGATTATGGTGCATACAGTAGAAAATTTCTGTAAGCTGCTCTGCTGGTGTACATGAATAGGTGTGCAAAGACACCACTTTCTGTGAATTTAGAGGTGCTCTGAAAAGGTCAAAGTCATCATCTTGAACTTGAACTTGTCAAAGGAGATAAAAGCTCTCCAGTCTATAATGAGATTGAAACTTTGATTGATGTCTGTCCTTTGGGAACAGCTCATGGGAGTCATGATTTTATAAAGCTAGAAAATAATCTTTGTTGCTGTCAGACATACAGAGATGATGAAACTCAGGTATGCTCATATTTAGTGTATTCCCTTGATGCTTTGCATTGTCTACTACTGGCTTTAGAGCCTTCTAGACCAAATGAGTGGCATAAATTATACAGAATATAAGGAAGGATAGGGTTCTCTCCCTAGAAAAAGGCCTTTGAACTGAATCATGCTAAATCTAGGTCAATGCCTGAAAAGAATCTGTCCGCACTCCACATAACTTCTAATAGTTTTCAGCAATAAGTGTAAAAGCTTGGCCTACAAATTCACAGCCCAGCTTCCAGCTGTGACCACTGTGAAAGCACTTAGGGCTGCAGCTACTTTTTGATAGACCCATTTTGACCACATCCTCCAGGTGGAGAATGTCATTTTATGTGCTGCCTTTTCCTGAAGCTTGAGCCAAAGGATTTTTTAAGGAGCCTTTCAGAGCGGGTGACTTTCGTGACTTGCGTCATCTCAATGCCTCACCTGTCCCTCAGCATTTTCAAATGGGAAGGTAGTTTAAACTGATATCATTTGAATAATTTCCAATTTCCTCTGCTGTTTTCTACATATATTCTAAAACAGGTGATTCAACAAGCTTAATAGACACTTTCCTTTATACCTTCTAAAGCATGCGTGGGAATTATTATTTGTATGCGATTGTTAGCATATACCTATTTTACAACATTAATTAAAATTATCCAATGTAATTATTCAATTTAATTTATTTTCTTTTTAGGGACAAGTATAAAACAGAAAGTCTGTTCATTTAGGGAAAAGTTGATTTAATCTTTTTCTCATTCATAAATATCCCAATGCATGTATTAGATTTTTCTGCTATGTTTATTAATAATATTCATAGAATTCAAAGTCAGAGAAATATTTTAAATGACTGTTTGACCTCTTATTAATAGAGAATTGCTGAAAGTCATTGCTACATCTGAGTTTAAAAGCCTCAGCTGAGTGCATCTTTTAGAAGGACATCAATCCTAACTGAAGGTGATGAAGAATTTGTCATGTTCCATGATATTCACCCTCACTGTCTCACTGCTAAATATGGCATTATTTTTCCAGTCTGAACTCTGCTAACTTCAGATTTCAATTGTTGATTCAAATTCTGGTTATTTGTAAAATCCCCTAACCCTTTTCTTGACCTCATGAGCTTAACACTTTTTAAGCCAGAGAGCAGTTGTACGAAGCAAAAGGACATTGGCATTTAATTGCATCACATCAGGGGGTTTGATGAAAAATCTTAGTAAGCACCCCTCCTTTGACAGCTGATCTCAGTCCAAAATAAAGCCTCTTCTTTCCCCCCACACAGAACTCACTGTCTTGGCAAACCAAACCTTTTGTTTCCCCCGCTATTTGTGTCGTTTTTTGAAGCCAGGGAAAATAATTTATCCCATTGTCATTTAATTATTCTTCTCATGGGACTAGATGAAATAGAGATTGAAAATTATTCTCTCAAAAACCCCACATCATTTAACAGAATTAGACTCATAAAACTAGTGACAGCTTCTCAGGTGGGTGTACAACTGTTAAAAATCAAGTCATAATATACAAAATACAAACGACTATTATTTTCCTTCATCTAAACTGCATTTGAAAATAGTATCAAAGAGTTGATCATTTATGCTCACATACCAACATGTAGGAGACGAAATGTTATTTCAGCATTTTAAAGTATTTGAAACCTCTCTGTTAAAAAAAACCCAAACCAAACTAAACCAAAAAGGATGACAATTATATTATACTATTCAAAAAGGTGTCATTTACACCATATGAATAATTCATCATTTGATGGAATCCATATAACAGTAGCAACCGTCTATTATTGTACTAACATAGAAAAAGACCTGATGGTTTGTTGATGAGCACTCACCTAACCTTAATTCTCAGCTTCATCCTTGCTAAGACTCTGTTTTTCAAAACTGCCTTCAAATTTATGTCTGCTTCTACACTCTTACACTATAATTTTCCTCGTAATTTCTAAAGGCAATGAGAAGAAGAGAATGTAGCACTCTTTTTATTACTTGCTTTGGAAAAAGCTGCAGAAATCCCTTCAGCCTTTTGGCCACACTCAAATTTACAACTGTAGTATTGAATACATCTCTTTTTAAGATTAAATATTACTGCTGAGGTGACTTCTCAGATTAAAATGTCTCATCCTTCCCTGATAACTTTGGTAATTGAAATAAATTGTAATATTTGGGTTTGTTCCAGTCAACATTCCATTTGTGGTATTGTATCCTATATATTTTGAAGTTATTGTTATGAAGGGACTTGCTACTAATAAGAAATGAAACACATTGATTGTAAATACAATCAGTGCTAATAGAACATTACGGAGCATAACATTTTTGAAGTCTTGTTTCTGCTTCTGTACAGTACTGTTGGTTGTCATCTCAGAGAGGTATACAAAGCAAATTCAGGTTGTTCTCCATATAATAGTGAAATACATTGATAAAATCTCTCCTTTGTCAGAGAGCAGACCAGAGGATGTTAACTCAGGATACTTGCACTAATTCTTATGTATGCTTAGAAGATACTGGGCAAACAATCAAAATCTGTTGCCTATGGGGCATAATCATGGTAGAGAATGTTTCTGTATTAATCAGTTCTAGGTAAGGAAAAATATATTAAGAATGTAAGAGATTTATTTATCTATGATAGCAGCTTAGTATTTGAAGCTTAAATAATGGTGCATACCATTATTGCAACTATGTCAAAATAAATGGCATTATACTATGGATAAAAACTGATGTAATATGTTTCAGCCTTAATTTCTGAAAGTAATGCCAGTATTAAGTCCCATCATTAACTAGCATCAGTCTATAGGAACTCAGATCATAAAAATGTAAGTTGGACTGATTAGTGTACTTTCTTTCAAGCTACTTCTCCTGACCCTAGGATCATGGAGCAATTCAGCAATAGCAAATGGTTTTTTTTACTGGATTGATGGTGTTTTAC
Organism: Dendrocincla fuliginosa; assembly: GCA_035047845.1. Taxonomy (NCBI): domain Eukaryota; kingdom Metazoa; phylum Chordata; class Aves; order Passeriformes; family Dendrocolaptidae; genus Dendrocincla; species Dendrocincla fuliginosa. Next base: position 37,742,213 of record JAWWMO010000121.1, read on the forward strand.
ATGTTTCCTGAGAATATTTTTAAAGAATTCCTAATGTTTTTATTTATTTTACTGATCATAGTCGCAATTACAAAGCTTGTATCATGACAAATGTAGTAAAAATTTGTTTGACTAGAAAAGGACAAAGCTTCCTACCCAGGAAGCTTGCACAGCTTTTCCCAAATGTCCAAATGCCTCTCTCAGCTATAAAACCTGTTTGTTATCCTAACTTTCTTTGACAAAACAGATTGCGGAAAGACAAAGAATAATCTTTAACTGCTTCTGCACCTTCACATTAACAGTACCTAAGGTAAGTAATGAATACACTTGAGTTACTAGGCTCCTTATTTCCTATGTGTAGAGATAAAATGTAGAAATAGCTTTGCATGAATGCAAAATACAACTTATTACAGAATTTTACAAACTAGCAATGTCCAAAGAAACAGCAAGAAACTTCCCATTTAATCCATAATCGGATTCCATTATGTCTCTTTTTGTTCTCTTATGGCATTACTAGATCGATGTGGCTACTGGCATTAGTATAAAAAGAGGCTTGGATCTTTTTCTGAATTTACTTCAGTATGACTTAAGCCTGATAAAGAATTCATATCCCCTGTGGAGTTTGGAAAGATTACTAGGTTACTAAACAGAGATGAAGTAGCAGCAGTGGGAGACAAATTAAGGTGCATTAAAGTTCATTAGTTTCTCCTGTTTAAATAGAGCTTGATGTGCTGAGAGCGAGCCTTCCCTCCTAACCAAAGTGATGACTAAGGCTTCCAATGTTGTGACCGCCACTTGTTACCAAGGAGAAAACCCAGGAGTATCAGATAACAATTATAAACTGTACCTTCTGTGGATATAGCACTTTTGAAAATGTGTTCACGCTATTGCTCAGACATAGGGGCCAGTCTGTTGCTGATGCTTTTGTATTCTGCAGCTTGCATGCGTCCAAACAAAAGGCACAATTTTTCTCTTTGAAGTGGCCCATGCTTTCCATTGTGTTGACTGTTTTGCAGCCAGCAGCTTAAAGAGTTGCACTGTTCTTAGTTAAAGGTGCTGCTAAGGATATTCTTGAAGTCCTGTCTTGTACAACTACCGTTTTTACTGCCTTCGTTCTAGCTTGTGACAATGCCCTAATGCCTGTCTTGGAATGACAATATGATAAGGCTTTGGAAAAAATGAAGGTAACATTGCACTATGTAGTGAGATATTTTATAAACAAGAATGAACCTTAGAACAGAACCACTGCTGTATTTGACCAGAGAGGACAGACTGGGAAATTGGCACGTTGTCTTGATATTCTGGGAGTTGGTTTGTTTATTTGTTTTGCATTCATTTTCATTGCTCAAAGAAAAATCCCACAAAACAGTAACATCCGAAAAAAAAAATCAATGCCCTGCAATTTTTATTCAACTGCAAACGAATTTGCTTTCCCCTAGAAAAAATGTAGAAGTATTTGCATACGTAATCACAAGAAAGTAAGAGAGAAAAAAAGTTTCTCACTGCCAGAAACTCTCTTCACCTTGTTGTTGTTGATTTCATTTTTAGGAAACCTGTTTTTGCATCACTTGAAACATGCTCTTTTCTCTTAGTCAAGAGAAACAAGGGATTTACTTTACAGTGAAAAATGTTTATGTGTAGATTATGTCTGGGTCTGATTGGATATCAGGCAAAGTACATTCAGAAACAAAGCTATCATTAAATGCATAGTTAAATAGCTCAGATCAGCATTTATATAAAATCTATCAAAGTAAAAATGTGCTATTGCTTTAAAATTCTTTTTTTCTTGTGAATATAAGAACAAACTTCAGTGCTAGTGGTGTTTCTGAGTGCCATAGAAACCAATGGGCAATAAGACTGAGGATCTGTTCCTTGAAGCAGCTATAGTGGCTGCCTTTCAGCTTGTTATGTAGACCCTGTGCTCTCAGGTATGCAAAGGTCTGTGGCAAACTGGGGTAATCATCACCAGTCAGGGAGAAGTTAGGGAAAATACCTAAGAAGTATCCGTGACCTTTCTAATACAGCATTTCTACAGAGGAGGAGAAATCAACATGCTTTTTAAGACTGTTTTCTAAAAGATTAATAATAATCATTCATGTGAAAGGAGAAATCCTGCCGTATTTATCTCCTGAGGTACATGGAAAACCCTCTGTGCATAATTTCTAATACACAAGAATTTATAAAGTAGCAGTTCACTAAATTGGACCTAGCTTTAATAATGTGAGCAAGTAATTATATCATACTATAAGAATTACATTTTCCTTCTCCTTTTATGTAGTTAATTCCTCATAAACTTCAAAAGTCAGCAATGAAATGATGTTTACTACAAGTTGGAGGTAAAGTGCATGCCAGTAAAAATATTGTTGAAGAATGTCTGTACTGTCAGCATCCTAATTAACTAATATACCACATTAGTGAATATTTTCCTACCATCTTTTTTTTTTTTCATCTGACAGGAGAAATGCATAAAAACCTACTGAGAGGCAGTATACTGTGCATGAAAGAGATACCAGTTACACCTTCATTGGCCTTTTGATTCAATCATGCTTATGGGGCAGTATTTCTGAATCATTAACTTGAATATAGCTTAGTAGTATTGTTTTAGCTAGTTGAACTGGATATTTAGCTTTATCCAGTCCCATACAGAACAAGAAAAAATAGAACTATCATTGCAATTGACTTTTCCATAATCACTTCAGCTATGAGTGATTTTTTAATTATTTTTTGGACTGGGGAAGTAGAACTTCTGTCTGTGCATTAGTATGTAGAGATACAATACACATTCTCTGATGGGACATACATTTTTCAGTGCCATGTGACCCAAAACATATGCATTATATGGGACAATAAGGATGTGGAGGGTATGGGCATGACAGCGATCCCCACTACCATCACTTCTTCAGCATGACTTACAGAAGTGTGACAAAATTTTAATTTTTTTTTTTGTGCATTTAGAAATATCACTGTGAATTAGAATTAGAATTTGCCCATCATAAGAGATGACAGAGCAACTGCAGTTTTCATGGTTCTTTCAAAAACACTATTCATTTCCTATAGCTAGAGATGTCCTCACTTCTTCAAGTATTAAATCAACTATGCTAGAAGGAAAATGCCAAGAAGAAAAGAGAGAGCAGAGTTCACTTTGTATATTCCCTGTTGATTAATCTTGGAGGAGACAGATTTTTTTTTTCCTACCTGTCTTTGGAATTGTATGGATTAAATCATGATGCTGCCCAGCGGTTCAAAGAAAATACAGGCATACTTTTTTTTTTTTCAGAAAATGAAGAAATATGGATAACAGAATGCAAAATAGTTCACAAAATAGTTCGTGTTAAGCTACCTTCAGTTTAAATAATGAATATGTATGTCAATTTGTATTTCATATGTTATTTTTGATATGAAAAGTATTTGACATTCAAAAATCACATCTTCAAAGACTTTGAGGACAATACAGAAAGGCGGTAAGTGCTTGTTTGTACTAATCTCCATAAAAATAGAATTGTGCTCCATTCTATATGGGAAGTCTTCCCCTTGCTGGGAGAGAATACTGTTAATCAAATACGAAAGAGAGAAGTCTGGTGTTTGATGCAAAATAAGATTGCATGATTTTCCCCTATTTTTTGCACCCAGCATGATTTATACTCCTGTACAATCTCAGGAAAAGACAGTTAAGAAGATTTGGGGTTAAAATCTCAACTGCTCTGAGCTGCTGTTACTGAAAATTGAATTTTAATTTGTATATCAGGAACTAGGAGTAGACAAAAGAGACTTTTCACCCAGAAAAAGAGATTGCTTAGAACTCAGTCATTCACACTAACATGTAACTTTGTGTTTGTATTGTAAAATTACCAAGGCATTTCTTGAATTACAGTGTAGTATGATTATTAGTTATTGATCACCAATATTAGGTAATAGACCACTTACTTTAATGCCATTTTTCTGGAATTTATTAAGCATGAAAAACAGTAAGGTTTCTAATACAAAGTCACTGAAGAAAACTTCCAGGACACAGCTGCACCTTTTTTATTTCATTTTCGTTCCAAACTGCATTTTAAATGCGTAAATAGAGATTTCATTTCCAGAAACGATCACTTAGGGCACTACAAGTTCTGACTATTTAAGAAGTGGACAGAAGCTCAACTTCTGCAGAAAAACCTTTCCCCTTTCTGACTGTAAACTGAATGAAGATGAATGAAGAGAGGAAGGGGAAGCATTGCCTCATTTTGCAAGACTGTGAGCTATCTATCATTTCTGTAGAAAATTCTCACTTACTTTGAGCTTTTGCCCTCTTTTGTCCTGTGAAGTTATGTCCTACTTCCTCTTATGAGTCTTCAGGTCACAAAAAAGCATCAAAAATGAGACAGGATCTTGGATGTACATGGTAAGACCAGTGTGTTAAAATTAATGGGATTCTCAGAGAGGAAAAGTGCCACAGGCAGCAATGGGAATAAAAGGCCATTTGCTTTCCTTTTGCAGGAAGAAAAGCTCAGCAGCCTGAAAAAATGTGCTGCTGGTTTTTTTCTTTATATCCTTTCTCTTTCTTTTTTCTTTTTTGTCCCTCTCTGTGGGAGACCAAGTGGAAAAAAGGCAGAATATTGCTCTGAAGTACAGGAGTCATGCCAGGAGTTCAAGGAGAATTCTTAGTCCATACACAGTTGTGAGCCCATCTATATTACTGTAAGGAATTGGTGCAGATGTCTAAAACAATGCCTTCTCTCACTGGGCTACATCTGTTTACTTTCACAGAATCACAGAGTATTCCGAGTTGGAAGGGACCCTCAGGGATCACCAAGTCCAGCTCTTCAGTGAATGGTCCATATGGGGATCAAACCTACAACTTTAGTGTTATGAGCCCCATGCTCTAACTAACAGAGCAAATTTCAGGGTTTGGTCACATAAAAAGTAAAACAAACAAACCCTTTCCCCCCCAACAACAAACACCCCACCCAAAGAAACAAGCAAAGAAAAACCCAACAAAAAGAACCCCAACAAACCCCCAAACCAACACCAAGCATAGCTTGTCTTAGTAAGGAGCTGAGTCTGTGATAGCATATGATTTATCTCCTGTGAAAACAAAGAAATGAAATCATAGAGGAAACTCCCTCAGAATTGCTGAGCACCATACAGCTGTAACTATCTGGGGGAATTTCTAGCATAGTACTGTCTGAAAATCCTCTTGCAATTTAACAGAAATCCTTGTGCCAAAAATTTCACACATGCATTTGATGATGCAACACCACTGAGGTAATACTGCCCTTCTGCTAAGCTATTTGTGAAAGTCAAACACACTATCACAGATTTTCCCCTTCAATACCATAGAAACAAATCCCGTGAGCTGCTGGCATTTTCTCCCTTGTTTCCACATTTATGTCAGCTTTCTCACTGGGAATATAAAAGGTAGACAGAACTACAATATATAATGCTATTTTGCTACATATGGGAGACAAGCATACAATGCAGTAACTGCTCCCATCCTCTGGGCTATTAAGGAATCCACTCTGTTCTTTGTACTTCACTAGAATCACAGAAAAATCCAACAAATTCATGCTTTCTTGCCTCCCCTTCTTTCCCCTCCTTTCCCCTTTCTTCCCCCTACTTTCCACTCTCTTGCCTTGCCTATCATACAGAATGAACTGTACAATATAGAATCATGTGAGCTACACTTAATGAAGTTATTGCTGTCCCAGACAGCAGTTTGCTATCAATATCTTTATTTCCAGGCTTTTCTGCCTGGTTTCTTTTCTATTTTTGGCTCTTTCTGTTTGTTTATCAGTGTGCTGTTTTTCCTCTCTGATAGCAAATATCCAATTAATGCCAAACAGAAGACTGGTAAATGTTTCGGCTTTTAAGGCTGGCTCCGTAACAGGCCATTAGATGTTTTTATCCCACTGTTAAAAACTACAGAAACTGTAGTTATGTACTGGAGCTGATTTCCAAGCCCTAATAATCAACCATTCCATTAATTACAAAAGTAATGGTATCATTTCTCAGTCCTGAAAAGGCACTCTGGGAAACCACAAATCACCTCTGGAGCTACTGTCAATAGCCTAATTAATAAGACAAAAGCAAGTGACTTAAGAAGTCTGTATGATATCAGAAAAAACCCTTGTGTAATATTATTGACAAAACCAATAAAGATGATGAAACATAACATATCCTCAAATGACAAAATTATTGGTAAAATTGATCTTTTGTATCTGCTTTCCATTTTTCTAAAACTGTGAGGTGTAACTGGGTCATATTTCAAGGTTTCCGCTACATCCCCCTCCCCCAAATATGCAACATACAAAATTTTCACTTGTTGGCAGAAACTATTCTGGATTGGATTCTTTGCTTGACTGCTCTTTTTTACTGAATATTTTGAATGTCATTAGATGGCCTTCCAAACCATCATGGGGTCAACCAACTATTCGATGATAAAGCTCTTAGATTGAGCAATCAAGGCATGACAGAACATGGTTATGGGATATACTTGTATGAGATATAGTGTCCCCTGTTGTACACTATAGGGATTAAGGACAAGCCTTCCCAATTTTTAAAAATTGATTTTTAAGTTTTATAAATTATTTTTTAAAAGAACACAGTGAAGGATGGTTCTGAATAAAACAGTTGGGTAGAGCTGCTGTTCACAAAGAAAGGGAACAATCTGGCATTCTGCAGTTCAGCTTAAGTATTTATGCATTAGGCCTTGACTCTTCTGTATAATTTGGTCTGAAGGTCATCGAGAATGCTCCAGATTTCACTCACTTTTTAAAAGGTACCTGGATAATCTTATCCTGAATCTGAACTTCCTCTCTGCAAAGCCCTACCCATACCAGTATGGAGGCATCTCTGACTGCTCTTTCACATGAGGTACAGCAGATGTCTTTCCTAGCCAGTTATTCCTGTTCTAAAAAGATATGTTTGGGAAGAACACTGGAGGAATATCTTTGCTCATGAGCAGCAGGTTAGACCATTAAGAGTTTAGGGTTCACCCACACTTTCAGTTAAGTAAACAAGAAAGTCTTGGCTAAAAAAGGGCTTCTGCATCTAAATCATAGGTTCTTCCACATGAAGAAGTAACTCCACATAGAAGGTGAAGAAAAGTGACTCAGTACAGCTAAAATTAGGCAAAAAGCAATATGAACAATGCTTTCATTTCATAGTGAAGTGAAAGGGATTTCACCTGGTTAGAATGGTCTTGTACATACCTATGAGTGGGGAAGAAGACTGGGACAACACCAGGAAATGTCCAGGTAAAGGTGATAAAAGAATAGCAGAATAACTAAGAGAAGAATTTTAAAGAATTTTAAACCAAGAATTTTCAATTTGACAATTGCATCAAATTTGGAAAATATGCTGAGTTGACTACCAAAAATGTAAGATTAATAAACAAATGCTATGATTCAATTTTAGAATTAAAGTAACTGTAATATCACCATACTTTTTAACTGTTTATCATGCTTTTCTTGTTTCCACTTTGAACTTCTTTACAGCTTGTGTTGTAAGAAGTAACTATATAGGTTTATTGCTTTATTAGATGTGCAAGATATATTCATTATTAATAACAAATCTTTGAAGAAATTATTCTGTGAAGAATTGTTCAACATGGATTCCCTTAACATATTAGTAAATATTAAAGTTGCCTTTAGTACATTACCGGTATAGAAAAGTAAATATAATATTCTTACCAAATTTAGTTCTCCTTTTCAGATGATAAAACTAAAGTATATTAGAAGAGTGTTGAAAGATACTTCAAAATCAAATATAAGTCATGACATTCACATCTTGAATTGTGGATCCCTCACAGCAGACTGAAAAAGTTTAATTGCAATTTGAATAGAGAAACTCCACTTGACGAGATTTTCACACAGCAGGCACACAGCTAAATGCCACATTATTTTCCTCAGCCTCTCCATTCACTCTGAGGTCCATTTGTCCTGAGTCCAACTACCAGGTTCCATAATGGTGTTCAATCCTCATCAGGCTAGTTCCTCCTATTTGTTTGCCATTTCATGCTCACTTTAGTTAGGACATAACTGAATGAAGCTGCATGACTGTAAGTTCAGACTGGACATTAGGAAAAGGTGAGAGGGTGGTTGGTTTGGAAGCACCAGGTCCTAAGGAAGTGGTGACAACAACAAGCCTGTTGATGTTCAAGGAGCACCTGGAGGACACTTTTAGCCATATCATTTACTTTTAGGCAATCCTGCAAGGAGAAGGGAGTTGGACTCAAAAATCCTTGTGGCTTCCTTCCAACTCAAGATATTCGATGATTCTATATAAGACTGAGATTAGTTTGTTGTTTTAAGATGGCATTAGCCAGGCAGTACCACATTTGCCTAGAGTTACCAGGAAAGCTCTTGAAGAAGTATCCACTGAACCCACAGAAGGTATGTTTGATCAACACTTTGATTTCTTTGATTCTGAAAACAAGAGGGCTAGACAAAATAGAACAGGTATCTAACTGATTGAACAAATACACTGTAAAAGCAGATACAAACATTTTGGTATCATACTGAGTGGAGAAGTCAAGTGTCTTACAGCAGTCTGCCTTATGCCCAGTCCTATTCTGTATTTCCTTTAATGTCAGGAATAATGGAATATGGATTACTGCCACTAAGTTTGTGGAAAATGCAAGTCTTGTATTTGATGTGGGAGTCAGGATCAGCATTCAAGATGGTCTTGATAAATTGGAGAAGTATTCTGAAATGAACAAATTAAAATCAATAAAGCTTTGTATTTGAAAAAAAAAACAAAAAAACAAAAAAAACAAAAACAAACACCCCAAAACATCAAAAGACCACATACAAAATGCAGTTGGTAACAGGTTATACTATCATCCTGCAGAGAATGACAGGCAGTTTATAAAATGCCATGACTGAAATACAAGCAACCAAAATGATTCTGGTGCAAACAAGATGAACCTCAGTGTTGGTTATAAAAAAGAAGCACTGTATACAATAATAATATGAGAAAAAAGTATCTGTTGTAATTGGCATCTGGAGCATCACTTCAGGTCTTTTACATTCTATATTAGGGAAGAAATAGAACAACAGAAATAAAGCAATAAGGCTATAAGGTTTAGAAAACCTCTGTCTTGAGAAGAAAAACCCAACAAACTAAAATCAGTCTTTGTATGGTGTTATTATTGGGGAAGACATAGATAGTCACTAAAGGTCTTCCCAACCCTGCACTTTAATGATTCTAAGGCAGTTTTACTGGAGCCCCTAATGATCTGTTGCAGCACTGGCATTGCATGTTTGATCTTTCCAGAATGTTTCTAAAGGAAATTAAATTTTGTGGCCCAAGTGTTAGACTGGTATCATTTAATTGCTATTGCACAGTTCTGTCACTACACAATTTGGCCTTATATTAACTTCTTTTAATGTTTCAAGAATTTATACCTGAATTTGTAAATTCTAGGACACCTAATAAACTTGGTTGAAGGATTTAAGCATTTATGTAACTGCTTCAGGTTTTTCAGCTTCTAATTTTCATTACATAAGGATAATTAAATACTTTAGAGAAGAGAAGTAATGCTGTAAATTAACTGGAAAACAAACAGCAATAACCTAGTATGGCTACTAAATACTAAGATACCTTACACTGCATCAATTGTTTCTACCTTTTCTTCAGTACTATCACAATTGCAAATGTTTTCTACCTGAAAAAAGCTTACTGACACATCTCAGGGATTATACGAATCCTTCTGGTGCAGAATAAAAAGGGATCGTATGCATCACAACAATTTTCAAAAAAGAGTAATGCAGCATATCTTGAATATTTACAGTGATTTCTAGGCCTTGCAGATGATCAGTATTCTGGTTTCTTTGTAACAAGTTCTAAAAGTTTTTATTTTTCAGTCCCCTAAAGAAAGCTGGAATTTTCCTTTCTAGAGTATAGTGTGCAAAGTGTGTGATGACTGCAGTCCCTCCCTCACCTGTTTACAGCAGTTATGATGATTTAAGAAATGAAGTTTTCCAATTTCAGAGGAGTTTTAATTTTTCATTTCAAGATTTTGTTTAAGCCATTGAGATTGTTCATGAGGAAAAATAACTCTTCCCTTAGAATGCATTTCCTTGTGGGGGAAGCACCTGTGGGAGACTGCCGATCCAGGGCATCGAATTCAACATTGAAAGAAGATGATTTCAATGAATGGATGGAGCTGTCCGAGACCAAATAGACACGGGCAAAATAGCTGTCTACCCTTTGCCATGGAGCTACCATTTTTCAAAGTTTTTCTACTGTTAAGATATTTTAGTTAGGATAAATATGTATTAGATAGGTAATTATTACTATTTTATTACCTTTGTATGTCCAACTGTTCTGATTGGTTATCGGGAACCCAGTTACTGCCCCTTGATTGGTTCATGTATCCCTGAAGCCCCATTGGCTAGCCGGTGGTGCAATGTAGCACCACTATGTAAGGCTAGCCATTCCCAGTTTCCCCATAGTAGTTGTAATCCCTCCTTCCCTTTTCCTTCCTTGTCATGATCCACCCTCAACTCCACCCGAATTCCAGAACCCTCCGACCGAACCCCATAAAAGTCCCATGCACCCTACTAAAGTGTTCACTCCTGTTCCTACCCCACACTGGTGTGGACCATTTCCTTTAACCCTCGGCGGACCACAACATTTCCTGTGGATTTTATTAGAATAAAACATATTTTGTACAAGAAGCCAGCAAAATTCCACAGGAGCATGTCTCACATGTGGCTGTTATGGGGTGGAGCTCTGGCAATGATGTTTGACACTGCATACAAGGGCCTAACCATATGATACAATGGAAGAAGTGCTGCTTGCCGAGATCTATATTCATGCTCCTGCATTTAGCTTTTGTCTACCACTACATCCTCCAAATGAGGATACAGCTGAGTGAGGATGAGCTACGACTGTTTCTTTAAAGCTGTGGCTCTAAAGGCAAAGTACATCCCAAAAAGTTCATCAAAAGTTACACTATCTTACGTCCCAAGGAGTTCAGACAGATTCAGTCCTTTCTGAATCATAACCATCATAACCAATGATTCAGCAATGTATTGGTCATTGGTCACTGGTCACATTAACACGACTGCATATCAGTAAACATATTCAAATGTGTAAAATTAAGTATGAACCATCTGCTTTTCTGGCCAGCTCCAGCGTGTCCCCTTTTTAATATGCTACATGCAACAAAAATACACGAATCAGGAAAAAAATTAGTTTTAGGACTGTGAGAAAGACTATATCATTCATTCTTTCCATTTTTCTGAAATGTGAGACCCTCTATACACATAGGTTTTAATCCTCAAACCAGCTACTGCTTCTTGGACTGGAAAACAATTTCTCAGAGACAGAATATTGGCAGCTTCAAGTCTTGGCCCCTAATGTAAGCAAGCAACACAGCTGAGACAGACGAGATGATCTACACCAACAAAAAACCTAACACTGACTTTTGATACTTGCATTTTTTTCCTTCTTTGAACTAGTTTATCTTAGCAGAAAATTACCCTAGCCCTCTAACAGTAAAATTTTTTGTGCTAAGAACGCACTTCAGTTTTGTTATTTTCAGGTTGTTGTCAAGGCAGATGCACTTTCCTGGTACCTGAAAACCATTTTTATTTTTGCCTTGTATTGTTACAACTCATAAACTAGTCCACATTGCCTACTTTTTATCATCATCTTATTACCAGAGTTTTTTTTCCTATTAGCATTTGGCACCAGTAGTTATTAATTTCCACAAATAACAATTGACATATTCTGTATTCTTCTTTTTCTGTACCTTAATGGTGCTTCACTCTGTTTTACTTTATTTTTGAACTTCTTTGTGAAATAGCATCAGGGTTGTAAAGTATTCAAGAGTCTGTAATGCAGCTGTCAAAATCATGTAATGAATTTGCCACATCCAGTTGAGGGCAAACTAGCATGACAAAATGTTTATAGTATTTTAAGCACCCTCACTAGTACAGCAGTAAAGCCCTAACAGAGAACCACAGTGATTCCCTTTCTACATAACCAGTGGGTCTAAATTCCAACTGTAGTGTTTAATAATTAACACAAAAGCATGGTACATCTTCTGGCTAAATAGTGGAATGAATTCCAGGAGAGCTTACATCTATCTTTAGGTCCGTTACAAGCTACTTAATTACTTTTGGCATGTTACTTACATTCTCTGTATCTTGTTATATCTGCTAAAACGGGACAATATTGCTTCCTTTCTTTTTCTGCTCTCTGTCTTGTTTACTTAGATAAAGAACTTGAGAGGCAGAAAGTATCACTTAGAATGTATCTATGCAAAACCTTTCACAAAAAATCCCAAGATCTCTGTCATAGCAAAAGTGAATGTGACAATGTCTGTAATTTATTTATATTGTACCTGTGCTATAATATATGCTAGGCACTGACTAATAATAACCTCTAGAAAACTTATCGTGGAATGTTAATAATTTATGTAATCCTTCTAGGTCAGTCAAGCTTAACGTAAGATACACTTATTTGTAAGGACATGGTTCTTTGTAACTCAAACCAGTCTAAATCAGGCTGCTGCAGTCTATTCATCTTCTCTCCTGCACCATGTGTGAACACTGTCTTCCCATTCTGCTCTTCTATGCATGGCTGGTCTGACTGAAAGACAATCACCCTAAATGCTGTTGGATCAGTTGGACCAGTACAAAGTTAAGAGTACAGAGATAAGCGTGACGTTAAAGAACTTATGTGGTATTGGTCCACAGGTCTTATTTCATTGTCTTTTAGGTGTTGTCACGTCTTTCTGGTCATACAAGTAAGTCTGGTGCCTGATGTAACAGGACATAACTCTTTTATGGAGGAAAAAGTTATGACTTTTGTGACACAGCTTTCTGCCTGCTCTTGGTGGGAAATATTTTAGTAAATAATTACTTTTTCACCTGTATTTCAATGGAAGCCACCATCCAAATACTTATAAACACTTCAGTGAAAAATATTTTATATTTAGTGTATCTATGGTACACAGGATTGTACAAATTCAGATGAATCGCTTTTACTTCTAAGTTTTATTACAAATAGAAAACAGTTTGTGATAAAGATTCTGACACTGTAGCTTGCATTTTGGCATTATTGAGGAAGTTCTGAGCTAATTGCCAAAGGGCAGTTATAATTTAGGACAGTTTTCTTTGGTTCAGAGAAATATTGTCAAAATTTTTCTATGCTATGAAATTTGGTAGAATATATAGGAGAATAATTTTCTGCATTAAAAGATTTTGGATTATTTAAAAGTACACTCTTTTCTATTGTAGAAAATTATTTTATAGGGGAAAAGAGAGCTCTTTGAACACTTGCTGATCTAACATAGTTTTTGTACTGCAAATTTGCATTAGAGAGGTACTGTAAATAAAATAAAAATTTTAAAAAATAGTCTTTGTGCTGTTTTGCCCTTAATGTAATATATTTCTTTCTTTCCACTATCTTATGCCTTGTGAGAATACACCTGGGGAAAGTTTCAGTGCTAATCTTAGAGCCTGTTCCTTCCCTATACTACCCTACCAATCCAGCGAAAAGAGCATTCACTAATGTTTTCTTCCCTTCGTTTTGCTTCCTCCACCCTCTAATTGAATTTGTTTTCTTTACATTATTTTTTTGTTTATATACAATAACATTCAGGCATTGGAACATACTGCTCAGAACCATCATCCCCAGAATTGTTCAAAAGGCAGGTGGATGCAGCACTTGGGGTTATGGGTTAGTGGTGAACACAGTGGTGCTGGGTTAGCAGTTTGACTTGATTATCTTAGAGGTCTTTTCCAACCTTAATGATGCTATAATTCATGAAACCTTGCTCAATTTTTCTCTCTCCTTCCTCCCTACACTTCAAATTTGCCAAATGTAGAGAATATATATCCCTTGTAACCAACCATAATTTATGTATGCATTAAAAATAAAAGTTAAAAAGCCTTCATCTATTCCTGGAGATCCCTCCTCTGCTGGTACAGATCCCTCCCCTACTGTGCTTTCAGTTCCAGTTCAATGGAAAAAGCGTTGTCCTTTACAAGTTTTTTCATCTGCTGACTGCCACTCCTCTGGAACAATTTTAACAACTCACTTCAAGAGAGCAAGAGTACTCGAGAGCTTAGATCTTGTCAGCAGTCTGCCTATTGCACTTAGCTGCACCAACCAGATAAATTCAACTCGAAGAACCCAGGCTGAGATAGATGTGAACCTGCTCAGCAAACTTGAAAAAAAAAAGCCAGCACCCTTCACATGAACCTCATTCTCAAGGGAGGGAGGTGGACAGTTATTACTAGCTGCAGATTTATTTTAAAGAAATGTAGGCCAGATTTTGTCCCCTGGTTAAACCTTCATTATACAATTATTTTTGTCTCGTGACTCCAGTGGGGACATAAAGGTGTAATGGAGGACAGAATTTGGCCCCATTAACATGTGCCACTAAAAATTGTTCTTTTGAGGTGCAGGATGAATTCTTGTCTGGACAAGATTATTGAGGTGCAGAACTGAAAATGTTCTTTGGCAATGTATGGATGGCTGTGGGGGAAGGAATGGAATGAGATTGATTTGATTTGAATCAATCAATTTGATTCAATGATTTGATTTGAATGGATGAAATTGATTTGAGATGAAAAGATATCATATAGTCTGTCACAACCTCTGGTGAAAGTGAGAGCATCCCAGTCCACATTGGTATGTATGCAGCACATGATGGACTCAAGGGGCCAGTCTAGCACCCTCTTAGATTACATGGAGTTAGAAAGAAGAAACATTCTAGCCTTGGTGTTCTAGGCTAACTGGAAATTTTGATGATATTTACTTTAAATGGGACATTGGGAGATAGAGTAGTTGAAGTCTCAGATGTTTTTATTTGGTTTCTAATGAAAACAAAACATATAATTTATTATTTGACTGTCAGTCCCAGACTATTATGTTCTGGAACATGGTTTATTTCAACCAAATCTGAGAGACAAGAGATGTCTCAAGAGTAATGACATTCCTAACAAGTAGTTGTTTTGTGAGTTAGTGTTCGGTTAGTTGATTGGTTGATATTTGTTGGTTTGTTGTGGGTTTTTTTTGATTTGTTTTGAATCAGTAATCATGCAAAGAAGAAATAGTTTGGGGTTAAAATTTTAGGCAAGAGACACAGAAGACCTCGGTCAATAGTTGAATTCAGAAAGACATGGGAAGACTAAAGTAGGCAACATTATCAATATTAGACAATGTTTCCATGTTATTTCTGAGGTAGGTGTCTGATATGTTCAAAACCTGGAATCTGAAGCACTTCCAACCCCAACCCTTCACTTTAACCTCAACTTTGACCCTACCATTATATAATTGTGACTTCAATTCCTGTCCATAAACCAAAGATACAAATATTCTATATAAAGGTTTTATGTTATGCAGCGTAGGATTTGGCAAAGCAGCAACGTAGAGATTTACAACTCTTCATGTAACACTCCAGCTTTTTTCTGACATTTTTCCTACATCACATCTAGTTAGTAAGTTTTATTATTCTGACCCTGTGCTTGATTGCACTATAGGGGAAAAAAATCTCTTTTTATTAACTTTTTTTTTCAACTTTTTTTTTTCTTTTTTTCCTCCCTTCTCTGGTCCTTCCCTATGACAAACCTGTGTTTCAGTGATTGGCAGCTGCTTCCAAAAGGCAGTAGCAGATAAGCTGGGAGACATGGCAAGCCTGTCAGCATAGAGGAAACAAACCACTGCAATGGGTTTTTTCTTTGTAGGCTGCTAGAATTTTGGGGGCTAGGAAGGAGGTGGTGCTTTGGTAATTCTAAAACTGTTTTGAAATACTAGTAATTTAATCTGGACCATGCCAGTGCTATTGGAAGGTTAAAAAGGTCTCGCCAGTTGAGCCTTGCAATTCCTAGATAGGAAAGCAAGTTCAGCTGAGCTGGGCAAGCAGGTGATAGCTACCTTCCCACCTGGCTGCCCGGCCAGTACTGCTGCTGAAGCTGGTGTCAGTCAGAGCCCCCTGACTGGACATGAGCTGAAGTCTGCAGGCAATTGCTGCCTACTGTTTTAGTCAGGTGTACTAAATTCCGAGAAGTGGGCCAGGGCTTGTGTGCAGTCCAGCTCTGCAGCAGAAATTAGTTCTTTGTAAGGAGGCCTTGAATCTATTACAGGTGCAGGCATGCATGTATATTAGCTGTGCAGCCATAATGAAGTTCTGCTATAGGAGTTTTTATAGGTCTAGGTATATGGCATTTGCTGATAAAAATGTCTAATTATCTTGAATATGTGCTGAATTGTTAGAATCACTTCTATAAAAAAATAATAAAGGTGTTGCAAAAAACCTAAAAAAAAATAAAGCTGGAGCATGTGGACCAGGTCCTTTAAAACTTGTCTGTATAAGATTTTTGGAAGAAAAAGAAGCTTTTTTTGAAAAAAAATAAATCTGTTGTAGCCCTACCTACACATTCTTACTTATACCCTGATTTTCCTCTCATTGGCCTAACTCTGCCCCCTACAGCAGAGTATAGAAAAATTGAAAATTCTGTAGATTGCTTAGAAGGCGTTTCTCTGAGTCTTGATGTTAAGATGGGCAGCAAATTAAGAGAAAATTGTAGTGTGAACTACGGTAAGGTAAAATCATGTTATTATATGCATGGCTTGCATCTATTGCTAATTATGTGTGATGTTTGTAATTTCAGTCATCCTTGCTGCTGTAGTCTTGTGGCTGTGGAAGCAAAGGGCCTTGACAGGAGCAGGTGCTTGGGTAATTCTCAAAATTGCATGGAAGAGAAAGACAGCAGTTTAATCTAGCTCATGCAGCCAATGGGAGTTGCTAGTCTACTAGAGAACTGATTGAATTTTAATGAGTTGAATTATCTCTGAATTAAGTTGGTTGATATGCTTGTGGTTGTTTGAACAAAACTGGGGGTTTTTGCATAGATCTAAACTGGAAATAAACTGAAAGATAAAATCTAGGAAACAGCCCTTTAACTCCTTTCAAATTAGATTAATGGCCATGTATTCACTAGGGACATTATATTCTTAGCTTGTTACTTTACCTCAGTAAAATTTTTATAAAAACACAAATATGTATAGTCATTAAATTATGTTTTCCCACTAGAAATCTTTTCTTTCTGGGGGTTAGAAAGCAACAAAGGCTTTGAAAGCATAGCTTGCTCATATGATTTTAACAGACGTGTTCCAGGCTTCTTTATTTCCTTTTCTCTCTCATTTCTAATGAGAAGAGGACTGGAATAATATTAATGTTGGCAGCAGTAGTAGTAGAAAGGTACACGCCTACAGTACACCTACATGACAGTACACCTACATGACAAAGGTCTTTGGAAAAAGAAGCAGACTCTCTTTATAGCCTAGGGGCTAAAAGCAACTTCAGGACTCCATTTTCTGACTGTTATGGATAGACAGAAGTTGAAAAGGCCACTGGTAGTGCAGGAAAGGTAAGATAGATTAACCCTACTAAAAAGCTAACATATGTTTTAAAAAATACTTAACACAACATATATGGAGCAATGAGATAATGTCTTGTACTCAAGTACAATGGGATATTGATTCCAGGGATGGGGATTGAAGCAGGTGGTAAATGCAGAATGAGACTAACAACTTTTTAAATGTTTGCAAGCAGCATAAACAAGAAAAATCAGATGAATGAAAAGGTTGAAGCACTTTATATATTGTTATAGAAACAATGTGAAAATTCTTATGCAAAGCCATGATAAAGCAGACTTTACTTATTTACAACACAGATGTTCTAACATCATATCTATATGTACACCTTACAGCGTATTTTAAGAAAGCCAGAGCTCTCTTTCTCTTCTCTTTCTCTCTTTCTCTTTCTCTTCTCATTCCAGTCCTTTGATAGTAGGTGCATCTATGAGCATATACAATTCATAAATGGACATCTGCAGATAAAGCTCAGTTCAATAGGATTTTAATCAAATTATTCTGTGTGAGCTTAAAACTGCTGCAGCTGGAATAAGCCATACATTAAATATCAGTGCTATCGAGTGTGTCCTGAATGCAGCAGGGGCCTGGGGGGCGGAGTTAATTTTTGCTCCAGGTGTTTTCAGGTTGTATTGATGATGTTGGAAATACTTGGATTCACTAACTGAAGAAATTAAAGAGAAAACTATTAGAAAGCAAGCTGCAAATCATTTATACTGGTGAATTAAAAGTTATTTGCATACAACACTGATGGCTCTGGTTGTGGCTATTTTGCTATGCTTTTTTTTGTAGTAGTATTTAGGTAAGTATTATGAAAATGCCTTTCTAGTTTTAGAAGAAAATCCTGTACTTTGGGTTCCTCCCAAACCTCTGCTACTGTTCAGTTAATTTTTCCAGTATTTCACAAAGATACTAGTATCACCTATTAATAATAATCCTCAATTATGAGGTGTGGTAAGAGTTTTGCCTTTATCCATAGGATATTGAAAAGAAAAAATTATCTTTTTGGTTTCTGGACAATATTTTGCAGTAATACACCTTGAGTCCAATCATAAGGATATTTTAAATTTGCCTTTTGATCAGATGGAAGTAGAGCTCACTCCAGACCCAAGTGGCTGTCAGAGGGCTCTTCTTCAATGTCCTCACAAATTTGTCTGGATGAACTTTGTTACCATTCAAAGGCTATTTTCAGTTAATGGGATTCAAGTGTGGACTTTTAGTTCAATATCCCTTTTTCTGAATAGCTACATCAGTTTAGTTCTCTAGGAAAAAAAAAAAAAAAGAAAGAAAAAAATCTGCAGATGCCCCCCGATTATCCCTTGTATATGCTCATAGGCACCTATTTCCAAAGGACATGGACACATACACATACATGCACACAGTTGCCTGACAGCAAATATTGACCAGAAACTGAAGTGTTGTTCTGAGCTCTTGTAAATATTTCTCTATGCGAGAAAGTTTTTTTGTCTGTACCTTATATAGCTTTGCAGAGTGTGTGGGCAATTAGCGAGGTGGTTTTCATCGTGAAAAAGGAAAGTCCTGTTTTTTCTGCTGAAACACGTTTGAGCTAAATAGCAACACATACCAACTTCTACTAAAAGAGATGGCAGTGGACTATAGAAACCACCCCAAAAGGTCTTTTATGAAATACTAGGTGTCAGGTATCTACGGGTGTGGGCATCCCAGCGACATTGTCTATCGGGACCGCAGAAGCGATTTGATTTCTGAGGTCTGGTGCTGGCTGAGCCACTGCGGGGGCGAGGGTTTCCAGGCGGGATTCGGACTGGACATGGACGTGGAACCGGGCCGGGTCTTTTGCGTCCTGGCCAGGCGAGGTGCGCTCCTGACTGCCCCGGGGCAAGGACCGGCAGCCCGGTCAGGTTACGCCTGAGCGCACCGGGAGCCCCTGCCCAGGGAGGGAGGGGACACGGTGATGGAGAGGTGCTGCGGGGAGAGGCCGGCGCGGTGGCTCCAGCGCATCTCCAGCCCACGGCGGCGGAGCCCGGGTGGGGGTGAGCGGCGCATCTCGCCCCGGGCAGGGCAAGGCAGCGGGGGGCGGCCCCGGGAGCCTCCGTGGAGGAGAGGTCGGACAAAGGCTTTTCCAGAGAGGGAGTGGCAGCCGGCTGCCCAGCCCCGCGGCGGGGTGCGGGCGGGCCGGTGCCCGGCGGGACGGGGGGGACAGGGGGCCACCGAACTTCCCCACGGGGGGCGCGGGGGTTCTCCTGCCCCACGAGGGGCGCGGGGGGGAGGAGGCTGCAGGCAGGGAAAGGGCTCTCCCGTGCCGCTCGCTGCTTCCCCGAAGGTGGCTGCGGGGAGGGGGAGGCGGGGGAGGAGCCGGGCTTCTCATCCCCGGGCGGGCGGGCGGGCGGTCTGTCGGGCGGCAGCCCCTCCACTGCGCCAACCTGCAGGCGGGCTGGAGGCGGCGGCCCCGCCCGGGCTCGGTGCCGGGAGCCGGAGCCGGGGCCGCGCCGCCCCTCGTCCCGGGCAGAGCCGCACGCAGCCGCTCCCCGCTGCGTCGGTCCGGCGCTGCAGATCGCTGGCGGCCAGGGCAACAAGCAGCGGCATCTTGGAGCATCTTCTTTCCCGAGTGCCCTTTCATCTCGCCCAGTCCGCTCCTCTCTCGTACCTGCAGCCTTTCCTTCTCCCTCAAGTGCCCCTACCTTATTTCTCATTGTAGCCTCATTCTCTTACCATTTTTTGGGTTTTTTAAATTTTTTTGCTTTCCTTCTCTTTCTTCTTCTCCCATCCTGTTCTTTTTTGGACCGTCTTTGTCTGGTGCCTCGTAATTTCTTGATTTTTTTCCCTTGGACTTTGCCTTGTCATGTCAAGATGGAAGTCAGGCATGACTGGCTCTCCTCATCCCCCCATGAGGGCTTCGAGCAGATGAGGCTGAAGAGCAGACCCAGGGAGCCTTCCCCAAGCCTCACCAGAGTAGGTGCGAACTTCTACAGCACTGTCAAGCAGCAGGACTACAGTGCCAGTGTCTGGCTGAGGAGGAAAGACAAACTGGAGCACGTAAGCCAGCTTCTTTTTTCCCTCCCCCCTCTTTTGTTTCTTTCTAGACTTCTGTCTAGGTACTCCGTTAGGCTATCAGTCTACCAGCTGGGGCTCCAGAAGAGAAGTGTTGCTCCAGTAATGGGGCATGGCATTTCCCAAATGGTAGAGAGCTACTTAGAGCTACTTAGTGGTCCCATACTGGGTCAAAGACGAGGTAAAAGGGATGTCAGTACTATTTCAAGCCACATGCAAGTCTCTTCCTGACTCGAAATATTTTTTTAACATTCTTGGCTAATTCATTCTTCTATTCCAGCAAATTCAGCACTGATGTGGGAGGAGAAAGATTGGGATGGTGCAGAAGGAGGTTAGAGCATTTATCTCACGGTGTAGTTCTAGAATAGCTACAAAAATAAAACTGCTTCTTTATTTTTAATTTTTTTTATTCTCTCCTCTATACCATTATACACCCCCCCACCCCCCTTCTTTTTCTTCTTCATGCATGGGACTTTGAACATACTTAAGACATCTCTTCCTGCAGCAGTAGTACATGACTTAACTGTGTTTGATACCACAATAGAACTTATCCTGTGGATAGCTCTAGTGAATATTTTATGAGAATTTAAGGTGCTTCTAAGTGTTCCTGTCTCAGATGATGTTTGAAAGCATTTTTCATGTTACTTGTAACAGCAAGGAAATGGGTTGAGTTGACCTGCATGATGTGTAAGAGTTTCCTGAATAGCTTATTGGGTGAAACCCATTGTTACAGTGTACCGTACAGTGAAAGACAGGAAAGTAGCTGCATTTACAGGGATGCAAAAGAATGTGGATGGGCTTGCATAATGCAACAGTCTGCCATTCTTTACATTAGCGAGTAATTTGCAATCACAGTCACATTTACTTCAAGATGCACAGAAAAATATTTCTTGTGGTACCTGAAGTTTCTTTGAATAGAAATGGTCTGATTACAAGAATAAATTGCCTTTATTACATGAAAATCCTAGATGGCATAGTAGAGTCCTTTAAAGATGAAACCTGAAAAAAAGTCCTTTACTAACTAGTTCATGGAGTATTAACCCTCAGTTCCCCATAACCTGCAGAGTATTTTATTCCTCTTAGTGGAATCTTAAACTAGAGTTGTTTATACTTCCGGGGAAATGAAAGGAACAGACGATCTCTTGGAAATACCACATTTCAAATGCTGAGAAGGGTATTGAATCCTATCTGCCTTCTAACACATGTTTTTGTGATTCTTCACACTGACAAGGCTTCACAGTAGTAAGATTGTAAGTGGAGTATTCTCCCATTGTGAATCAAAAAGAAAGGTCAGTGTCTTAGTACAGCTAAAACATAGAAAGCACAGAAAACTGAGCTGTGGCATTTGTAACAGGTTTTTGGTACCTGTGCTTACATGTTGATATCTATGATCCAATGAATGAGTATTAATTGGGGGGGGGGGGCAGGGAATAATCTGCCAACAGTTTGATAACTAGCTGCTGTTCTGGTAGCATGGTCAGATGCCTGTATTTTAAATCATACAATATTAGCATGGAAAAGGGAAATAGGCATTAACTTCTTTAAAGATTGAAAGTGCAAAACCTTTATTTAGTGCGTGTTTTAGTTGCTGGTTTTTGTTGTGGTGGTGGTGTTTTATAATTATTATTTTTGTAAAGTTGGTATTTTGTTACAATAGTAATCTTCAATAACCTTGCAGTATTTGTGTGAAAAGCTTTTTTTGTAATCAGTGTGGTATGAATGCATGTTCTTCTGAGGGTTTCCCTCTCATTTGAACTAGTTATTTTTATTCCTACAGCCTACTTGAATAATATAATGGAAAAAAACCCTGAAACATTGATATTTTTTCTTGCAATGAAGTATTTATTTAATTTACATTTATTGTGAATACCCTGCAGTACATTGATATGCCAACAGCAGATATGTGAAAATACTTTGGTTTTATGGCTTAGGGTGGCTGCATTACTCATGAGTGTTGTAACTGATAGGATATTTGCATGAATGTAAATAAAATTTACTATTTATTTATAAATTCAATTTTGCTTATACAGTTTTTTAGCAAGATTGTTATTTTCTATTTTCAGATAAATCTTTGAGGATTATGAGTGTTCTCTTGCTAAAGAAGTTATTTCCTACACTCCACTCTTCCACTCCAAGAGACAAATTACTTTGAGATGCATCATTTTGAGTAATATAGTCATTGACATATGATAGCTTATGGCCAATATTGGATAATGAAGATATGCAAACTTCATGAGGTGGATGGAGGATGTGAATAAGATTTCATTATAGCTCCCTCTGAGATACTCTTGTTACTTGATACCTACAAGGAAAATCAAAATACAAAGAGTGAGCATTCCTAGAGGCACTGATTTTAAAAGTATTTCATTATAGACTTGATGCTACACAACAACACATATAGACAGAAGAAGGGTATGTAGTGAGTGCAAGTCAAGATAAGCATGAACAGATTTTGAAGTTTCATATGTACGCTTTCAGCACTGTGGAGGGGTTGGGTTTTACTTCATTGAAATGATTTCTTAAATTGATTTCAGTTGTAATAGGGATAAAATTGGGCCAGTATATTTTGTTTGTTACTTACAGTAAGTCCCTGTAGACCACAGTAGGTATTTTATATTGACTTTTGTTAAAACAAATAGCATGATTTATTCATGTGCAACACTTATTAATCCATATATAGTTTGAGGGATTAAAAACCATTTTCTGAAGCCAATTTGCATCAAATTGTTATGTAGAAAGGATCTCAAATATAGAAACAGTTTGTTTCTGGATTTCAAAACTGTAACAGTGTTGTAGGTTTGGGTGTTGGTTTTCGGTCTGTTTGGGTTTGGTTTGGTTCTTTTTTTCTTAAACAGATCTCAGTTTGAAGAGTGTGGTAATGAGGTTCAAAATTCAACTGCTCTGTCTTCTAAAAAGCACAGAATAACTTCGTAAATGTGATCTATCACAAATATGATAGTTTCTTTAAAATAGTTCAATATTTAATTTTTGACTAACCGTAGAGGTCGAAATCTGCTGGTGTCTTGCTAATTGATTGTTCTTCAAATGGATCTTACTACAGTGTGTCTCCTCATTGGCTGGTTGTTTTTGTGGGATTATCTTTTTCCAAATGGCAGCAACACAGCTTGTAACATACAAGGTCTGAACACAGCTCACCCCTGTTCTTTTGTATACTCAGACACTGTATTTAGGATTAAATGAATTTGCTGAAATACGTTGAAAAGTCCAATAAGGAATTTTTGCTGAAGTGAGGCCTCAGTGTACATAGATGCTGTAGCCAGATGTGTTGAAGAGCCATTAATAGGGCCAAACAATTAATGGAGGAATTCACTGGAGATGTGAGGGACTCTGACATTGCAGATGTGACCACAGTGATGTTGCAAACCTTTGGCTGAAATCCCTGCAGAGCTGAAATTGTTCATAGTCTGTGCATTTGCTTCAGCTATTTCCTTGTGCCTTGTGAAGTTTCTTGCCTGGTATTGGAAGTGTTGGAGTGAAATAGTCTTAAGTTTTCCTTTGCATAGTGTTTTCGTTTGTTTCTCTTTGCCTGGTGTTGCCTTTTTTAAGGAAATGTGAATTTGTTGAGAGAAAAAGGTGGAGGGGGAGAAAGAGTAGCTAACTTAATAGCCTGAAGCTGATGGGAGTTACCTATGTCTGGTTTAATTTAGAGCAGCTCTCCATCATGTCTCTGCATCCTTCAATAATGACAAGTATTGAATAGCTCCTTTCTTGGTACCTCAGCTAAGAATTCTGGAGAACTTAATTTTAAATAATCAAAGGTTAAAACAAAAGCTGAACAGATTTCTTT
Source organism: Dendrocincla fuliginosa (assembly GCA_035047845.1). Lineage (NCBI taxonomy): Eukaryota > Metazoa > Chordata > Aves > Passeriformes > Dendrocolaptidae > Dendrocincla > Dendrocincla fuliginosa. The sequence goes on from JAWWMO010000121.1 coordinate 37,766,406, forward strand.
TTGAGCTATAACAGATATGCTTCAAACCCATATTCCATTTTTTTACAAATACAGGTCTATCATCTTAAAGATGTAGTGGTAGTCTTTCTCTAATAACTTCCAAATTTCATTTGTTACTTAAATGTGTTAAAAGATTTTAAAAATTGCCTTTTGAGAAACTGCTTCAAGACTGCAACTTTTTGGGAGATCTGGTATCAGGAAACTTTTATTTCCTGGTGATCCTCTGTCCGTTATCTTTACTTGAATCATAATTAGGAGAAGTTATTGATAATTATTGCATCATCTCTATTCTTTTACTGAAGTTCTTATCAGTAGCAAGGGCAACACTGGGATTTTCAGCTTCAAAGTACATTTGCTGTTACTTGACCAGTTGATGTTATGCAGTTGCTCAGCACACTGCTATCCCTTTGGCAGCATTGCTACCCAGAGAGGAGTGGCTCTGAGGTACAGGGAGGGCAGAGTCACTTAGCAGCAGAGGCAGGTATCTAATGGGCAACTGTTAGGCCTAAGATGTTTTACCATGCTGCCTGACAGGCCTGGCCAGGATAATTCTCAGAGATATGTGACCAAATCAGAAATAAAATCTAACTTTATTTCACCTGTCATAATAACATTATAAAAGTCGAAATCTCAAATCCAATTTCACCAGTTCATTTTTGTTATCCAAAAACTAGTAGGTCTCTTAGATAGCTTTTGTTTTTCTTCTTTTTTTGTACGATACTAGAAATTGTCAACAACAATGTTGTTGTACAGTTCAAAAGTGCATTTCTGTTCTTGCATTAAACATAATACAAATGTTAAAAGTCAGAAGACATATTTATAGTCTTCAGAAGGATGCAGAAGACACCACGTGCATGGCTATAATGTGCAACACCTAAACAAAGAAGAGGGACACAGCTTAATGGAAAGCAAGTAACAGGAGTAGAACTCAGTCAAGCCAAATCAATTGCTGGACAGAGCCAACAGCTTCAGCTTAAGGAAGAATAATGAAAGGATATAAATCAGAATTCAAAAAAACATTGCCCACATTCCCAAAGCAGACCCAGTCTTGAAATAAATGTAAACACATGGGGATTTTTTTGAGTTAAATGAATTCATAGAATCATAGAGTATCCTGAGTTAGAACGGACCCACAAGGATCATTGAAGTTCAACTCCTGACCCTGCACAGAACCATCCCCAAGGTCACACCATGTGCTCAAGAGTGTTTTCCAAATGCTTCTTGAACTCTGTCAGGCTTGGTGCTGTGACCACTGCCCTGGGGAGCCTGTTCCAGTGCCCAACCACCCTCTGGGTGAAGAACCTCTTTCTAATGTCCAATCTAAACCTCCCCTGACACAACTTCAGGCCATTCTCTCGGGTCCTGTCACTGGTCACCACAGAGGAGAGATCAGTCCCTGCCCTTCCTCTTCCTCTCACAAGAAAGTTGTAGACTCCTGTGGGGTCTTCCCTCAGCCTCCTTTTTTTCAAGCTGAACAAGGCAAATGACCTCAGTCGTTTCTTTTGTGGCTTCCCCTCAAGGCCCTTCACCACCTCCACTGCCTTCCTTTGAACTCTCTCTAACAGCTTAATATCTTTCTTGTATTGGCTCTTTCTCAACCGAAGACTGGTATGTGGAATTGCCTGCCTGGAGCAGTGGTAGAGCGTGAGTTGTGATTCTTGCTGAAGTAGTAGCATGCAGTTTGCTTCACTGCTGACAGACTGTGTTTGGAGGAATTCTTATGTCAAAATGCTTATTTCCTTGCAGGTGTGTTTCTCTAGTAATGTTTTATAGACAAACATAATTAGAGAGAATAAATGTTCAGAAAAGTGGAAAAAGGAGACTAAAATAATTGAACAGTGTTGGGAAAATACTAAATAGTGCTTTAGAGTAAAAAAAGATATAAAATGTTTTCTTTTGAAAATGGTATGGCTAATTTCAAATCCTGAATAACTTATTGCTGTAGTTATCACACTTAAAAGTAATTTTGTATTGCAGAGCAGTGAAAATATAATGCTTAGTAGTTCATTTTTCTCTTTATAGATGTGGAGGCTTAATCTTGGTGTTCTGCCAGCTGCCCACCAATCCACTCTCTTCACCTCCTCAAAGGGGAGAAAATGTAATAAAACATCTTGTAGCTTGAGATAAAGACAGAGAGATCACTCACCAATTACTGTCACAGGCCAAACAGACTCAGCTTGGGGAAAATTAATTTTATCTATTGTCAGTTAAATGTAGGATAGGACAGTAAGAAACAAGGAAGACTGAAACCACCTTCCCTTCTTCTCCTGTCTTTCCAGGCTTGGTTTCGATCCTTTGTTCCTGAATCTTCAACTCCTTCATGTTAATCCCCGAAGTATCACAGGGTATTGGAGAATGGGGCCTGCAGTCAGTTCATAACACTTTGTCTCTGCCGCTCCTTTCTCCTCACACTGTTCCCTGCTGTGGGATGGGATCCCTCCCATGGAATGTAGTCCCTGTCAAACTGTTCCAATGCAAGTCCTCCACACTAGATGCAGCTCTTCAAAAACTGTACCAATATGGGTCCCCTTGATGGGATACACTCTAGGAATGGACTTCTCCAGCGCTGATTCTCCATGGGCTGCACTTTCTGCTGGAGCCTGCTCCTTTGTGGCCTCTCCACAGGCTACAGCTTCCATCAGGATGCACGCTCTGGCATGGGCTGCAGTGTGCATATCTGCTCTCGTGTCGTCCTCCGTGGGCTGCAGGGTGACAACCTACTGTCTTCCTGGCCAGCAGAGGAATCTCTGCTCTGGCACCTGGAACACCTACTTCCCATTTTTCACTGACCTTGGTGTTTGCAGGGCTATTTCTCACATTTTTCTTGCTCCTCTCACATAGCTGCTGTGTGGCCGTTTTTATCCTTATGTGTCAGCAGAGGTACCAACCAGTGCTGTTGATGGGCCCAGCTTTGGCAAGCAGCAGGCCTGTCATGGAGCCAGCTGGAACTGGCTGTGTCCAGCATAGGGGCAGCCACTGCTCTCAGAGAGGCCACCTCTGCAGTGCCCCCTCACCCCCCCAAAACCCAGCCATGTAAACCAAACACACTAATCCTAGAGGCACCTCTTCTTTCTCTGACATATGAAAAAACTTTCAAAGTTGCATTAATCTAGTACATCAGTTCTGGTGATTCTGAGATCAGTCACTTGGGACATCCAAATTTCTAAAGCTAAATTTAAAATATTTGAGAGGCATAGTCACTGTAACAAGCTTAATTTATAGTGTCTGCCTTCATGTTGCTGCACAGGAAAGCAAAATAACTTGAAGTTTCAAAGTTGCACTTAGGGTTAGTTTATGTATGCATGTATAAATTTAATTCAACCCACTCAGAACTTTTTAGAAATTAAGTTTTCTAGTTTCTGAAGAAAAGACCTAAATCTTAATCTCTATTTGTTCCAGGTGTTAACTTCAATGTCGGTATAGGAAAAGTGCTTTTCACTGGTTTCCTTTCCCCAATGCTACTGGCATTAGGGAAAATCCAAATTAGATTTTGCTACTGTGATCCGTTCTTTTTATCAATGTTTACCATCCTTGTTTAAGGATTTTGAAATTGGAGCTGCAGAAACTTGCAAGTTAATTTCCTTGTCTGTTATACAACCAAATTCTCTGCAGTCTTCATTGCTTTGGTCTTGTAGCTGATGATTGACAGTATCACTTTTAAAGGTAGTAGAGTACTTAAAATACTAGGAAAATGATTCTTAATGAATAACTCCTCACAAATGCAATCAGTTCACTGTCTGTAGAGGATGCCCAAAGAAGTTAGTCAGTGTGACTGATTGTATGGAGGTTAGCTTAGGCTTTCTTCCACTCCATTACTAGGAGTGCTAAAATAGTGGAGTGAAAATAACTTCAGCAGACTGTTGAAAGCTGGAAACAACAGGCCAACTCATGCTAACAATTAATAAACCTCACATTATTGTCATTCAGGATGGGAAATTATATACTCTTAATTGTTCCTGAAAAAAAAGTCCCATGCTGGCAATAGACTCCCTAGATCTGTCTTCCCTGATGGAATGTTTTCTTGGGGGACAAGAGATGGATTTGCTTGCTTTGCTTTTTTTGTGGCATGATTTCAGGTCTGATTCCCATGCCTTTTCATAGTTTAATTACTGAGAAGAAAAATAATAGGCACCCTGTTAATGTCTTGGATGGTCCACATATCCTCTTACACCAAATATCCCCTCTGTTCTTAAAATGAGATACGGATGTTGGCTTTTGTTTGTTTGTTTAATTTTTGCATTACTAGATGACAGCTGTTAGAGTGAAAAAGCGTAGCATTAATTTTCCCATGCAGTGACACTCCTCTACGTCTCTACGTAGAGACACTCCTCTACGTCCTCTACGACTGTGTAGTCTGAGTAGATAATCAAATTGCTTGTGCAGTTCTTGGGAACTAAAGTAGATTGTTTTAGGATATATCCGTATTAGACAATATGTGCATGCTGGGATCCATATTCCCTATACAGCCAAATCAGGACCTGTATACCCAGGTGGGAACAATGAGCTGAATGTGGACCTCGGTGTTATCTTACCTCATGGGGATGCAGTTGATCCATTTATTGAGAACTGAGGCACTCACAGAGTCACTGATCATTAGTGGTATAAAGGAAGCCAGTTAGCCTAATGTTCCCTCAAAGTGACATAAATGCTGGGCTTCCTGTGGTTGTTTGACTATATACTGTGCCTTAGTGGGCAGAGGGGCCACTCAACTAAAGAAATATGTGCAGGGAGTTAGGAGAACCTCAGAAGTTCAGGAAGTGAAAGAGAGCAAATGAATACATTGGTGCCAATGAACTGAACTGATTTAATCAGAAAATAATTTTTATTAGATTGAAAACTTATTCCTAGGGTTTTTGTTGAATGATTGCCCATCAAAACTTAGTCTGATTGGATGGTTTGTTTTGTTGGTTTGGGGTTTTTTGTTTTTTTTTTTGTTTGGTTGGTTTTTTCATTGTTGGATTTGGGTTTTTTTTTGTTTTTGTTTTTAGGATTTGCCTTTGCAAAGGCAAATCCTTTGCCTTTGGAATTCTTTAACTGTTATAAAGGCTATGTAGGATTTGAGGTGAAGACAAATTTACCTATTTTTTTCCCACTTATGCACAACCTGTATGTAAACCCCTCTTCTGTATGTGCAGTATTTGGAGGTGAATAAAGTTAATAATTTTATTAATTTCTCATCTTAAATCCAAGATTTTAAGAAAACTTAGTAAGCTCCATCTTTGACTGCATGATGTCAACATAATCAGCAGCCTGTTTTATAATTGATAAAGTTGTTGCAACTCATAAATATAGTTATTCTCTTTTAATTTTTGTTTCTATTTGTATTTCTCTATTTACAGTTGGAATTAAATGTTTAATGGAATAAAACAGCTAATGTATTTGAGAATAGCTGCTAATAAATAGGGATTCAGATAATTCCTGCCATTCTGATACATAAATTAGGCTGGATTTCCCTAAGGCATTTTAAACTGTTTGGAGCAGAACCAAATGTGGAGCAGTGATGACATGGTGATTGTGACCAGCTTAAAATTCTTGATCCTATTGTTCCTGCAATAAAAGGATATTTGCTTGGGGTTGTACTCTGACTTGCTTTTCTAAAAGCTAGCATATGCTGTAAAAAGCCTGTCATGATGAGCAGTTTTATACTTATTTTGAAACATGGGCATTGTAAAAGTTAATAAGGTCTTCAGCACTTCCAGCCACAGTAAACATGGTATGTCTCACTACTGCTTTTTGTGTTACAGAAATTGTGCTGCTGTCCTTTAAGTTCCCTGACTGATCCTTTCTAGGCAGGAGTTTTTTGATAAGGGAATATGCGTTATGTGCTGAATAAACTTCAGGCATTACTTCAGCTGGGTATTTACTTACTTCTGGGAATGGTGTTAAAGGTGACAGTGATTTGAACACTATGCAACTTGTGCACTTTTGTTTGATCTTGTTCCAAAACCATGGTCCATTGACTTCATTACTATGGATTTAAGCTCCCTGAGAGAAGACTCTCGATCAGCTCAGCTGTCATGGATTTGGAGCTAAAAAGCAAGTTTCATATATCATGCTAAGCAGTTGGAGGAAAAATCTGTCTTGGACTCCTCACCTTTTCTTGAGTTTTAAATCTGTGGATCATCAGGCTTGTTGCTGGATACATTATTTTAGAACACTTTGCAGTTAGCACAGGGGAAAATCCTTGACAGGCTATCAAAAGGACAGAAAACTCCTAATATAACAGATGAGATATAAGAAACTGTAATGCCTATGTGAACATAAAAAAAAATTATATAGATCCAATTGCTCACCATTCAACTCCACCATAAAGTGTTTCAGAATGGAGAATACGGAAGGAAGTCAGAGGGGTGCAGGGTGCATTTGAAACTGCAATTATCTGCCAAGATTAAAGAATGACTACCTAAAGAAAACTCAGCAGAACAAAGCTACCTATGAAATTATTTCTTTGTTCCCCATCAGCATCCTTCCATTCCTCATTAGAAAACGTAAGTGAAAAAGAATGCCCATCATGCTACAAAGCAAATCAAACCCAAACTGGAATATGATCTCAGTTTAGTGATAGCAGGTATCATTTGCTTTTGTGTTTTGTGCTCATTTAAGTGGAAATGTGTACCTATTTCAATGATAATAATTGGGGAAAAAACTCAAACAAACAAACAAAGAATGAAACCTCCAAAAAACCTTGTTGCCTCTTGTCACAAATTAATTAAGTGGACAAAGAGAAGAATGTCTATTTGTGTGACTGGTGGCTACAATAAAGATGGAGACCCATATAAAGTTCTGCTATTTTTCCCGTAGTTTTTTGCCGTGGAGGACCATGAGCATCTAGAAAGCCTTGCGTTCCTGGAACACTAAGGAAAAACATAGTGATTAGGGGTCACATAGAAATTCTGAAACACTGTCTTTCCCGTGGCTTTCTGGCAGCTGCTGACAGAAGTTGGCCTGTTTAGTCTGTTCATGGGCATTGATAAAATAGCCAGCATAAATTAGGTTCAGAACATGAGTGAAATGGAATGAGTTAGAGCTAATGCTCCGGCAGTTTGCTCTAGACTGAAACAGCTTTTAAGAGTCTAGGTAGTAGGATGGGTGGGGATTTCAGTCTTCCTAAACAGAAGTTGATGTGCAGTTGTAACCTTGTGCTGCCCATTTTCTGTTACCTTCTGGAATAAAGGGTTTCAATGGTTTCAAGCCAATGAGTCACCAGAGTTAGTGAACACATTGCTTTCTTTTTTCTCTAAATCAGTATGTTGCATAACTTCTTCCTGTTTTATTAAAGAATTGTCCTATGACCTGCAGCAGTGTGTTAGTCCTGTAAATTATAATATTGAAGGCAGCTATCTGCTTACTTTTGTGGTCTTGGATGCCTTATGGAAAGATAGTTTCCCTGAGTTTTCAACAGGATTCATAATGCTGAATTCTGGTGGGATAGTGAGAGTACTCTTCACATCATTTAGATGTGGCTTCAGTCATGGTTTGAAGTGTTTGCTAAATCATACAATTTCTCTTTTGTGGAGAACCGGTATCTTTTTGAACAGTTGAATTTTGCTATTAACTAGATAAAAAGTAGTTTGGAGTCATGCTGTTTTGCAGTCAATGCTGCTTAAAACAATGTGGGATGAAGTATATTCAATGCTGCCTCTATATTGCAACTGTGATTTCTAGATCCCTGAGAAAATGCATCTTTTGAGTAAGTCCTGTTGCACAAATAAAGATTGCATAGCCACCCTGGTTACTGCAGGTGATGAGATGGTTCTAAGGAAAGACAACTTGAAAATGAAGTACTTAAAATAAGAAAACAAAAAGAATACCGATGAAAGCCAAACAATTTTGAAATCATTTGCAATGTGAAACTATGTTTTGAGTGATTTGTTTAAAGAGCATGACTTACACTAAATCTGTGATGCTGAAGACTGATCAGTGCTTATTTGGGATGTTGTGAGCATGAAAACGTATCAATACACCCAGTGCTGTTTCAGACTTTTACATTTATTTATTGTTTGTATAGTGACAATTCCTTTGGGTCTAGCAGGAAGCAAAACACTTAAATATTTTGGAAAATGTTACCCTTTTGAAGAACGCAATTTCTCTTGTCAATGTGAGCTGCTGTCCCTGCAGACTTTTCTTTCAATTCCCTTTTGGGCTTGTGGCAGGCACCTAACCCTTTCTGTGTTACTTTATCCCATTTTCTTCAGTATTGTTCTCTCTGAGCCTTTTTGTCATGGTTAGTGGCATCAAACTCCTGCTGTGGAAAGCTGGAATGTGCCAGGCTGTATTCTCAGGCTGTGTGGTATATGGTCTTAATGCACATCAGCCTAAATCAATTTGTTTCTGCAACCATATGACAGCTGAAACCTTAGTCTGCTGGGAATTTCATTTTTTAAAAAATACTTTTTCTTTACTTTGTGCACTTTGTTCCTCCATTCTGTCTGTGTTGGGACTGTTCCAGGCATTCTTTTTGGCTTTAAATAACTGCTGTTCATGTCAATTTTTTAAAATATACTGGATTGTACAACTGTCTCCCTTTTTATTTCTCTGAGGTTGGGCTTGATCTTTACCTACCCAAACCAAGGCCTTTGGTTTTTCCTTTTTTCGTGTGTTAATTTCATCTCATTGATTCTTTCATGATGCTTAATTTTTAAATTAATTTTCTTTAGTTTGTTGTATCCACCCTGCTGGCCTGATCCCTTCAACTTCTCTAACAAATCCACAGCCCTGTTTTGGTATTGCATGCCATGTTCTGCAATGCACCTTGTGTGGAACGCTCAGGGAAAATGTGGTGAGTGAAATGGGTGTAGGATTTGCAAAAATGCATTCTCTTACAAGGTTTATACATAATTCTTGTACTGGCTGGGCAACACTTTCTGAAGTTCTTAAGGGATTTAAACTCATAAGTCTTGAATGCTCACTTCTGAAAACTCTGAAGTTACAAGGAAGGTGGAAGTATCTGAGTTGTGTAACAGTTGGAGTTGACCAACTATAGCCTTGCAAGCGTGGTGGATAGGTCTAGTAACATAAAAGGCAATAATTACACAAAGAGCAACAAAAATTTTCACCACCAGTGTGACTTGGTGGTGTCAGCCAACCACATGTTCTTTCAGAGTCTCTCTCCTTTTAATTAAATGAGAGCTCTGATTTTCTCAGTGCAGAGGAATACAAGCAACTGTACCACTGTGTCTTGAAAGGAATAAAAAAACTGTTTCTCAGTCTTGCAGAATGTGTTTTTCAAGTGATTGCACATATATTTTTGTTGTTCAGAAAGAGGCAACTGAGAGTGCATCTTTTCAAGTTAGTTTGTGCAGGTAGTAAATAGGATTTTCTCTGATCTAGTAAGGAATTTGCGGCAGATGTAAAAATGCCTGTTTATTTTGAGTGCCACTGTATAGTAATACTTTCTGATTTATAGGCCACAGTACCTAAGACACATGAAGCATTTGAAATTTTTATGTGTTTTACCCCTCAGGATACCATTGTTGTGTTTGTGTTTCGTTTTTCTTAATACATTGCTTAAATAAGGGGGGTGAGAAGTGTGGTGTTTTTGAAAGGCTATAAGATCCCTTCCTGTTTGGACTAATCTGGTTATTGTATTTGAGCTGTTGCTTTCTCTTGTTTCCTTTCTGATAAAAGTCTCTCCCCAAGAGCTGCTTCTGTTTTGGGTTTTTTAAATGTGTGTTTCTCCAGTATTTAGAAGATTAAAAATATTTTATAAGAAAGTTTGTGAATACTTGTTGCTTTGTTTATTCTCTTTATGATTCTCTTTGGCGTCAGATGTTCTCAGTTTATTTCTGGACATTATTAATTTTTGATAACATATCTGGCCGATTTGTTCAGGCTCTTACAATGGAATCTTTGACTCGAGTAGAATGGCTTGATGAGTAACCAGTTACTGATGGGTGTTTGATGATTACCACCATGAAGACAACACCTTCCCAAAATAGCCTTTTAGATAATAGTTGCACATTTAATTAGAGCCGTCGTGATGACGTAATCTGAAAACAACAAAACCGCTGGTAGTGGCCTCTCTTTTCTGAGTTATACTAGTTTTACAGTAGCTTGTTCTAGCTCTTCTTAATTAACTTTAATTACATGTTATGTGTGTATATACAACTAACTGTTGAATATGATACTGTAACCGAGAGCTTTTTTTAGTTGTACTTATTGCACATGTGCCATGCATTGTGTTGTTTTCTTCCCTAAAAAAAAAAAAAAAGGCTTTGCAACATGAAGCTCCATCATAAGTCTCCAGGTACAAACTGGTCAAATGTAGCAAGACAAGAACAGCAACAGTAACTGTTGTGGTTGACTCCTTGGAATAGTGGGCTCTAAAAGCATACATGAATGTTGACACAGAGATTGATTTTCTTTTTTCAACATATATTGTTATCAAGGACTTTAGTGTCTTCCTGAAACATGTGGAGTCATTGACTTGTTTAACTACCTTCTGTAACATACCTTTAAGTGACAAATATGGAAGGTACAGAAACCACCAAAAAGAGGAATCTGAAGTGTTTGGACTGAATAGGAGTCACTTTTGCTTTCCAAAAGCTGTGGGTATTCTAATTGTAAGTTAATTTTATCAAAGTCCTAATGCAGCTGAGAAATTCTTCGGGAGTTCCTGTTTGTTTAAATTCTTTATTTATTTGCAATTCACTGTGTATAACTGGACACAAATAATGCTGTCTTCACCTTGCTCTCTCTTTTTAATATTTGCTATCTGCAGAGAAGGGACATAAGTAATTTCTGCATGGCTATGCAAACACTTTTCACATAAGCCTTCACAAATGTACATTTGCACAGTTATTTCTGAGGTGCGCTTTTTTTTCAACCCCAAAGAAGCCCATTCCAAAGTCTGTATGTATGGATGTCACCTGAAAACAGAGATGAAATGTAATGTCCTCACCTGATTTGTTTAAACATACTTATTGTGAGATGCAGGGTTTTTGGTTTCTTTGCGTAGTTTTTATGTCAGGTAAGTTGCCATTTATTTATGAAAAAAATCAAGCAGTTTTCATACCACTTTTCAAAGAAAAACTGCATTAAGAATAGAATATCTTCCTGTCAATTCTAAACCAAGATTACAGAAATGAAATAATAGTTTTTCTTTGTTAATGCCTACCATATAATCTGTAGGATTGTTCCACTACTTGCAGTGTGTAGGGAGAACAATGCAGTCACTTCAGTCATAATTTCTTCCGTGTGAATAACCCATTGCATGCTCTAACTAGTCTCCATTTGTCATTTGAGTGACAACATTGTCTTCCTGAGAGTTGAAATTCCTTCCTTTCCATTGTGTTTCATGAGCACTTTCACTTGATATGGGAAACATGTATTGATGTAGATATTTCAAATAATCAGGAAGCTTTTATTTTCTTCTTTCCTCTCCTTTCTGTTGTGGGACAGGAAGATATACAGAGTATGGATAAGAACATCAGGCCCAATGGGGACAAGTATTTCATGACCTGGAGTTGCCTCCAGGTACAGCATTAATGCCGGGTATGGCAATAGGAACAGTTTTCAATTCTTAAACTACTTTCACTAGGTTTGCATTGTTGATAAAATTAATTTTTTTGTTGCAAAAAGCATTGGATTGGTGGGCACTTGGAATAATAGTGGGTTTTTTCAATTTCAATCCTGAATTCCTGACCATCTATATATCCTAGTCAACTAATTTCAAGAGGAGGAGAAGGTGTTACTTAAAGCTCAAACTATCTGCAGACAGTTCTTAAACACTTTTAAGAAGCTGCTTTTTCCCCCATGTATTCAGATTTAAGGGGGTGGAGGTGTTGATTTTACACTTGCCTTTTCATTTTGTCATATCTTTTGGGATCTTAAACATAGAACGAGTTTATTTTCTTTCATTTTCATTTCTGAAAAGTTGTGATTTTTGTTGCTCTGGATTTCTAGACAAGCTACCATAATCTTATGACTGTGTAACCCTTTATCAGTGCCAACTAATTCATCCCTTTGCTTTTCTGTGGACTGATTTTAATTACTTATTTGAAAGGAAGTTGATTCTTTAGTATTTATATTGGTCCTCTCCGTAGTGTGGGGCTTTACGTTTGCCTTTGACATTCACGGGGGCTTCTGTCAGACCATTTCTTGAGACCACTCTGAATTGTAACCTTGTGTTGCTCAATACTGATCCTGGTAGCAATCCCTGAGATACTCAGTAGTATCTGGCCACCAGCTGGCCTGTCTGCTGACTGCAGCCCTTTTTTAGCTCAATGGGTCCATGTCCAATCTGACTTACATGGTCATTTAGTGCACATCTTGCCAATTTCTCTGTAAAGATTATATGGGAGACTGTCAGAGGCCTTGCTAATGTCAGCCTATGCAATATGATTGCTTTCCTCTAGTCCACAGAGTCCACAGTCTCATCACACAGAAGACACTCAGGTTAGTCGAACACAATTTGCTCTTGGTAAATCCAAGTGATGACATCATCTTCCTCACTTGCTGCCTTCTCTCTTCAAGTATGAAAAGTCTGGCCTCTCAGTGGCTGATTCCTGAGCTTGGCCTCACTTTGACTGTGGGAAGTGTTTGCCATTTGCAACTCTAAGAAAGAAGTGGATGTAATTCCTCCCCTGCACCTTCTCTTAAAGCGCACCTGGCTATTCCCTTCCCGGGATTACTCTCAAGGCAAGCTGTCCACAGTTGGAATGACAGTTGCTCTGCTTAGGAGATTTCAGACCGGATTTGCAACTAATTATTTTTATAAAGGAATATCTAACAGTAGAAGCACTACTCTGAGGCTCAAGATGTCGACCAAGTTTCGTCATCTCTCAGAAGCTTCTTCTATTGCAAAGTTAGCTTTACTTAGCTATCTTGAAGTTTGCCTGGCTCCAGATAAATGGCTGAAAGAGTGATGGAGCTAAGCAGAGAGAATATTATTCAATTTTCACTTTATTGTGAGTTTATATTCAGTTTCTAGATTGAGTGTACTAAAGTTGGCCTGACCTAAGAAACGTTTTGGCCATAGGCAGGGAATAAGATCTCAGAACTACTCCTTTAAAAGATAGAGTGGAAACAGGTTTTGTGTTTATCTTGTAACCTTGAGCAAGGTACCATACTCTCACAGCAACTTGTTTCTTTGCATATGTAATGGACTAATAGCATTACTCAGCTTTTTATAAGATTTCTGGGGATATATCCAGTGAAGATGATAAAATATACATGTGGACAAGTTATGAACCATATGAATACTTTAGATAAATGATAATATAGTATTTTTCATTTCCATTTGCCAGAGTACCCTGGAAATTTTAGATGCAATTCTATGGATGTCTCATCTGCAAGTTGATATTGAAATGGGGTCAGCCATCTTCCTTGTGTTGCTGCTAGTGATCATGTGACAAGAGGCTAAGCCGATCAACTTGCTGATTTTTACAGAAAATGTACTTAGCTTTCTTCCCAAATGGAACTGCTTACTTTCTTTCAGATAGGTGATCTAATCTAGCAATCATGTTGCTGCAAGGTGAGCCAAATTTGATGAAGGGAAAGGAGTGGAGAATGTGAGAAGAGGAGAGAATCTGATCAGAAACCTCCCTGTTGATGGTTGATATACTTGGTGTAACATGAGCTGTGGGCTCATGGGCTTAGCTAGGAGTTTTACTTTAATATATACACATAAGGGTTCTTTAATACCTTGAGAGAACATCAAGAGAATAAGCCACGGACTTGTTCCCAAGGGGTTTTTTTATTAATTTAGAAGAGAAAATAAGGGAAATTGGCAAAGGTTCAAAAAGGGCACTACACAAGCTAGACAAAATATTTCACCACAATACCAGCTCAGCACATATTAATCTACAACACCCAAGTCAATATGCAATCAATTCACAACACTTAAGTTAAATCTAATCCCTCCAGCTCCAAGCCACCCAAAGCATCAAGAAAGGAGCAAAGGAAAAGAAGCAGAGGGAGCAAGGAAAGAGGGAGCTATCACTGAAACTTTTTGAAGACTAGCTCTCACATAGCCACATGACAGGGTCATGATACATGGCACACATATACCTCCGGTTTTATCTGCTCTAGTCTCCATGGCCAAACCCCCCTCGTGGAGTCTCTGACCCCCCTGGCCACTCTGGGGTCCCAGGCCAGGGTGAGGGCAGTGTTTTCAGTGTCCCTGCCAATCCAAGCTGGGTCAGGGGCTCCAGGAGCTCCAGGAGCTCTGCGATGTTATCATTTTGCTGGGCTGTTTGTGACTGACAGGTGATCCAGTGCTTCTCCGTGTGGGCTCCAGACCCTGCCAAGAGGGATATGACACCACTCCACCTCCCTGAAGATTTGACCCATGTCTGCCCCCTCCACACACACACATGCATCCTCCACAAGGTAGTTCTGAACCCATAATAACTGATCTGATGTGTAACACTCGTGTTGAGTAAAACACAAAGCAATGTGGCATCTTTAGAGATGTATTTGACTTCAGGGCCTTTTACAGAGTATGCTTTGTAAGTCTGTCATTTTCAGAGTAGCAGCCTAGATGGCTGTGGCCCAACACTGCATGCTGTTGCAATACACAATGATATTTGAGGAGAGATTACTTCGATTACCTGTTTGTTCCATGTCAATATCAACATTAACCATCATGCAGTTAGCTTTTGTGAAGTAGAATTCTACTTACCCTAATCCAAAACATTACAGAGGAAACATTTCCCAAAATAACAAGACTAGATTATTTCTGTAGACCTGCCTATTGGCTTCTGAGGTAGGACTCTGACTTGCTTGGAAGTTCTTGAATTTACCAGATGTGTCCTCACTGCCTTGCAGAGCTTGGAGCCAAGAGCAAACTGAAGCATACCATTGTGTTCTTGAGAGGTGAAAGCTTAAATGCTATGATATTACATTTCAGCATCTTGCTAGGGCTCCTTCTTAGGGTTGTTTGTCTAAATAAGGGCTTTTGTTTAGCTTCAGGGTGAATTTGAGCTCAGGGACAGTCTAGGTCCTGGTTTTGAAAGGCAGTATTAATACCAGCAATTCATAATAATGTTTGCTTCAGAGAGCCATAATATGACTTTATGCAACTTCAGATTTCTTATCTTCAGTCTTCTAGCATACTGATTTAGCCATTGTTTCCTTTCAGGAAGGGTGGAACTTTGAGGCATGTGTTGTAGGACTTTTTTTGATTAAACTTGTATTGCTAGTACAAATTCATAATATTACTTACCAGTCACTTCATTTCCCATGGAAAATGCTTCTTATCTGTCTCCCTTAAGAAGTGCACTTATTAAAACATAGCTACACAAGACACACACATTCTGATAACTTTTATAGCATTTATTGTTCTGTGCATACTCTCTGTGGCCATAGGTTCTCCCAGCTAAGAGAGCTTATCCTCAAACATTTGGATAAACAGTGCAAGATGTAATTAGTGACACTGGAATAAAAGAATTATGTCAAGAAATGTGGATATGTAGACACAATAGTTCTAAAAATGGCTTCATATATGGTCTTCATAATACTAGCTAGAAAAGATGATGTAAAAATGAAAAGCTGTTAATTAAGCCAGGCCATTTTTAAAAAAAGTGGATTTCTCCACAAACAGAAAAATTCAGAAGCATTTTAATTCCTGTTCTTTATTATGCTTGAGGAAAACAAACAAACAAAACCCACAAACCTGTGAGG
Organism: Dendrocincla fuliginosa; assembly: GCA_035047845.1. Taxonomy (NCBI): domain Eukaryota; kingdom Metazoa; phylum Chordata; class Aves; order Passeriformes; family Dendrocolaptidae; genus Dendrocincla; species Dendrocincla fuliginosa. The sequence continues at coordinate 37,782,030 of JAWWMO010000121.1, forward strand.
TGGTCTCTATTTTAATATCAAATTAGGAAAATACTGAACACAAGCAATGTACATGTATACTTCCTCTTGGAATCTACAGTATAAAATAAACTAGATTTTTTTTTTCTAGCTATCTTTCACATAAATACCTGAAGAAGAAAATTGTAAGGAAAAACCAGAAAACTGAGATCAGGGAAGAAAGAAGCTCCTTCAGATAAACTCACTGCTTTGCCTTCATAGAATGGCAGAGTTTGGAAGGGACCTCTGGAGGTCATCTTTTCCAAACCCTATGCAGGAACACCTAGAACAGGCTGTTCAGGACCATGTCTAGACAGCTTTGGATGATCTCCAAGGATGGAGACTCCTCAGCCTCTCTGGGCACCCTGACTCAACTCACCTGGGCACATTAAAAAACCATTTCCTGATGTTCAGACAGTATGTCCTGCATTTCAGTTTGTGCCCATCAACTCCTGTCACTGGACACCACGGATGAGAGTCTGTTTCCATTGTCTTTACATCTTCTTCTCTTCAGATATTTGCACATACTGATGAACTCCCTTAAGTGTATTCATGGCTCTTTGCTTAACTCTCTCCTGTAGTTCCATGTTTGTTGTCTTAAGGAGCCCAGAACTGGACACAGTAGTACAGCTGTGGCCTCACCAGGGCTGAGTAGAGGGGCAGGACCATCTCTCTTGACTTGCTGGCAGTGCTCATCTGATGGAGACCAGGATACCATTGGTCTTGTTTGCCACCTGGGCATATTTCCCTTGGTGTCTACCAGCATCCCCAGGGCCTCTTCTGCAAAGCTGCTTTCCAGCTGAGTGCCTCCAGGATGTGCTGGTACATGTAGAGTGAGGGTTGTTCTTCTAGAAGTGAAGGATTTTGCATTTCCTTTTGTTGAACATAATGAGATTCTGGTCGACCCATTTCTCAAGGCTGTCAAGGTCCATCTGGATGGCAGCACAACCCTCAGGCATATCAGCCACTACTCCCAGCTCTGTAACATCTTCAGGCTTGCTGAAGATACATTCTGCCCCATCATTCACATCACCACTCTCTGGGGCTGGCATTTCAGCCAGTTTTGAATCCACCTCACTGTCTGCTTATCCAACCCATATTTCATCAGATTCCCTATGAGGATTTTACAGGATATTGTGAAAGATCAAGTACCAAACCTTCTCATTCGTGAACAAATCTATAAAATGAAAACAAATTACCAGTTTTCATTTTTTCTCAAGTCACTGGAGTAATTATTTAAACCAACAGCTGGCCTTTGAGAGATACTTTTTAACATACTTGGTTACATTTCTCTATAACTTTATAAAATATATTTTTTTCTTTAAATTGTAACCTGCATGTGCAAACAACGTGGCAAAGAGACCTATTAGCAATTAACTGTTGCACTGATAAAAGATCACTTAACAAAAATATATGTAATAGGTGATTTTCTGAGAATGTAAAGGTTACTTTGCTGGGAAACGGAAAAGAGAACAAATAGTGTAATAAGATAATGTATATACATTCTGTCAACTCCTACAATAGTATGCGTTTCATAATTGGATCGTTGGAAGCATGCCCATGAAATATGTCCCTCTTCTACGTAAATCACAAAAAAGCAAGACTGAATAGAAGACTAAGAGCCACATAGTTGTTATTGATACATTTATTACTGGTTTTTTATGCTTGGTTTTACTGTTTTATCTTGAAATAAGCTAAAGAACTTCAGTTCAAAGAAACTGCTGCCTCCTGTACGCAAATGTAGCCTGCTGTATAATTGTATTAGGATTTTGAAATAAAGCAGGTGTGCAAATTGTTTCTTACAAAATAAAGTAAGCTCGCTCTTCCTGTTACTGTGTTTTTCTGTAACCTTGTATGCTTGTGCCTCCTTATTTCTCTGGAACATAGTCCAAACCCATGAAAAATGGTTAATTCCAATGAACTTGCAATCAAGGCCTTAAAATTCAAAATTTTAAGCTCTGTGTGAAGAAATGTTGATGACTGGTGTAGTGTTGATAATTGTCAAGCCCTTGTGTTGAGGTCTTTAGACTGTGCTTCATTTATAAGATTATATTCAGCACAGATACTGACTTGCTCTTTAGTTTGGCATGGTTTGAAATGGGTCCTTTTCTTTAGAAATGTCTTGTATTATGACAGCTTGAGGGCTTGGGGCTTTGGGAGTGATGTGTTTTTTACTTTAGTTCATTTTTTTTTAATTATATAAACATGAATGAGTAATGCCATACTTATAGTATACCTTTCTCCCCTCTATTAAAAGGAAACACTCCATAATAACAGAAAGCTGTGCTTTACAAAAAGTTGTAAAACAGAGACCTCGCATAAAAATTTTTAAAAATTGGTGCAAGTAGGGCATATAGTACTAGTACTAGTTCATGATTTTAAAATGAAGATAAATAGCAAAATTAACTGTCCTGCCATCCTACCACCTCTTTCTAACACCTACCTTGAACTAGTCAGGTTTATGTTCTGCACTGCTTGCCAGCTGGGATCCCAATATTTTGAGTGCCTGTAGACTTCGAGTGCTGCAGAATAGGTAGTTGTCATGCAGTAGGTGAGGGACAGTATAAACCAGGCAATATTCAAAAAACCCTTGTGATGGCTGCACTCCTGTTCTTCAGAGAGATGATTTAATTGTTTCAGTTTTTCAGAAAATCAGTCATTGGGTCAACATTCTTCAGTAAGATAGATGCTGAAAAGGCAACTTTGTGGGTAAAATGTGTTGTTATCAATCAGCAATTGTAGGTTTTGTCTAAGTAAGCTTAAAGTAGAGACTAGGTAAAAATCTATGAATACAGTAATTCATAGAATGATTGACTGTCTTGGGTCATAACTTGACTGTTAACAAGTATGCTTTGCTTACAAAGTGTATCTAACACCTACTTTATGTTCATTCTTGTCAAACTTCTGCTACAGAAGGGTGGTTTTTCACTTTTGTTGCTGTTCCATTTTTGTTTCAATTTTTTTTCATTGAAGGGTAGTGATTTGCTTTACACCTCTGTGCAGGCACTTATGCAGGTTAAAACAAAAACAACCATTCTTGTCTCATTTAGTAATGCCATCAGACTACTTCAGTTTACAGGCTTCCTTGTTCTTTTCCCCTTTATTAAGGATACAATTATACCTTTTTCTAAAAAAAATAAAATGTATGTTAAATATATTTGTGTATAATACGGAGCTTAGCACTCTGTTTTGGTTGATTTCCAAAGGATAATGTTAAAAATATTTGTGGAAAGGTATGAAAACAATGTCTTTAGTTTGGATAAAAAGACAGTCTGAACAGTTTCAGATTATTCACTTTATCTCCACAGTAAGAAGCGCCTCTTGGCTCAGGAAACTGTAATAGCTACTTTATATAATAGTATGTATTGAGTGGTTGGAAAATGTGAAGTGTAACACTGGAGCATCTGCTTATTCTGGTGAAATTCTTTTGTGCTTTTTATCCAATTGCAAAAGTTGTTTTGGTTCAAACTGAGTAGTCAACATGTGTTGAACTCACTCAGAATTTGAAGATGAAGGCATCTCTCATCAATTTTGTAGTTGTGGTAGGGACTTGAAGGACTTGTGAAGACAGAGGGACTTGGCTACGAGGTTACCTTTCATTTCAGAGATTCAGACTGGCTTCACAGATCATAGGGACAAAGTTGCCCAGGTTCCAGGTTCACTGTGTGGCACAGTCTTAATTTATGAGCACAATATTTATTTATCCTAATCCCACATAAATGAAATTATTTATGTAAAAGCATATAGAGAAAGTTGTGTGTCTCCTTTATATTTTTAGCAGCCTACAGCCTACTATAACAGTGTGGATTAGAGTTCTATACTGAGATTAGGGCCTTTTGTGCAGTGTGCTGTGCAAATGCAGTGAGAGGCAGGCCTTGCCATGAAGGCCAACGAGGTGAAATAAAGGCAGAGAATGCCAATTTGCCTTGCTCAGTTTGTTGGGTTTGGATTTAAATTAGTTCTCTAACTCCTAGATTAATGTCTAACCCACTATATTTCATTTTTGGGCTTGTCTTTCTTTATTGTGAGTGTCTGTAAGATGAGGTGCACTGCGCTCAGTTTCCATCTGGCCCTGGCACCTTGATGCTTGCACAGACCATGTCTACTATAACAAATAGTGCAGGGCAATACAAGCAGATCTTTAAAGCAAGCATAGCTGGGGCTAAGGCTGAGTGTCCATGCTATACATATTTGGGAAGTTTAAATAGGACTAGCTCTTTTCCAGGTCAATTGACTGAACACCTAAGAGAAGTTTTTGAGTATTAGTTGCACTCCTGCAATGCATGTGTGGGTTTAATCCAGGTTTCACTCTGTGAAACAAATAAAGTAGGGGTTATGGTGACTGGCCCAGAAGACTATTGCAGAAGGAGTTAGGAATCTGTATCACAACAAATCCAGATGCATACCTCCCTGGCAAGAATACAGGTGAGTGCTAGCTACTTGAGTTGTGTATTTAATCCATGTGCAAATCTTATATGTTCCTGTTGCCAGGAATTGTTGGTTTATTAATTAGAAAAGAGTAATAGGGTCTCCCACCAAGGTGCTCTTCAAAGTTGAGTCCATATTCCAGACTTGATTGCTTTCAGTAATAGATCAATCTGTATTTTAAGAACAACCTTGTGCAAGTGAACATAGAATTGGTGAACTTCTCCACAGCAAAGATGAGTGAGTTGGGCCATGCCCTCACCACAGGTCCATCCAATGCTATATCATCTCAGGATTCCAAGCATCAGAAGAGATCTGAGATTTTTTATAACTTGATGACACTTTTTTTTAAAAATATTGTTAAATGTTTGTCTGTCTTGAAAAGGTTTGTTCCCTGCTCCTTGGGATCCAGTGCAAGACAAGGATAGTCAGGAGACTTGCGTATTTAGAAAAGTACACTTTTGAAGCAATCTAAAATACTAATTAAGAGATACCCATCATTTAGCCAAAAATAAACTCTTCAGAAAAAAAAGTAGAGTTTATATTTGCATAGTATACCTTAACATTTCTCTTGATGGGAATGAAGCTCTGGTTCTTGATTTGGAGAGTGTCTGGTTTCAGGATTTTTTCATACAAATATATCCAATTTTCTTCTTAAATTTGGACTGAATTAGCTGGAGGTTCTTGCGTGTTCAGAGAGCTCAATGAAGGTTTGAAAACAGCCTTCTGAAAAGTGGTCAGAAGAGATTTCCAAGGGGAGTATATCCAAATATAACTTTCTTTTCTGAGAGACTGATTTTCATAAAGTAATGAACTATCTTGAGAGAAACACAGAGACCAAATGTAAAAGTGGTGTCAACAATTCCCTTCAGATATTAAGAGATCAGAATATAATCCAAATGTAATTTATTTAATTTTAAAGACTAAACAAATGAAAAAAATCAAATATTTAGATCTCTGGAAAGAAATTTGCAACTCAAACCAGGCCGATTCATGGTTTTTAATAGTGACTGTAAACTATGTGGACACACTGTGGCTTTGTCTCCGATTAGTGGTCAAATTATTTATAGCAGATTCAAAGTCTGGTACTATCTTAGGGAAACTTATACATACAGGAAGCTTTATTTTGTTGGCTGCAGAAATGTTACGTTTAATTCTTGTAAATAACAGAAATAGTTATATTTCCCCCTCTCTCTCACTCCAGAAAAGGCCTACTGAGATAGGAAGTGTTTTGTTAAAGTATTTTAATTGATTTAACCATTAAATTTGAGCATTGGATCTTTCAGGTTCTTTATTCAAGAAGAGCTGTGTGTCTGAGGACACAGCAATGCTTTTTGAGACAGGCTTCTCTGTGCTGTAAAGCACTGTGTGCGGCAACCAGCTGCAATGTGGAGGTGGGTCCAACCATGTTCTTACTACTCAGATGTCTGACTTGTGGATTCTTGAGCTCCTTGTGTGAGTTATTTGCGTCTGTTCCTACTGAAGCTTATCCAGAGGAGGCTGAAAAGATCACAACACTCAACAAATGTAGTGTGGAGAGCACTGCTAGATTCTACTCTTGCTGTTTAGTACACTGTTATATTTAGAAGTCATATTTTTGGCATGTTGTCAGGGCAGAATCTTCCAATACTTTTATCTGTTTTTCATTCCTGATTAATTTTCTGGTTTACAGATTCTTTGTGACCCCTATTTTATACATAGGTGAAAATTGTTTACTGTACCTAGCTTCAGTCAAAAACTTTTGATCTGGCAAAAATAGGCATTCAACATGGCTGATACATATTTGCTACATAATATTTTTCAAGTCATTCTTCTTTGTGTTCAGATGTGATTTTCCTTTCCCTGCATTTTGAAATACAGCAATTCTTGACAGTAGAATTAAACAGCCTCTTCAGGAATGCACTAGGTATGTAAGTCAATAGTGAAAAGCAGTAGTGCTGTGATTTAATTTTAAAACTTCAGAGATGAGTTTGCCACTGCTCTGCAGAGTTTTGTGCGTCACCTGGGAAAGCTCGTTATTAATGTTTTGCACATAAGCAAACAGCATCAAGGCTTCTTAAATAGAGGTCTGTGTATTGGTTTTGTCACCTGAAGACACATTTCCCAAAGGAAGAAAGAGTTTAAGACATAATTCTGCAACGTGTGGTATTCCCTCTCTGTTCCTCAGTCCTTAGTTTTTAAAAAATGATTTTTGTTTTCCTGACAGGTCACTCTGAGTCTCATAAGGGTCATATTTTTCAGTTTTGTAAACAATTGGAACACAGCAACAAGTGAAACACAGGAAACTACTGAGACTGTGTATGTGCTATGGCAGCAAACACTTTGGCTAGGAAGGATACCTGGGCCTTAAATACCTCTGGATGCCTTAAAATCATTAGATGATTAAGCCATTAATGAAGTTAAGCTGTGCTTTCAGTTCAGCTTGGTGGGTAATAAATTCATTAAATTACTCATTACCTGACTAAATTTCTGAACAATAGCTTTCAGCTACACTGCAAAAATGGGAGTATTCCTCTAAATTACTGTAAATGCATATTATTCTTTTCTTCCTCTGCTGGTGTAGTAGAATGACTGTATGCAGCAGGCACAGTATACTCTTGTTCTGTCTCATACTTCACTGTACAGTGCTTTTAACTTTGCTACTGAACTACTATTTCACTGTCCAATCACTTCCTGCTAGTCTGAAAGACACAGCCTTGCAAGCAGTGATTGCCATCCATCTGTAAGATGTTTTCAGAGAAGTCAGGAAGCCTTGATTTTGGTTTCAAGTTCTTTGCTGCCTTATTGATCAGCTGTTTCTCACTTTTCTTTCCTAACTGTAGCTATTGATGCCCTCTTACCAGCTGACTCCAGGCAATCACTAGAAACATCTCATTTGAGAAACAAGCAATGGTTTGGCTACAAAAGAGCAAGGCTGAGAATGTTCATGAGTTAAGTTATATCTGATTTAACAGTTTATTTCTCTGTAGTGTCTTTGAGTTAACATCAGCTCCATCTATGGTGGCTTCAGGCAGATTGCAACATTCTCATGTTAAGACCTTGTAAGGACGTGAAGCTGTCCATATTATCCATACTGCTCCCTTTTTCCTTTATTCTGTCATGAAAGTCTGCTTTGTTGCAAAATATTTGTACTGTGTTCAACTGGGATGCAGTTAATTTTCTTCACAGTATTCTATGGTACTGTGTTTTGGATACATGGCTAAAACTGCATTGATAATGCACTAATTTTCTATTGCTGAATAGTGCTTGCACAGCACAAAGGTTTTTGTTTCTCCTTTGCCCCTCAGATTGAGTAGGAAAGTAGGTGGGTAAGAGGTTGGGAGGGGATACAGCTGGGACTGCTTACTTGGCAATAAAAACTGGAAGCAGAAGAACGAGGGTGTGAGTGGCTTTCATGGTGGTCATTCCTTGAAGAGTGTCTGGGCATCAGTCTGTGTGTGGGAGGTAGTGATTTCCTTTGAGTCACTTGCTGGTTTGGAGGTGTTGTGTCCCCTCTTTCCTTCACTTGTTAAGCTGTCTTTATTTGATCTACAAGTTTCCTTTGCTTTTCCTTTTCTCTCTTGTGTGCCATTGAGTGGGAGGAAGTGAGTGAGCAGGTGTATGGATGTTTGCCTTCTGATAAGGGTCATCCCACCACAATGATTTATGTAAGTATAAATCATTTGCAGACCTCTTCACATTTGCAGTGGTTAGAAGCAATGTTGCTCTCCAGGCACCTGTTTTGTGTGCCTGGTCAAAATTAGCTGTATAACAGCAGGTTGTCATTCTGATTTATATGTGTATTTACTGTGAAGCTTTTGGCCATTGTGGACTAGTAGTTGTGTCCATTCAGTCTCCAGAGTGAGATAACCTGTTCTTTCTCAGAAATTTCTTTTGTTTTAAAAGCATGGGTTTTAAAAACATGACTTTATTGTAAGACGTTTTACTTCACTTTTTCATAGGTAGGAGCCTCTTACTACTGAGGACAAGGAATACTCTATCTTGTGATCCTTTGTGAAATGGACTGCTTTTAAGCTTGATAAAATGAGTGAAAGACTTTTTCTGTTAATCTCACTGTATTTGGCCATTGTTAGTTTAGGGTAAATGCTCAGTTGCACTATCCCTCTGTCTTTTAAGGAAACGGTCCATCCCTTAAATCAGTTTTTTCCTTTTTCCAACATGGTTAGTGTTTTGGTTAAAGAATTTAGTTCAGAAGCTTGTGCAGTTTTTTGAGAGGCTATTCAAAGACCTCACCACTAAAATGAGTTCTTCCTTCTTTCTTGTATTCTTAGCTGCAAGTGGGCCAGACTGTCATCCACTGCTATGATCAGTCCTTCAAATGCTCTGTCATTTCTAGAGATTGTTTCTGTTCTGCTGTCTGACCACTTGCTGTGTCTTTTCACAAAATCCTATCAGGTAAAGGGAGTACAGATCTTGTATATGTCTTCCAGCACTGTGCATGTCCATTTTTTGTTCAGCCTGTGCTGGAGATGTGTGTTGTGTACACCTACACTTCTCAAGTTTTCACAAATCTGTAGCAGTCATTTGCCTGCTTGATTTCTTGCTCATGACTCTTCATTTGGAAGTGGGTTTCATCAGCACCACCTGCTCCATAGTGTCTGGTACCTAAATAAATGCTGCTGCTGTTCAGCTACTATTAATTTCTTTCTTAGGATCAGTCCCTTCTCTGAGAACCAGTTGGGGAGACTCGTGTTGATTTTTATAGTAGGTTATATTTCTCGCTGAGCTTTTTACACTGGAATAGTTTGGGCACTCTCCTGACCCTGTTGCTTGGGACTGTGATACCATGTCTGTCAAGGCACTGTGTTACGCAGGAATGTGAGTTTTAGCCATCTAATGCCTTTCTGATATTTTCTCATCCATATTACTTTGCAGTAGTACTCTGCTGTGCCTCTGAATTTCATCTGGACTTTTCCAGAGCCGTCCATCTCTAGCCTGTGTATCAGGCTTCAGCCTTCTGAGGACAGATTTGGAGGGGCATCATGATCAAGGAAGCCCAAAAGATGTAGGTCACCTTTATCTGTTGTAACCCTGAGGTCACACCAAGCCCCGAAGATGTTCCTGGAGCCTGCTCCATTTCTCCACTTCTGTATCCAACTATTCTCAGCTTAATGGTAGTACTTGTGATCTTTTTGCCATTTCTTTCCTCTTCTACTGAAGTTATTAAGTTACTGGTATTAATTAAGCTATTGGTAATGCCTGCTGGCATCGTGCAGAGTACCGCAGCAGAATGAAATGTATTTTATAATCTAGTAAAATTATATTAAGCATAATTTCGCGTGGAAACAAAACGGAATTATATCAACACAGCCAATGTTGTCACGGAGGAGGCCAAATACTAACCGGCTATTTTTAGTGTATGCATCACGCAGGTGCTTTCTATAAAAGCTCCATTTCACTGAGCGCTCAGCAGCACCTATCGTGGCCCTTCTGGTTTAGTTTGCCCGCGCTGATCCTGGTGGTATGGCAGAGTCCCGCCGCAGCTCCGCTCCCTGCCCATTCCCTAACCATTCCCGGCCCGCTCCCTCCCGCTCCGCGGCGGGGCCCGCGTGGTGCTGCAGCGCCCCCTGGCGGCGCCGGGAGCTGCTGCTGCCTTTGCCTTCCTCCTTCCTTCTCTGGATAGGGGCAAGTGTCCGCTCAGCCGGGGGACTTGCTGGGATGAACGCTGCCCTGCTGGTCGTATTTCTCAGTTTTCCCCGAGTTATACGGGTCGAACTTTCAGTATTTAAGGGCTGTGTCCCGTCTTCACTAACGATGAAAAAAGGCGATGTTTTGTTTTCGCTAAAAAAGTAGGATTACATGCTTTGTGTTTGGCTTTTTCTTTAAGAAACATCTCTTGAGTTACTTTGCAATGGAAGTACGATGCAAACTTGCTAAATGGTGGTCTCTGATTATTGCTCAAAATACTCTATACTTCTTTAAATGGGACTCCTTTAACATCTGCTTTTTGCTTTATAATGTGATTACAGTGTATGGCAATTTCAGTGGTTAGATCAAGAGATGCTGTGCTGCTCTGAGTCGGTTGCAGCAGCATGCATAGAAGCAGTGGCGTTGCCTCAGTTGCCATTGGTGGCAGGCAGTGGAAGCTGCCCGCCCTCTCAGTGTACCTCTACATCTCACTCCGGTGCCTTTCTTCCCCCAGCCATCTCCCCGGAGTGCTGAAGAGGCTCTAATAGCCCACCTGGCTGCTCCAGGTGGAAGAGCAGTGGGAGACAGTCTCTGTGCAGCATTCTTGAGACCTGTGAAGAGAGAGGGTCTTGACTGTGTTTTCCTTTATGAGCTTGTGCAGGCAGGGATTCATGTGCATATGTGACAGGGATGAATTCAGCTCCATTTTGAAGATTATACCTGTCTGTGCTGTTTAGGCAATACAGAGGCCTAGGTCTGTGCATAGTGTGAGGTGGGGTGGTCTGGTGCGACCCCCTCGGCACAGTGGTTGGCAGAAACAGAGAATCTACTTATTGTTTCACTTCCCTTGGAGATTTTTCCTGGGAGCTGAATCAGTGTACCACAGCAAAATAGAAAGAATTGTTTCCAGGCAGCTGGACTCTGGGAGGCAGCACTCATATGTTTTTTCAGCTGCATCTGATAGATAAGAAGGGTTTCTCTCTCTTTCTCTCTCTTTCTCTCTCTTTCTCTCTCTTTCTCTCTCTTTCTCTCTCTTTCTCTCTCTTTCTCT
>JAWWMO010000121.1:37793230-37821375 GCA_035047845.1 Dendrocincla fuliginosa
CTCTTTCTCTCTCTTTCTCTCTCTTTCTCTCTCTTTCTCTCTCTTTCTCTCTCTTTCTCTCTCTTTCTCTCTCTTTCGGTTTTTTTTTGTAGAAAATGCGATGGAATTTCTTAACTCTAACTTACACTTTCAGCTCTTCACAAAATAACAGGAAAATATTTCTTTGAAAGTTATAAACAATGTTTGGTCTGGATGACAATGAAAACCTGTCATTCTGATATTGATGCTGCCCGTTGAAACAGCTGACAGCAACTCCAATTATGATCTGTGAGCTGGCACATCTGTTTAGGGCTGGGTAATGCTAAACATTCAGGGCCATGTTTCAGTCTTTGGCTACTGCTTGAGTAGAGTCTTAATTGCTAAGTAGCCTCTTCTAGTCTGTAGATGCTATACCAGTTTCATACGATCTGAATGTATTTCCACCAATTTGAAATTACATTCTATTGGTGTGAGGTCCAAATCTCTACAAGTAGAATTCTGCTTCAAAGTTTTCTTTCCTCCGAAACTTAGGACTTCATAATCCTCTTTCTGCTTCAGAACATTATTTGAAGTATTTAAGGCTGTGCTTTTATATTACAAGTCCTCTTGAAGAACAGGGGTTTACCACTGGAAAGTTTCATTGACATTAATGTATGGATTGTATGAATGAGAGCATTTCAGGATGTGACTTATACCTGAGATTTTGGTAAAGTTTCTTGCAAGGTGAAGCACTGCTGTCTTTGTGGAAGAGTAACAGACTAGGTGGTGATGTCTTTGATTTCTAGCTATTGATTTGTAGATGTAGCAAGACTTGAGGAGGGACCAAATTGAGATACTTTGCTGTTCTGCCCCTCTCTTTCCAGACCACTCCTTGCCATCCACCAGCTCTCTTCCCTCTTTTGGCTTTCTCTCTCTCTTTTTCCAAATAAATTATTTTTTCCCCTGTAAATTCTGTTGCTTTCCCATGTTACTAATGAAACTGATAAACAATGAAGAGCTAATACTGGCATTTATAGTTGTGTTACTTGGCTTTGGAGTTCCTGTGCTAGTTAGATTTTTGAAGGAATGGAGAATTTTTGTGTTTCTCAGCATGTGTTCAGTTGACTTTTTTAGCCTGTAGATTTACCAGTTTGCATTCAGAGTGCACTTTGGACATGCTTCTTTATAGCAATGCTGGATAGGAACTGATATTTTCAGGAAAAAAACAAGTTGATTATGAAAAAACCAAAACCAAACAGCTGGGATAGTGACAGCCAAGATATACAACAGGATGTTGGAGAGATGTTAACTTGAAATAAATAATGGGCCTGGTGAAAAGACCCAAGTAAATAGAAGAGGTTCTGTCTGAGATTCTGTTGTATGAACATACATTTGTTCTATGAAAGTAATGACACAGTAAAATAAAATAGGGCTATGGTTCTTGCTCCACAGAGTGGTCTTGTGGCTCATCTGCCAGGCATATTCACTGCCATATCCATTCTCCTGTCTTGCATAGCCACCTCTCTCATTTTACTGTGCTTTTTAAAGAGCATTTCTCTTTGCTCTAAGCCTTTAACAATGAAATCAGAATTCTGTTGTTCATCTGGCCAAGGCAGGCTAAACTCTACTGAAAATATTTGAGCTCAGATTTTAAGCTACTTTGGTGCCTTAAGATCTTGAAAAGGCTTATTTTGTTCTGCCCTGGTTTCTTGCTTTCCCATTCCTGAAGAAATGGAATATCCTTAAAAGAGAAAGTGCATGATATTATTCTACAGAGATCCCAGATACCATAATGGATTTAGACCTGAGAGTGAAGGTTTTGGAGAAAAAGATCTTTTGTGAAATACAAAATTATTTAAAAATTCAAAGCCTTTTATTGATAAATTTCATGTTTTGTGTAGAAGAGGTTTTGTGTCTCTTGGTTTGCTGACTTAAAGAATTCCTGCAGATACATGTAATCCTGTTTATCTTCATTCTGTGACATCAAATAACATTGCATTTTTTGTCTTGTTACTTATTAAGAAGGTGATTTATTTTTAACTGTTTACAGCAAATTGTTCAAAGATACTTTCATTATTTTTTGCAACTAATGGGAAGAGATGGTGCTTCATAATGCTAGGGACAATTTGGGCAGGCTTACAGACTGCTCCATGAGAGCCAAAACTGCATGTTTCTGAGGCTTTGTGGCATCTACAGACAAATCCAAAATGACTTAACAGCTTTGCCCTTTAAATTTATTAGGATTTTTTGTTTAATAAAAAATTGAAATTATTTTTTCATCTTTTCTTCCAAAAATGATGAAATGCCAAAATAAAAGAAATTCTACCAATACAAAACTTCAGTTCTTTGATCAGTTGCTTTGTTTGATACCATTCAATATAACTGTTCAGTTGTTGCAGATTGAGAGCTCTAGTGTAAAATACCTTGTATTGCCAGATCTAATCTATTCATAACAAAACATAGATTACTATTAATCCAACCTCAGTTTTTCAGCCTCACTGTGCATTCTTTGATCATTTAAAGTATTCAAGGGCATCCTTATGCCATTGCTCAAGAAAAACTGTCTAACTAAGTGTTTAAACTATGTGGCCTACTAGCTACATTTCTACAGATGCCTAAAGAATGTGATTAGATGCCTTTGAGAGCTTTCTTTCTGTTTTTGAAATAGCCTCTGAAACACAGGGCTCATCATGACAGTTAATGTGCTGAGAGGGGTAAAGTCTGGCCATATGGTTATAACCAGCCAGAAAGGATTAAATGAAGGTTTTTAGATTTGGGAGGAAGATGGTGTCCTCATAAAAATGTGAAAATCTGGACCTGTCCAGGAAATTTAAGCTCCCATTGCTTGTGGATCCTTTAAGAATTTGGAGGGGGGGGGGAGGGGGCAGGGGTAGGGAGGAAGAAGTGTTTAATCCTTAAGGTTTATGTAGATGTCACAGTTCACATTTAAGCTTTTACTGTTTTATCAGAAAATAGTTCTTTCCCTCAGTGGGCACTTCTTTTCTCTGTGTGTGTTGGAAGGAATTAGAAGAAAATGGGAAAGGTGGCTTTGTTTTGAAGAGTCCTAATGCTGAAGTAAGCCGGTTCACTTGAATAATTTTTTTTCTGCCTCTGTAGGTGTATGATAGGGTTTGTTCTGTATAGAGATGTCTTTTAATTGAATGTAGGAGATGATACTTGCGCTTGAATTTGGGAGGTGTGTGTTGTAATTGTGAGTAGATAATTCCAGAATTCATTGTGAAATGTGTATACATTCAATTAATTAAATAATTTTCAGTAAAAAATGGAAGCATTCTGGCTTCCTTGACTGAAAGGCAGAATTAAAAATTGTTTCCATGTATGCATAGGGCCATACCACCCTGTCCCATACACATTTTGTGTAAAAACATACAGGAGCAAGACTTGGCTGCATGTCTTTGTACTTCACTTCTCATCATTATCCCAGCAGATATCTTTTGTGAGTATAAGGATTTTATAAATTTCAAGGCTTTGCACAGATGGCTAAAAACATTCTGCTGGAAAAGTTTTTATTTCTAAAAAGAGCAGGGCTCAGTAGCCTGATTGATTGCAAATGAATTGTTTCAGAGAATTGTCTGTTGGGTCTCAGTGATATTACAAGCCTCTCTGATGAGAATTCCCATTAGCAGTTGGACTAACACAATTGTATGAGTTGTTTATGGTCTTTGCTGGAGTTCTGATGTGGCACTGGGCACTTACCAATCAGTGCATCTCCTGCTCCCTCCATGCTGCTGAAGCCACGCAAGACAGAGTATCTGTAGGTGGCTTTCTGGTCAAACAATGAACCTAGTGCTCTGTACTGATTTTCTTTGTCCTGTAAGCTATCTTGTATACTGTTGTCCATTTTTCTTCTTGAAATTTTGTCACTCTTGTTTCATAGAACCTGTTTTACTTATTTTTTTTCCCTTATACCTTCTTAATAACTCTTTCAATGCCTCTTTCCACTTCATCTTGTTATGGTTTTTAGGGGTTGAACCATGGACCTTTTATTTTACATCAGATAATCTCATCTGTAAATGCGGGTCAAGTTTGTCTTTGATGGCTTACAAATGGGTTTCCTTAGTTCTGACTGAAGAATAAAGGTCTGGAATAAAGATAGTTTCTTGTGGCTATTCAGCTAGATATCAACAGCTCAACATGGCTAAAACAGACCCCCTGCAGACTTTCCTACTGCTGCTTCCTTGTCACTCTGGAAAACAACCTTACCTTGCCATGATATCCATAATATGTGTCATGTTTTACTTTTTTTTTCTCTAACTTCAGAAACAACATTGTCAGTATTACTGATTATTAAATCTTATTTCTTTATGTAGTTTCTTAAAATAAATTCATTACTTCCATCCAGCTATTCTTCATCTGTTAAACAAGCTTGCTGATTGGTCCAGCATCCTTTTCTTTGCTTTCTTCATGTCAGTCCTGCACTTTCATACCCATTCAGTTTCAGCGAAAATCAATATTGTGTCCTGTTGCAAAGAAAATAGAAGAAAGGTACAAGCATCTCTCTTTCTTTTCCCTCCCTGCACAGAGCATGGTCTTGACTTTTCTAACCCTTTATAAACTATCAGTCATTACAGAAGCATCTCTCCATCCTCTTTCATCCATGCATTCAAATCCCAAGCTCATTCTTGTGCTTTCTTAGTACAATAATATGCTTTCTTCTCGAGAGCATTTCTAAGGTAGTCTCCATAGCATTTTGATGACCCTTTCTTTAAAACTCCTTTTTTGTGATACCCAAAAATCTTGGAAATGGTGAGGTTGCTGGTTATTACTCTTAAGTACCTGTTAAACTAGCCAGTAATATCTGACCAGGTTCCCTCTGCCTCCCTTTCTGTCATCTCTTATTGGTTATTTGATAACAAGGCCTGTGGGGTCAGGAGTTTGTTCTTTTTTATTTATTATTTATTTTATCACACCAAGCACAGCAGCATCCTGAGTTGTCACTGAGAACACTGTGATGGTTATAGTATTAACTAAGTAGTTACAGCATTGTAGAGAGATTTTCTACAGTGTATGTTCTTGAGAGGGGTGGTAGCAGAAGTGTAAGAGGATAATTTCCTCCCTTTGGAATGAAATTGTCTTCACTGGGGAAAAAAGTGCTTAAAAAAAAAAAAAGAAAAAAAACCAGAAAAGCCAACAAAAGTGACCACATTGCAAATAAAAGATGCTCTTAGCTAATCTGAAGGGGCATTTGGCTGACTCACAAAACACTGTGTGTTTTGGCAGTTAGGAGCTTTGGCTTAGGAAGATCCATGTTTGGAATAACAGGGTGTGTTGCAAGTCAAAATTCAGGTATCTTGGCCGAGACGTATGCGGAATCTGGCATGATGCCTTTCTGCACTGTGCCTAGCTGTAGCAAGTGCTGAAGTCCCTTGTGAACAATATATGAATCTCATTTTAGAAAAGGGAAAAAAAAAAAAAAAAAGGGGAGGAGAGAAGAGGGAGCCAGGATTTATTTTAACATTTAGTGGATATAAAAAACAAGTATCAAGAAGCAAAACATTTCCATGAAGCATTCGCTGTGGAAATTCTGCAACTTCTTGTTGCAAACCTCTTTATCGCTTGGATTGGCTGATTTCCAGAGCATCAAGGCTAGGAATTGAGAGACTGAAATATAATCAGTGGTGATACATTTTAACCACATAAAACATTCTCTGCTTCCAAAGCCTCCGGTGTCTCTAGTAAGCAGTGCAACAGCAACAGCTCCTTGCTGCTGAACTCCAGAGTCGGGGAAAATATTGGATCAGAATGGTAAGAAGCTCTTTACTTTTCACCAGATCTAGATTTTTACTCTGAAAAGAATGTTTAAAAAATGATGATGAAATTAGTAGGGATCCGTATTTAAAGCAAGAAAACAGCGTGTGAGGTACAGTGGAATTATCAAATGTTTTTCTGCAAGACAACAGCAATGCAAGTTGGTGACAAATATCTTTGGCACTGAACATGTTGTGCAGCTTATGTAAAAATCTTTCAAAATTGGGAAGCACTGCTGACTAGCATTCGATGTAAATTGTTAAGTCTGTCTACTTGGTTTATTTCAAAAGGACAGCCGACTGAGCTTTTAAAATGATCTTGCTTTAATAACCACTGGCAGAGACTTTTTACATACAAATATAAATAAACCTATGCCAATCACTCATGCAGGCTGTATGTTTATATGTTTTCTTTTGTTGGGGTTTTTGTTTTTGAGATGCTCAGTATATGCCTTTGAGTTTTAGGGAGCTATGAAGTTTTTATTTTTCTGGGTTTTTAATCCATGAAGACCTGTTAGTCACTTTGTTTCTCTAGTGTAATTACTTTGTGGGAAAAATAACAAAGGACAAGTTTTTAGAATAGTGATTTTATTATTTATAGCAATTTAAATATTCTGATCTAAGTATTAAAGCAATAGATTTAGACTATAAAATATAAATGTGGAACCTGGAATTACTGTAAACTGATACCAATGCTATTAGTAGTTTAAACAATGCTTGGGGATAGAATAAAAGTATTCATATGAGCATTTTTTAAAGACTTGGAGGGGGGATATGAATCTTGGGGATATTTACTCCGAAGACTCATTGTCAAGACTGTTTTGTTGGGGTTTTTTGTTGTTGTGGTGGGTTTTTCCTTTGTGGTTTTTGTTTGTTTTGTTTTATTTTGGTGTTTTGGTTTGGTTTTTTTTTTTTTAAATTGAAATATGAATCAAGCCCAATCTTCTGTATGGAAACTCAGCCATTCATTTTAAGTGCCTACTAAGTCCAGAAATGTATTGATTATGAAATTGCAGTACATCTGTGTGAAAGAAAAACAAATTACTAAATAAGTCCGAAGATACTGAAAGATGCTTACTTGACAACCCAGCTTGATGTGTAGGAAATTATTCTCTTTGTGATTCAAATAGGAGAGGAGATTTTTAACAAAGCAACTACGGGAGTTTGAAAAGTGTACTGCAGATGTGAAACAATGTCTGATTTGGTATTTTTTATCTTTGTTGTGTATTTATTGTTGCTTAGCAGTAAAACAATTAAAATTTAAGAACTAAAACTATCACTGAATGCTTTCTGATCTTTTTCCTTTTCTGAGTGGTTTCGCTGAATAGCAAAAAATGAAATACTGAAGTACACTAGATAGTGAAGCATGTTATCACAGCCTATATATTTCACATTATGACTGTACATCCACTTTGATGTGTTAAAGATTTATGTTTCCCTTCACAACATGCAGAATAGATTGCAAAATCAATAATTGAATGGCAACCTGGCTGCAAGGTTCTTGGAAAGATGTTTTGTATGAATCTAAGTGTGATGGTGGTGGTTGTTGTTGTTATTATTATTATTATTTTTCTTGACAAAAATGCCCAGTGTTGAGTATCCATTAACCACTACTGTTGTATTGAAGAGGCTTCAATATATTGCTGTTTCTTGTCAGAGAAGACTATGTTCATAGTATTTAACTTTTTTTACAGGAAAATATTTGAGATAAGAGATCTGACTGGTTTTCCCTATTGTAATCACAGAACTTAACTAATAACAAATGATCTTATATATGTTTCCAGATGTGAACTTCCTATATAAGTCAAATGCAGATATGCTTCAGTAACAGCAAATTAATGAAAACATTTCCTTCTAGAAACATAACATTCATGTACTGCTGCATACTTGCAGTTGATAAAGTTTAAGCCAAAGTAAACTTACATTGTGTCCTGCCAGACATGGATTAATTCAGTAACTAATGCAGGCAATTCACAAGGGGTCTATTTCTTTCAACGTGAATTGCCTGGGCAAGGATCTTGTAGATGTTATTGAAGGGGAAAAGAAAAAAAAAAAGAAATAAAAGACGCATGTACCTCACACATCCTCCAAAGATGTACCCTTATTAGTAATCAGCTATATAATAAATGACATGGCTAGTCCAAAGGGAACAGCTTCTTAAAATTTTTAAATTATATGATTTCTTCCACAATATAAGTAGCAAATGGTCTTAAAGAAGCCCAAGTTACAAGCTGTCAAATGCAGTAGGTATCCAGGTTTAATTAGTCAAAGTGTTTTGTCTAATAAGTCTAAAGAACAAAAGTGAAATTATGAATAATGTACCGGCTTTACCTGAAAACTGAAAAGTTGAAGACGTCCTATTACAGTGGTAAATTCTAATATAAGTGCAAGAATTATGCTGGGTATGGAAAGTTCATTTTAAATGTCTTCCTGGTGCAAAATTTCAAAAAGCTTATTCAACAATTGGATGCATGTTTCATTCAAATGAATTTAGGATAAATATTTTGTTTTCATTTCAGTGACTAAATTGAATTCTGCTAATCTGCCTGTATAAATAAATCCTGTGCTTCAATATGTATATTATAAATATGGAGTTCCTATGTAATATAAAACACGTTTAGGGAAAGGAAATATAGATTTGCATCTGCTGTGACGTTGATTCAAGACTAAGGATTTTCAGGTTTTGCCGTTTTAGTCATTTTCTGCTTTGTTATTCTGCCAGTTTTCTGGCAAAAAATAAGAGTTTGTTCATTCAGAAGTAGTCACACTGATAGTAATTGGATGAAATCTGTTGCAGTATAGCTTTTGTGTGCATGTTTGTACTAATTTATATGCCCCAGCTAACTTCTGGCACAGTTTGGTTCAGGTGATCTGTCATAACTCTGTGTCAGGCTGTTTACCACACCAGTAAGTCTGTGCACCATTCTAGAGTGAAATACTCTTGCATGCTCCATAAATAATATTCCTGAAGGATGAAAGTAACTACTTTGACCTTTAATTAAAAGGTAATGCTGAAATATCTTTGGCTATATATTAGTGTTTATTTGTAATGAAATAAGTTTCTGTTTTGAAATCTCAGCATCCATGTTTATGGAGCCTGAATACTTTCAGTGAGCAAAATATGACAGCAGACAAGGTTTATGCAAGAATTCCTAAACTGGAGTAGTTTTTTTGTGATGGAGGATTATTTTTTAAGCCACTTTCCTTTTGATTTTGCAATCAACCTACTAGGTGGATCAGGATTTGCTCACTGAAATCCATATTTTAAACTGTGCCATTACATTGGCAGTATAGTTTAAAATTAGTTGCTTTCAGGAAGTTATAAATTATTTGCTGTGGTTTACATAATGTATTAGCATGCCTGCTGAATCTATGTTCAAGAGGGGTTGTATTCCTTCAGCCATGTGATATATGAAGAAACTATTAAAAAGGCATGTTTTTTGCCTTAGCCTGTCTTTTTGGCTTTTATCCTGTTATGCCATCAGAAATGAAAGTTGATGAAAATGAAGACAGGGGAAAAGGTCAGTCTGGTCTCTAGGTGAAATAATTCATGGGAGCAGTTTCCTGAGCCATAGAGCTGAAGTGAAAAGGTGGCTGGATAATACATATTTTTCTGCATCTGGTTAATGTTCGTATCACAGCATTTGCAGTGTTTTGAAATATTAGAGCAAAATTCTGTTGCCTGTATGTCTTAGAACTCTCATAGCAATGTGATGTTTTGCCACACATAATCATTCTTTTCTTTCATGAGCATAGTGAGAATACTGAAAACAATTAAAATTGAGATGTATTGTGGACCTTTTACGTAAAAGTTTAGAGAATACAAAAGGGTACTGACAACTTTTATACCTACTTGAGAGAGAGCAGATGTAAAAAGAGCAAGTTATGGAGTTGTGCCCTGAAGGATATGTTTCTAGTGCTTGAATAAGGAGTGTACTCTGATCAGAGATGAGGATGAATAATATGTGGTAGTGGGAGACATGATGCACAGTTTGTGTGGATTTCCTGTCTTGCTTCACTACATAGAGTGGTGATGAAAGGCCACCACACCTAAAGGAATTCTCCAGACCTTGCACTTGAGTTTTCAGTCTAGTAAATCTGTTGTTAAGAGTATTTTATTTAAATGTTTTCCAATGTTGCTATGTCACCTGGTGATGCACAGCCCATAGTCAGCCCTATTACATCTTCTGATAATGAAGTTTGAGCTCGTAGGTGAGAGCTGTCTGCTCCCCTGGAACTGTGCCAGAGGCTCCACTTCCCCTCTGCTTACCAATATACATCTCAGGTATATGACTAGAGGTTTTGGACCCATGAAGATTTTTGGAACTCCCAGCAGAAGGTTGGTAACCTCTGGTGTAAATCCTTATTTAGTCATTGAGGGTAGATAAATCCAGTGTTGAAATCAACAACACTTCTGCTTCCACTACCATAGTAGGATGGTTTTCTTTGCAGTCATGGCTTTAATGCCATAGTGCTAGCCTTTCGGATAGAGACTTCCTCAGACCATGTGTTGCAGCCTTTTCTCCCCTTGTGTGATTGGATGTGGCTTTCATGACATGTTTTTTATGTGATAATTCTCCCTGTCATAGGATAGGAGGTGGTGCATGTGTGTCAGGCTACCAGGCTAGAGGCTGCTGACATGTTCCTTCCTGTAATTAGATATACACATATGCAGTAACAGGGAGAAATCTGTGTTGGCCTATAATTGGTGATGACTGAGACTACATATTCATTTGGAAAAACTGTCATGAAGAAAGATGCTATAGGACTACACCTTTGATTTTAATTTTTTTCCTGTCAATTCTTTTAATATTTTTTGTTGGGGTCCTTCCTTCTCAGAAAGGAAGTCTGTCTAATGTGGTATAGATTTTTTCAGCACTAATTCTGGAGATAAACTTTTGGAAAAGTATGTACATGATTTGAGGCAAACATGCTGTCTGGGCCATTTGGTCTTCAGTGTCTAAAGAGCTACTGGAGACCGCCGATTCATACAGGTTAGAATGATCTCCCATTGACTTAAACTGGTCTGCAAAATTTATGTCAGATAAATGATTTTCATATATTTTTTTTTCATTTCATTGGAGAAATAGAACGGACTAATTTTAGAGAGTGATTGATAACTTAGTGAAGCAAAGGTCTTGTCAAACTTTGTTAGATTCTCTTCGGCCTCTTTAAATTTGTTGTGTGCACTACTGTTAATTTTCTTATTTGTTAAATAAATTTGTTCAAATCCTATTTGTTGGATTGTGAAAAGTGTTAGACACATTTAAAAGAAACCATTTTTTGTCCTTTTCCTCATTCACTATTACAGAGGATCGAACACAAAATCAGTACTCGCCTCTAATAATTCTTCTCGTACAGCACAGGTAGACAGAAAATTGGTTTCCTTGTACATGCAAAGCATGAGAAAGTAAGTTTTGTGTGAGGGATGAATACAACACACTAGGGATACTATAAGCAGAATATATTAAGGTCTCTGCTAGGTTTTGTTTGCTGCAGGAGTTGTCATGGAATGATGCTTGTAGCTGACTGCTTCTGCTTTGTGCGCTTGGAGTGCTCATGAACTTGCATTTCCTCTGCCCCTCAGTGATGGTGTGATCCTGTAGTCAGCAAGTGATGGGGAGTTCTCTTTGTCTCCAGGGGCACCTTGCACGTGCCTTCTTTTTCAAGGTCATTGATACAGTTATCATCCAAAGCCAACTGCTTTGTTTGGACTTCTAGGAAGTTCCAGAAGTTCTTGAAAGCTTGAGTCCCCAAAGTATTTTTCATCTTAGTGATCCTGGTGGTTTTGATGGGTTTGGAATTGACAGGTAATTGCCATATTGCTAGGTTCTGAGGAAGGAGGCAGTCATAATTTTGGGTTTAGGTTTGTTAAAACAAAACAAAAAAGAAGAGGAAACTATTATTATGGATGTAGTTTTGAATGGATAGAGAATATATGCTCTAAGGTGACAGCACTTCATTCCTCTGATGTTGGCAATAACAGCATCCGAAACACCTCCACAAGTTTAATATTTATAACTTTTGCTAAATGTGTTTAGGTATTTTGCTTTGTATAGGGAGCAGTTCCACAGGACACATTCATGTACTGTTACATGCTTGGAAGAAAGCAAACATGTAAGTGTACCTGCAAAAACATGAATCTTTCTACTGCATCAATTTCAGAACTCCTTGAATTCATGGCAAATGCAAGCAATCTAACTGAATAAATTAGTTTTGATGTTGTGCATCATAAGATAGAACATGCAATTTATAAACTGTTAGAGGGAGAATTTTATTATACAATACTTCAAAATTTTATGACTTTAATTTCTGTAGCAGTTTTGGGTTGTTAGCTTATCACAAGTCCCCAAAATGCTATACCTTTGTCATAAATTTACTAATGGAGTTGGCTTCACTGTTGATTAGATTTTCTTTTTAGTAAAAGGAAATATAAAATACTTGTGAAAGAATCTGAAAGGGTGAATAAAGGCTAAAAATACTTCTAATTCATGTTGATGTAGAATGACCTTAATAGTCTAACCAATTGTAGCAGCCTTACAGATTTTCTAGTGCAAGCTCATAGAAGTAGTGGATTTGCTGTGGATCATTTTAATGGTCCAAGGAAAGACTCCCTCTGATCTGTGTTGGTGGTGGTGGGAAAGCACATATAATATATGCTTCTAGGCAGCGATGAGACAGTAGGAGGATTTTTCATGAACAATATAATTAAATGCATGTATGTAAAAGATACCTGCAAGATGCTGCTTGAGAAAGTACTTTATAGTGGTAGATAATTATAGGGAAAAAAATACCTCTCTGGAATTAGAGTACATGTTATTAATTTACCAGTGTAAAAGTCTTCGAAGTCGTTTGTTTCCTATTTGTAATGCAGCATTCTTTTTCTAATAATCTTTGTCTTCAGAAAAAAAAATAAGATCAAAATTTTTGTTGGGCATATTACACTGGAATTTTAATACAGATTTAATACAAGCCTTTGTTGTAAATGTTTGTTTCATAGCTTAAAAGTTATTTGCTCTTGCGGAAGTATAGGAACTATGGCAACTTTTCAAAGTCTGCAATTACTACAACGTTAATTGTGTGTATAGTTGCCACTGTTGTGGATCCCTACCCATCTTTGTTTAAAGGTGTCCAGAAGAGGTGATGATATTAATTCACCTGCTCTTAAATATTCTCCTAACTAGAAAGTAAGTTAGCTGTGACTCAGACATCAGAAATGAAAACAGAGTCAGTTGCTTGAGGCAAAATCTTGCAAGTGCTTACTGTGTGTTGTGACTTTTCTGGGATTAATTGCATCCTTAGCAGACAAAAAAAAAAAAAAAAGAGGTATTCCAGTTCCCCCTCCTCCTCCTCACTACTCCTTCATTTTCTATGAAAAGAAAAAGTTTCAGTAGATTTTATTTTAGCTGTCTCCAAACAAAGCTGTAGGCAGCATGTTGCAACATTTGTTTGCAGAAATGGACTGCTTAGATGCACCTGGAAACTCTTGGTCAAAAATACATGTTGTGGGCTATGCTCTTGGTGTTGTCCAAAGAATCCTTCAGCAGGAGGAGCTCCAGTCCCCTGAGGATGCTCTGTGCATTGATCCTCAGCCAGGAGCTGTGACAGGATATCCAAGGGCCAAGGGTGGTGCTCGCTGCCCTGACCCTGCCTGAGCCCAAAGCTGGTGAGTCTTTTGCCTCACTAAAAGTTTGCTGTGTAACACTTTGCTTCCAGCCCTGATAGAAGTGCTGTGGAAAGTACATGGTGAAAAGTAATTCACACAGCAGTTTGTAACTTTGGGGAAGGTTCATTGAAGTTATCAAATAAATCTACTGTTATTTAAAAAAACCCAAAACATTGTTCAATCAATGCTATTGTACTTGAAAAATGGGAGTCACCCAATTCTCTGTTCTAAAGACAGCCTCTTTCTGGTTTGGTTTACTCTAAACTTTGCTACTGAGTAAGAACTATGATAGGATATTGCAATTGCCTGCACTATACTGAGACCTCATAGTAACTGAAGTTGAATGTCCTTGCCAGTTCTTTTTTATGTTTTGGTATTAAGTGTTGCACAAAATACAGAGCAAGGATTTTGACCTAGACTTCATCTTAGCAACTGGGGCAAAAAGATGGTGCATTGAGTCAGCATTAATTGCAAAGTGAAATCCTGACCAAAACCATGAAGCTGATTTTCTGTGAGGTATAAGAGGTTTCAAAGTCTAAACCTTTATAACTGTCTTCCCTTAAAAATAGTAATTGCTGCTGGTTTTCATGGTCAAAGTGAGGCCCACAGCTGAATATGGCAAATTTGCAGAATGTCTTTTATGTGCAGTAGTCATGTGCATATTTTCTTCTGAGTCTCTGGTCTCAGATTATGTTGTGTAAATACATACATATTTTTTAGAATACATATTTCAAAAATAGTTTTTGAATGGACAGTGTACTCTAGGGAAATGGATGCACCACATAGAAGACTGTGCTTAGTTTAAGATTTTTGCTACCTTTAGGGCCTGACACTCACTAGGCTGCATTGAGAAGCATATTATTTATTGTGTTATAAACACTCTATGCTAAATTCTAAAATAGTTGTTTCCCGGAGGAGGTTTGGAATAGAAACTGATGTACCTGACAGTTAATTAAAATTCAGTGTTGTTTGTTCTTGCTTAAATTAGTGGGGAAAAAAAAAACAACCAAAAAACTTCTAGGAAACACCACAGAGAATAACATTCTGAAGATTTCAAATTATTTTGAAAGATGAGAATTCCCATGACTCAGATCCTTAAAGAGTTGAAACATAATTCAGATGCTTTTTACCACCTGTCACTTCTTTTTTTTTTTTTTTGAGTGAGTATTTTCTCTCTCTCAGAAATAAATAAAAGGGAAAGAACATCTTATTTCCTTTTTTACCCAGCAGGTTGTTTTCTGAATTCCAGTTAGTGAACTACATGCACAGACTACTTCTATTATAACATTGTAAGCCACCTGCACAAATGCATACCTAGTGGGGAGCCAATCTTTTCATTAAATCTGGCTTGTATTGTTGTACAAACCAGAGAAAACCATGTGTAATTGGTTTTGTTTGTTTGTAATATGAAATCACCAATTAACCAGTTAATACCATTTTCCTTCCCATGCACACAGCCTCCCACACACAGAAAGATGCAAAAAACTAATACAAAAATAAGTTTGAAGCCATGACAATGAGGTCTCCAGATGCCTCATTCCTTGGTTTAGAAAACTGCACAAGAGCTTATCTATTTCCTGAAATAAGAATGATTTAGATAGTCTAAAATCTCTTTTATGATTTCCCATCTGCCAGGGTGTGCACTTCATTTTTCATGTAAATAAAATGTCTAAGTAATTTTTTTAATCATCGCTGCACAATTCATTACAGAGATCTCACGCTTGCTAATATTGACAGACAGAAGGCAAAAGGACTGGCACAGGATGCAGCACACCCACAGGAGGCTTGCAAGACAGGAAGTCCATCATGGAGAGGGGAACACTTCAGTGGATTTATGCAGGGCATTAACCACTTCACCTGTGTTATTTCCCTGTTGCCCCTTTCAAGAAATGCAGACACTTAATGAGGGGAATGGGAAAGGCAATTTTCCAAACTTCGTTGCTGGATTTGTGCCATGAATTTCACCTCTGAAGCAGCCACTTGGATTTTAAGCTGTCCTTTCATGTTATGTACTCTACTGCAGTGGACTGCATTCATACCTGTGTTTGGGTAGGCAGACATTTCTAGTCTTAATGGTTCAATTTAGAGTCTTGCACTGTTTAGATTTTTGAAATGTCACTTTGCCTTGAGTCTGACTTGTTTGTAGATGATGACATATTGACAAATCAAGCTCTTTTTGTACTTTATACTGAAGTCACAACTGAAAAAGAGGAAGAACCTTACTGACTTGCATTCCCAAAACTGTGGACTGACTCTTGCATACTTTGCTAGAGGTGCAGTTAATCAAAACAGCTGCAACTCAGAACACCTGGAAGTTGCTCAACTCTTAAATGTCTAAATGTAGATTTAAGAATCTAATTTTAAGCAGGCAGATTTGATCATTTTGCCCTTGGTTACCCAGGAAACCACTTAATTACTATGCCTTTGCTTCAGCACTCTGCATGCAGCTTTTAAAACATTTTGTTATAATTTTTCTTTTCTTTTGTCTGAAGCTAGTGTTTGTAGAAAGGGCTGGTTTGACAGCTCTGGCAAATGAAATAGTCTGCCTGCCCACGGCATATGGGATCCATAGACAGTGGCAGTCCAAACTTTTTCAGCGTGCTACAACTTTTCTTGGGGGAGTGGAGAAGGTAAGAGCTGGAGGAGGAGGTACAGTCCTTGTACAATCAGGTCTTTGCCACCAAAACGTGTAAGTATTGTCAGGAAAAATGTATTTTCCTTCCAGCATAGAAAACAGGTGGTTAAAAAATGGATGAAATCAAGCTTTGGAAAAGCTATATGCAGTCTGTAAACTATTGTCAAGCTAACAAATTTGATCCTGCTTTGTTGGAGTTAGCACTAGTGACAGATGATCTCGTGAACTAAGCAGTTTTCCTTGCTCAGTGCTGAGGGAAAAGGATTTTCAAAGAGTTCTGGGTCCTGCTGAGCCTTCAGTAAAAAATCCTGCGATAATATTTGCGAATTGGAGGTGGATGTGGAAAATATGGGAATTTAAAATATTAAAATTGCAGCCTGTTTTGTTTCACTTTACAAACATTGATCATAGTATGCACAGTTCATTAATTCAGTTTGTCTTAGGGATGACTTTTGTCGAGATAGATGTATTACACAAGTTGTGATGGCTGCAAATCAGATAGCGCTTCTAGGAAAATCATGAGACAGTCAATCTTTTCAACAAAGAATTGTGTATTTGCTTTCCAAATGGTTTACAGGCATTCTGGTTCAGTTAGTAGCCTAAAAATCATGGAAGATCACTGACAGAACCATCCTGCTGTTCTTTGGTGATCAGTGTGAATTCACAGATGTTTCAACAAAAATAACAAGGCAATAAGAATGGAACATATCCATGACATCTTTTAATTTCAGAAATCTTTGCTCTGTTATGACTGAAAATGGAAATACAGAAGGACCATTCACAGTACCCAAATTAAAGCATTTGGCTTAAATAGCCGCAAAACTTCATAAGCACTGTTATTCTTTACTGCTTCTATAGTTGCACAAGAGGTTATCCAGGAAGTTGTCAAGACCACTTCTATTCAAGCTGTGCTTTTAAGGCAGCTCAAATGATGCAGTCCAGGCTGCGTATTTCTGCTATGCCTCAGGCCGTGCAACCCCATCCCTTTCCTCCAGCCAGTGCCATCACTTGTAATGAACCAGTTCTGGGAGTTGCTTGCTTGAAAACTAACCATGAGGTTTGGACTTTTGGGCTGGAAGACATTGTCTACTGTGGAGGAGAGTTTTACAGGCTTTGATTTGGCTTTGGAATCTGTGATTTGTCTTGTAAGGGCAAGAGTATTGCTAAATGAAAATTACAGTATGTTAAGACTGTGAGAGCACTAAAAATACACAGGAGTTCCCTCTGGTCATGAAAGTCACTCAGGGTACTCATTTTCTTTGAATGCTGTTTGGACTTACAGAATTATTTCTCATAGCTTTTTCCATCAGATTGTACTTTACGGAGAAACAGCTGTAAATTCTACTGGTTTTCCTTCTGCAAACTGTGCAATACAAAGATGCTTACATCACTGGTGGTCTAAACTAATGAACCTTTTCAGCATCTAAATTCAAGATTTGTTGTTGCTTTTAATGTTACTCTAAGAAATCCATGGTGCATTAATGTAACTCTGATTTTGCTGTCAGCATTGGTCTCATACGTGTTGCTCTTCTTTAAATGAAGAGAAGCAGGGAGAGTACATAGGAGAAAACAGAAAGCATATCACTTACTGTCTAAATTAGACTATATGCTTCCTACCTGAAGAGTCAATATTTTAGAAGGCAAATAGCACTATGCTTTGCTGTCTTGATTTCTATGATGTGTTCTCCTGGTCTAGAAACCAGTGATCCAGAAAAGAATTACATAGTGGACTTGCATTTGTATGCATAAAGAATATGCTGCTTTTGTGGAGGTGTCAGAATGTATATATAAATTAGAATTGGGATCCTGCTTCATAACACTAAAAATTTTTGGTTTTGAATTCTAATAAACCTTGGGTTTTTGGTGCAGTTGATTTTCAATTTTAAATTTGATGTTATTTTTTTCTAATTTGAGTAGCTTCTTTTTTTACATAGCTGGTTTGTGATCCTAAATCATGGCCAGGTAAACTCTGAATTATTCACAGAATTAGCATAGATTGTATATTTTTACTGCTGCCTGGTTTGCCCACTGCAAATACCCCTCAAACCTTAATAAGGAAGAAAGAGATTAGATTTAGGGCATGAAAGTGCTGACAAATTGTGGAAGGGTATAGAATCTTCTTTACTTTGTTGAGACTGGCTTAAGAAGTTGTCAGAAATTGCCCAGTTGCAATGGATTTATTAATGCCTGTATTTATTTCTCTTCTGTGTTGGTCAACCACAGGGAGACATGTTTTCCATAGCCGTAAGATGGTGATTACTGTTATCTTCTCTAGGTGGTTCATTAGTTGCTAATTCTATTTAGAAGAAATCTGGATCAACTGCAGCCTTGTCAAGTTTCCAGTGGGACTAGCAGATTTTTTTCATTCACTTTAATGATATCAGCATAGTGAATTTTGTGCCAGTTCCATTAAATTCAATGGATCTTGCTTCACTCACAGACATTGAGTGTATGTTTCGTCCTATTTACTGAGTCATTTACAAGTCTTTCTAATTATACCAACTTAGGGAACTTGAAACTACCCTTTTTACCTTTTTTTTCAATGGTGATGAGTATCTATACCTTTTGTTATAATTGAAGTTTATTCAAAATGAGCAAAAACTGATTTCATAAAATATGTGTTATAGGCAAAGTAGAGATAATAGAGACTTCTCAGGTGGCTGTGAGGTGCTGGCAAAATTAAGTTATTTTCCATTATTATTTGGGAAAGAGTAGCAGACCATATAGGAAAACTACACATTACCCTTGTGTATGCACTTTTTGAGACTCATTTGCACTGCTGCTTGTGTTTATATGAAAGATTTACATATGAAATCACATAAATGCATCGATATAAGAGCTATTCTTATGCTAGGAAAGCCCTACTTTTTCTCTATAAAATGAATTCTAAAGATAAAAAGCAAGGAGAAAAATCGATCTATTATTTTCATGAATCTAGTGTATTTGCTCTCTGGAAGCTGAGTTTTGGCACAGAACTTGTGGCAGTGTATGGGATTGGGGAGCTCCAAGGTCTCGTATGATAATAAAGAAAAAGTGTATCCCTCTGAAGGCCAGAACTAATACATTGGTAGCTGGATTTAGATTGATGGCATTATTTCTTTGATAGATGAATCAGATGTTGCTCATGTTACATGAGACAGTGTTAATACTTTATTTTTTAACATTTGCATCAGGTTTCTAATTCACGTTGGTGCTGTTTATATGTAGCAATTGCTGTTGTTTTTATTAATGTCATTAATTTTAATGAACTCAAACAACACAAGTCATAAATTCAAGTACAAATGGCCTTCAGTTTTGACAGTTTTATGTAAAGTAGTGTCTCAGTCTTCCTTCTCATATCAGGAATAAAATTTACTGATCAGCCCAAAGGTTTAATTTTTTTCAAGTAATACATCTCCTTTGTAATGTTGACTGGATAAAGCTGACAAATGAAAGCTAATGTTCACTGTAAAGTGATGGGCAAGAAGAAAGTAACCTTGAAAAAGTTCTTCAGAACAGATACTCCAGTGAAAGTCTCCCCAACAGTGAGACTTCACACTCATAAAAAGCCTAATACATTAATGCCTAATCCATAGTCTGAAACTTATGCTAGAGAGTTCAGCTAAACATTTTTTGCCATTTTTTGCAATCTAAGGGCATAAAAACAGTGTGACTTCATTGATGTGTTCAATTTAAATAGCTACAGAATCAGATTGTATGGTCATTCTTCACTTAAAATATTAGGACATGCAGTCATTCAGCAGTGAGAACTCTTGAGTCCCTAAGAGGGAGCAGCTGAGACTCTGCTGTGGCCCATAACAGCCTGTGTGCAATGCAGTAGCCACCTTCTTGTGCCTGCAAGGCTCATCCCCAAAAATTGTGGTCAGTGAGGTTGTCCTTTGGTACAGACTTTCACTGCAGTGAAATTCTTCTCCTTTTTCAGGAATGTGTTTGCTTTTCTGTGGGAGGTGTAGGCTGCTTTGTCAGAGTTGTTCTCTAGGAAAGGCATGCCAAGGACCATGAGAGTAGCTGTGTTGTTCAGGCTGAACAACTGGCCAGCCCTGTGTCCCGTCTCTGATGGCAGCCTGGCAAAGTGGGGAGAATATAGGCCCAATAATTGTAATCTCTAGATGTTGCAGTCGAAATCTTTTGTCTTTACTAGCTCCCAGGGATTTTCTCTGTTCATGAAATAAAAACAAAGATACCAATTTTTAAACCTATGTAAGCTTCTAGTATCTATGGCGTCTCATGCTTGTGGTTCTACAGCTTAACAGTGCCTTGAGTGGAAGAGTACCCTTCTGTGTTTGCTCATTTTGAACTTGCCAGCATAATTCATTTAATGCCATCTAATGTTTTTATTGGAAGAGACAGTGAATAACTGTTTCATAGTCATCTTTTCCATGGTGCTTTTGAATTTATAGTTCTGTCACATTCCTCCAGTAGTTGTGTCTTCATCCAAGCTGAAGACTACTAGTTTATTTAATCTTTCTTTATACAGAAACATTCTATGCTTTGATTGTCCTTTTTACCTTTTCTATACCTCTTTCAGTTGTGTGATTTTTGAAATCAGTGTACTGGAACTTAATGTGACTTTCAGGTTGTGGAGCCACAAATATGTAAATAATCCCAATGTGTAGAAATTTTCTTTGGTGTTCTGTTCCCTTTCTCAGCTTGCCTCTTAGACCTCTAGATGCTAAACTGATGTCTCCATAAGGTTATGTACTAAAACTATCATCTTGCTTATAGATGGTGATAGTTTAAAAATAATTTTGAGGCAAATGAAGTCAGAAATGTGATGTGCATTTATGTGCACTAGTTATGTGTAGCATGTAGTGTTTCAATATTGGACTGGTATTTTGGAACTAGGTGTCACAGTTGCATAGCTTTTTACATGTTGTTATAGGTGGAATAAGTCATAATCAGAGCCATAATGTATTTGCTATGGTCATGGACTGGGGCGTGTTGAAGCTATTGAAAGTTTCTAAGTGTTTATTGAAAATAAAGACAAGCTAAAATGGTAGATGGAAATTTCTTATGCTCCTCCTCCTGTTTTGGCACCCTCCCATATTCTCAGGAGACTTTGATGTTGTTTTCTGACACTTCTGACAGCAGTCAAAAGATTTTTGTAGAGCATACTGAAGCCTCCCTGGCTTTTTGAGTGAGGGTGTTGAGGCGTGCTACAAAGCATCTTTATTCTTCTGAGCAAAGATATCTTTTCAGAGATGAAACAGGGAGCTTGCTGAAATTGAGGGAGAATCAGTGAGTGGTAGCAAAAGGATAATAATATTGCAGAAGAAATAGCGAAATATACTGTGATTGTTATATGAAAAGATTGGGTTTATTCCTTGGGTATACTAGACACTTGGATGATAAAGGGGGAAAATAGATAAAAGGAATTTGAGCATAGCTTCATTATGGAAGGGATTTTGAATATCCAATGCACCATGACAAGGTTTTTTTTTCATTATGCTCTGTACTTCAACATCAAGGCCACGGAGAGTGAGCACAATTACTGTAGTTACTGATAGAGCTGAAGCCCTCACCCTGGGAGGCCTTAGGGATGCAAACATGAGGCTTTAGGTCTTTTGCTAGATTTGTCTGCAAGTCAATATATCATTTTCAGGGCAATTCAGCAAAAAATGTCAGTAATAGTTTTGTAATGTTCATCTTTTCACTTTTCTAAAAGTAGTTCTTTAAATTCCTGCCTTATCACTGTAGTTAGTGAGCTTCAACTTTTGTCTTTCGTTTCTTTCCCCTTTCATCCCATAGACCTGCCTCATTTTAATCCATAGAGCACTGTTCTGTCAGAGAGGCTGAAAAGGACAGTTTGGAACCTCTGATATTACATAAGAGAGCCACATTTTTGATTTTTCTGGCAGGTGAGTGCCTTGGAGAAATAAATAATAAAGTTTTTTCAATTTTTTTTCTTAGCAGCACTGGCTGTGACAGACAGCCCACTACCTGCCATCTCACTTTTTATCACCTTGTACAATAAGCCAAGATTGCTGTTCAGAAAGGTGGCCATAAACAACTTCTGCAACCTCATTATCCTAAGCTGCCTTTGGAATGCCATCATCCTAGTGAGCATTAATTTATTTTGATGGCTCTTTGGTGTTGCCATGTAGGCATTCTAGCTCTTGAATAATAATGGAGCAGGGCTGTTTGCTTCCCTTGTCCTGCCACAGCAGAGTGGCCTGGTTTGCCTACACACTAGGTAGTAGCCCTCTTGCAGTAGCTCTGCTAGCTTTATGGCAGCCCAGCAGAGAGAGGAGACAGGGCTTGCGTTTCAAAAGTGGTGTCATCCAAACCATTAAGTGACACTTTAAACAACTGTTAGACCACATGCAGAATTCTGCTCTGTGCTTAACTAAGGTAAAGTAGAAGATGACTGCAAATTCTTTCAAACTGTTTTTGGGTTTTCTTTAACCTTCAGATAGTTTCTTCTCTCTCTCGCACATGTAGATCATTTCAGTCAAGAAGTTCACCTGGGTACTTTGTTTTAGCTTTCTGCAGGAAGAGTTGTGATTGTCTAGCAGAGAACAGAGCATTGGAAAATTCTTGCATTGGGCCAAAAAACTTGAGATGCTTTTTGTCACACAATCATTTACAGTCCCTGAGCCCATTCTTACATAGTAAACAGATAAATTGCCAGGGTTGCCATCTACAAAGCAATTTGCACAGCTACAAAACATCAGAAAGGGAATATATTAATTTCTGCAGATATAGCAAATAGAGGCAATGTCCTTGGAGGGATCTCTGGGTAAGCATGAGCATATTTATTGAATTTATAAATTGCTAGGTAATTTCCTTTAGTTTGAACTGGTTTTGCTTGAGAGAAACTATTTTTTTCCCCTCATGTTTAATAAAATAGTTTATATGCTTCTCAGGCAAAACTGCTAAGATTTATAATAACTTTTTGAAAAGTATCTCAGTTTATTATCAGTACGTAGTTGAGACAGCAAACTTAGTTTCCAGTGTACCCATTGTTTTTATAATGTAAGAAGTAAGCTGAAAGCCATGCAAGAAACAGATATATCAGAATGACATGTATTTAAACATTTTTCATCTTTACTAAATAACTTTGTAGAAGTTGTCAGCCATGAAGGAACTAAGAAGAACAAGGGCCAAGTTCTGTTCATGTTTATGTTAGTGTAAATTCTGAAGAAAGTCAGTGAACTTTGTAAGATTATTATACTAGTGTGTATATGATAGTAGGACACAGCTGCAAACAGAAAGAGAAGTTACTGTCAGGCTTTACTGTTCAGGTTGTTCACTTGTTCTCCGTAAAGAGCTCAGCAGCTGAGTACAAATCTAATATTTGGAAAGAAATTGAGCCTTGCAGCCCCAGCAGACAAAGGGAGACGTCTTGCCATTTGGTGTGTCCCCTAGAGGAGCAAAATTATTGTAAAAGGGACAAAATCTAGGGCTGTTACATGTTGTGGAAAGATCTCTAAACAAGGTGCAGAAGAAAGGGATAAAAAAAGTACAAATATGCAACAAAGGAAAATCAAACTGCCAAACTGCCTATATTACC
The DNA here is from genome assembly GCA_035047845.1 of Dendrocincla fuliginosa. NCBI lineage: Eukaryota > Metazoa > Chordata > Aves > Passeriformes > Dendrocolaptidae > Dendrocincla > Dendrocincla fuliginosa. The sequence continues at coordinate 37,816,771 of JAWWMO010000121.1, forward strand.
CTTGGTAATATAGGGTAATATGTAATAGGGTAATATGTAAATACTTAATGAGGTGCCAGATGCTTTGAAGCATCTATTAAATTTTGATCAAGACTTTTGTATTCAAAGTTTAAATCAAGCCAATGGCTTTACACCGTATCTAATGGTGTTTCTTTTTATCTCAAAATGAGATCAAGAGGTTTGTTTAGCAGAGAACCATGTTTATCAGAAGTGCTTGAGCTATGAGTATGCTACCTGGCTGTACTTTATGAGTATGACAAAATTAATATGGTAGATTATAGCCACAGTTTTATGTCCTTGGCAAAATCTGAATTTGACCTCAATGACATGAAAGAGTTTTGGCTTGGGCGTGTATCTAATTATGCCTTTAGGTCCATAGGGAACTGAAGTTTTCATAAACAGACAGAATGAACTGAAGAAAAGGTAAAGGCTTTAAACAATGAAGTGCATATTGTCCCTGAAAAGGTTGTTTTGAATGAGTGACTTTTATGTGATTATAGTCTGCATTTTTAATACCCCCTGAAAAAGAAAGGTTACAGTTTTATGATTTGAAAGAAATTTATCACATTTTTATTCAAAGTGGATTTTTGGCTTTTGTAATATAAACCCAGCTATATTCTTTTTGAAGATTGAGTTAGGCCTTGTTCCTTTTAAAGACAGGCAAAATTATTATACACGGTGGCTTTTTCAAAGCCAGAAGCAAATTCAATGCAAAAGAAAGGTGGGGAGTAGAATGGAGCAGATGAGAAGTTTGCCATCAGTATAAAATGGGGAATGTGAGAAATGTCATAGATCGTGGCTCATACTTTGCTTTAAATCTGCATTGGGAGTGTGCTAGCAAGCATGGAGGCTGTTTAGTAGATAAGGGTAGTGTTTCAGAGCAATCCTCTCTCCAGTAACTCCTTACTGGATAGTAAAAAGTACTGCAAAGCATGAGTAAATTTTAGTAATACAATATCTTGGTGTGTTTGTGGTCATTTATGTCCATTAATGTATGCATACACATGCCTTTAGGTCAAAGTTGCTATAATATTTTGTTTTTTGCTATGTATTTAGAATACATATTCCACAAATCTCTGCTGTGTCTTTGGAGAGTTAGATTGTAGAGGTGTCTGTGCATCTTCCTCATATCTCTCCACTGTAAGAAAAGGTAACTTTGACCCCAGATCATTAAGTTCTCTCTATGACTTTTTTAGGAAGTAGTGATGACAGCAAACACAACCTACAAAAATTATGGCAGATGATCTGTAGCTGACCCCCTGAACTGTATTAAGTATTACTGTTTGCTTGACTTTCATGGCAATCACAATTTCTTGATAAATAGTTGTGGATTTCTGTTAAACCTCTTGAGGTCTGGCAGGTCAGTGACCCAGAAAGATTGGGAAGTACTGTTCTATTCTCTTGATGTACAATGGCATTTGCCCAGGAATAAGCTCTGCAGGACACATATGCGTATTTGTACATATTTCTTACAAATACCAGCAAAGATAGCTGTTAACTTGCTTGACTACCAGTAGTTTGTTCAGTGCATGTCAGTCAATAAAATGAAACTTTTTTTTTTTTTTTTTTTTTTTTTTTTTTTTTTTTTTTTTTTTTTTAGTTTGTGGAGCAATGCTTTCTGTGACTATTTTTGTGGAAATCTCTTAACTCTTAATACATTAATATGGGCATAAATACCTGTTATTAAAAAATAGTGTCTACATAGATGTGAACATGGCATATCAATTAGCTGATAATATGAGTACATGCAGGCCTTTTCATGTAGCTTCTGCAGTAAGTCTGTTTTGCCTTGTTCGAATGTTGTATATTATCTCAGAAAATACATGATTAGTTTGTTTTGAATGTGCTGTGAAAGAAGCACATACCTCTGTGTACATACAGCAGGACTTTTTATTAATTTTCTTTATAAATAGCAAGGAAACTAAGAAAAGCAAGCCTGCTTCCATTAGGCTTACATTTCTTATACAAAAGAGATCTGCATATTAAGAATTGTGAGAACCACTGTTGTCTCAACAAGTATGTACAGATGCACATGGTGACACTGTAATCTGGAAATTTTATCAATGTATAATATTTGATTTTGATATTTGTGAGTAGCAGGGTATCCACATGCATTGCTTAAAATTATACTTGTTAAAATCATATACATTCAGAAAACAAATGTGTACCCAATTTTACTTGAATTTCATGGATTATTTTACCAGAATACACAACAAGCATTGCATTGGTTTTTATTCATGTGAAATGCATTTAAGCCTTAAGAAAAGCATGCAAAAATTATTAGGACTAGGCTTGTTTTCGTAAGTGCAATGTGTATGTGTTTTATAGCTATTGCTTTCAAGAGAAAACTTACACTGTCATATTATTTGCTTTATAAGAGCTGCATATCTCAAATTACTTCCCAAATGCTAGCAATAAGTTAGCATTTTGTTGCTTTCTGAGAAAGGAAGAAAGTTCCATATTTTGAGACCCCTTGGAACGTCATTCTACGAACATTTCTGACAATGTGGCAAAATAAATGCAGGTGTCTCTGTAAATTTTATAGAACTCAGCAAAATGGCTGCTTTTTTAAAATGAGAACTTTTAATAAATTGTTGCTACTTCTAAACTGGGAGAATGTCACCCTGAGGCTGAGATTTCCCAGGTAAATCTCTCTACCTTTGTCTAGATGCTTTGCTGTGTCAGGGCCTTGATATTTTACTGAAACCTTGAGCTGCACTTTGTTTTTGCAGTTTGGAAAGGACTTGTGAGCCCAAACCTGTGCCCATAGCAATTTCCTCAGTTGAGAGCCTGCCAAAAGAGGCTTTTATTCTAAATAATTTGGTTTCTTTTCCTCCTAAGAAAGTATTCCCAAAGAACTTTGTTGTCAAAAAAGAAGGGGAGGACAGTAGGATGAAAGGTGATAATATTTAGTGGCACTCCTTGGCATGCAGTTACTCTTTCCTGGCACTTTCTGTGGTACATCATCCTCTCTGTCAGTGAGGTGCAGTACACCTCCTCGCCTTTCAGGGACACTGAAACATAGGTGAGGGATGTGTGTCTCCACCATATCAAATTGCTGTGTGGCTATTTTTTTTTCCAATGATTGTCTTCATCTCTCTCATTCTTTTTACATTTTAGGGATTCTCTGGTACAGAACTGAAAGTAAGAAACTAATGTCACTGTACCTTCATTCCATGTTTTATTTTACAGAATGATTGAAATTCCAAATTGACAAGGATTAAAAAAATCGCAAGTGATTGCCTCATTTAAAACAATAATAAAACTAGACACACACTCAGGCCAGAACACTTGTTGGTTTTCATGGAAACAACCATGGCCCTGTATGGATATTTTAATTAATTAACCAGTCATATATGTTGGATATCATATTTAACCTTTACGATTGCTTTCCTATTGAACTGAGACTTTTGTGGTCAAGTCATTGTATGTTAATATGCATATTTGTGTGCATTCATCTGTTTCCTTCTTAATAACTTCTAAATTCATTGGTTGAATTAAGCATTATGTAATATAAAGAGGGAAGTCTTCAAGACATTTTCAAGTCAGAGGTCGTGATGTTTGGTGATGGGTTGAGGGAAAGAAGAGATTCTCTGCCACCTATATTTTATATAATTGAGCTCTTTGTTCTCTGGTTTTTCAGTTCCTTGGATGCAAAAACCATTTAAGGACAAAGGAAAATACAGGAAGCCAAGCTAACATGTTTTATGTCTGTTCAGTCCGTTTTGATGTTGATAGATTGTCATTATCTATCATGATGTGGAAATTATTTCTATAAACTATTTTATTTCTTCTAAGAAAATAAAAATAAATATTTTGACTAGATAACAGAGCAGTAGGCAATGAGCCAACTCAGTAGACTACTACAGTAATGTGTTAGACTAAGAAAATAGTGGGACAAAGCCTTTTCCACAAAGGTAGTAAATGAGAAAAACAAGGCAGAGAAACAAAACCCGACAAAAGGCTGTAAATCAGAACACCTTCCTATCTCAGCATACCAGAAGGAGTCTGACCTTATTAATATGGAGATACAGCAGCACAGGAAGGGCTAATAGCAGGGAGCATGGCTGCTAGTAGAAGAGGTATCTGGTAATTCCAGTGAGAGGTGAAAAGTTAATCAGAGTAGAGTAGTTTTCACTTTGCTGTGCAGGAACCTGATTGCAGCACTCTCTAGAAAAATAATCTCTTTGACCCTTCAAAACTAGATCCTGCTGGTGCTCAGTTTTTTGTACTCCCCTCAAGATGCATGTTATCTTCTACTGGCTTTGAAACCTGCTGTCCTTTTGCGACTTTTCCTTGCACAGTATGAAGAGAGAAACATGTAAGATGGCAGGATGGAGTGGAGCTTGTTAGTTGGAGTGAGACCATGATAGTTATGAACTATTTTTTACTCTTTGGTGGCGCAGGGAAGGAGCAAAGGATTAATATAGTTGGGACAGTATAAAAAGAGGACGTCCAGGAAAAATTTACTTTGCCCAGTTTACTTTTTTCTCCTCCACACATAATGGTGTGTGTCAACTCCACTAGGATGAGAAAAAATACTTCTACAGCAACAAGGAATACTGAGAACACTGTAACAGATCTCATATAGAGATTATGGTGGAG
>JAWWMO010000121.1:37829108-37859851 GCA_035047845.1 Dendrocincla fuliginosa
CTAAGATAAATTTCAATTTTAATCTAGGCAATTTCCAAATATTAATTTCTAATGAAATATAGAGATTTAAAAGCAATTGAAAACCCACCACTCAGCAGGACTAATTTCAATATGTACTGTAAAACTCTTCAAAATCCTCCTTGCTACATGCATATTTTTTTTTAAATGATCTTTACCTGACCCTTCAGATCTGTGACTGAAATCACAGAGTTAGGAGAATCACAGACTTGAAATTCTTGCTTTATTTAATTTAATATTTTTTGCTATCCCTGTTCAAAGAAAAACTACTGTTGTCACAGGGGTTTTTTTTTTTGTGTGGATTTAAAAGGTTCTGTATGCTATTTGTAACAATACTATTAAGCTGATACTTAAGAAAAAGTGAAATAATTAATTTGTTATGGTTGTCAAAGACAAATGCATAACATGAAGGATCTGTGAAAATAAGAGCAGTAAAAAAGGCTTGTGTGATTCTGTCTTTATTTTAGTGCTGGTAGAATAGCAGTGGTCTTACTAAGTGGTACTAACTTTATGCTGCTTACTTATGCTGCTTAAACTGCAGAGCTTGACAAGCTGTATCCATGCAGAACTGAAAAAACAGGGATTTAAACTTTATACAATATTCAACTACAATGCAGAAGTCAAGAAATCTTGAATATGTTCCCCAAAATTACGTGGAATGGGAATTAATGCTAGATTAGGTGGATCCATTCAGAATTATTTTGGCCTTTCCTTTCCATAGTCCTTTAACATGACCTCTTAGAAATTGCTACCATAAAATGTCCTGGTATTGAACTTAAAGCACCTGTTGCAGCTGGTTTTTTTACCACCCCTTCTCCCCTCCTTCTTGCGATACTATATGATTTTTGGTACAGTGTAGATTTTATATGGACTTTGGGCTTTTAGTAGGTTAAAAGGTTTCTGGAGCTGTTTTATGACTTAGGACATGTGATAGGGCTAATGAGGTCACCTTGTAATGAAGCATCTCTTGCTGTCTCCATGTGTGCTGGCCCAGCCTTGAAGGCTCACATGCTGCCTGCTGGCCCAGTGGCCCTACTACTCTCTGTAGTTGTTCTGCTGCTTGCCTGGTGATACAACAGGAAGATGGAAGTTATTCCCTGGAACAATGGCACGAAGTCATTCATACATACTGTGTGGTAGCTGGGATGCTTGTGCTATGAATTTACCAAAAGTACGGACTTGGAACAAGTCCCATTGAGTGGAATGGCTGCAGTTATCCCTGTTTGGGAGGAAGGAGAATCTTATTGTTGAGAGCTGTGTTGGGTCACATCTCCTGGCTCTTAGGGGCTACAGAACAAGCCCAGGTTGTTTGGCTGGCTGGCTATGGGAGGGGCTTTGCCTATCCTGCTGCCATAGTGGTATGCTCAGGGCGTGGAGAAAGCTGCATCCGACAGTTTCTGTAAATACACTTGCAGAACTGTAAGAGACTGCATGAGGCAATGGTCATCTTAACAGGAGTGTGACACATCCTGATGAAGAAATGACACAAAACAGTGTCCCAGATCTAAATACTTCTTTTCCTTTGGCACTTCTTAGTTTTTCTTGCAAGTAGTATGACAGTGTTTAACATTTTTTCTCGTAAGTTCTGTGTGTTTGACTGCAGCCTTAGTTCTGGACACCCAGGTTCAGTAATTTCTAATTTTTTTCCTCTGTTGCCATGATTCTACCTAACAGTAAGGAAAAAAACCAGAACACCACCAGTTCCAAATTTCATTTATTTATTTATTTCAGAAGTAGGCTTTGTTATGATTGAAGAACATGTTCTTATGCTGCATTCTTGCAAGATTTTAGTTAATATATTAGAAACCCAGATATAAAAGTGTCTAATATGCATTAAATTTAAAATATGTATATAACCTATGCAGCACATTTGGTGTTACTGTTAAAGAAAAGGATACGTTTGTCACTAAATTCAGATAAGTTTTCCAGTTCTTCTGAAGAAGTTGTTCTCTGTGGTTTAGATTTTCACAGGCTGAAATAAAATGTTTATATCTGATTTGTTCTAAAATGCATGAGCATGTTTCTTCTGGGATATGCACTAGTTGGGAAGTTTTGGAAGCCTATTTAAAATAAAAAAAAAAAAAAGGAAAGTTAAGCCTTTTCTTTATATATACAGGAAAAAGTTCTTTTCTTATTACTCTGAAACTTATTATCTCTTAAATAAAATGTCAGGAACAATGGAAATATTATGAAATTGGTTATCAACTTCCAGCATGACGTTGCTTCCTTTTCCTTACGCTACTCCTGCTTTCCCATGCACTTCCCCACTTTCCCATTCCTTTATATAACATTTTAATTACAAGGCAATAATGAAAATTTTGAAAATAACTATGGCAACAGGAGGTAGACATTTATATTTTTATGTGTGTCTGGTTTTGTGTAAATTTGCTTCAGTAGAAAAATGTACGATATATTTGTTTGGACATTTGATTTCAAAATAGACTGTACTGTATGTTTATGCAACTATGTAAATTGCTCATCAGGAAACTGTCTTTAGGAGGTTTCACATTTATCTAGGGCTCTACCAGGTGTCCCTGATTTATTACTGCAGGATTTCATAAGGGAACGCTATGCCATGTTTTAATTTTTAATCTGAGATGTGGAGGGCATTACCTATCATACTGAGCAACAGTCTCACATTGTTTCATTGAACCCTGTCTATCATCTGTGAACTTGTTTTCCTTAGATTATAAATATTGTCGGGCAAGGACTTGCCAAAAGTGTCTGAATTGCTGTGACAATCATAGTGACAATGACAATCAGGTACTTTTTGTGGCAGTAATAAAATAAAAAAAAAAGTGTCTTTGTTCTTCAGTCTTCTTGCAATGTCATGTTTTATTGCAGCCCCAGCACAACAAAACTTTTGAGTGCCATCCCAGGTGTGTACTTTACCTGTGAGGTGCAGTCAGAAAAGATGTAGTTAACGTTGGAGTCGTTATTTTAATGCATAATGCTTTCCTTGTGGTACAAACGGAAAGCAGTTTAATATATGAATATTATTTGTGACATGAATTATTTAGCAGTGTCTGAGATATTTAAAATACATCTCAAGGTGATACTTGAAGGACAATTTTAAATGTGTTTTCATTCTGAGCTGTGTTTCGTGTTGACAGCTATGGCAGTAAGATCTTCAAAGAACTTTAGATCTTACGTAAAAGTTTTAGAGTCTCAAGTCATTGACTCGAATGTGCTCATGCCATTAAAACTTTTTTAATCTTAATCTCTTTCAGTCCCAGCAAAGATGCATTGTGATCTTTGCACTGGTATGCTGCTTTGCAATTCTGGTTGCACTGATATTTTCGGCAGTGGATATTATGGGAGAAGATGAGGATGGACTCTCAGAAAAGAACTGTCAAAATAACTGTCGGTAAGAGGTAACAAACAAAACTTCTCTTTTGGGGTGGACAAGAATATACGTGTATTATATAAGTGCATGAAATAATTACAATAGTCCTGTGATGTAATTGGGAAGAGTACCTAACAGTGGAAGAAATAGTTTCTCATTTTGAATTTCTGGGTTTGGAGGCTAGTTTGACAAAAAGCACACCTTTTGAGGTTATTTTTGGTTGTATGGTTTGAACAAGACCCTTGTGTTTTTTCAATTATTTTGTTAGCCTGGGTGAAAGCCCATTAAGTTCCAGTAACTGAGTGGTGAGATGGCTCACATAGGTCCTAGTTCTTTCATGGCTGTTAATCATGAGCATTTCTTTCTTTCTTCAGAAAGGCCACTGACCACTTTTGACGTAAGACTGCTGTTCCTTTTATGTAAGGGGAGCTTTTCGCTGTTCCTGTTTGTTCCTCTCCTGATAGACACAGTGGCTTGCTACAGACTGTGAAGAAAATTAGTGGTAGGGTGAGAAAGGCTGGAGTGTTGACAGTGTTGGATTATGATTTGCTTCAGACACCTGTCATGGTTGTGTCTTCTAACTTTAAGTAAAAGATTAGTTTTTTTGGCCTTTCATTTCCAGACTGTGAATCCCATTTTGCTGCTCCTCACTGTCAGCTTCCTCAACAAATCTGTTCAATAGTGATGACCAGTGCATTTCCTAGGTGATATTGTCCAAGGTCCTCTTTTGTCCACCAAAAAGCTGATTTATCAATCATTTGTAGACATCATTCCCAGTTGTATTCTGTTTGGGGTTTTTTTCCAAGACTTTAACTTTTATAGAAAGCACCCTCTGTGATGCACTTTGTGAAAAAACAGTCATCTTTAAATAACTTCTCAGCAATCCATTCTAATCTGATCAGGGAATTCCTGGAAAGGAAGGGGGCTACTGGGCATCCTGCAGTCCATGACCCTGCTCAGAACAGAGTCAGCTACAGAAGGTTGCTCAGGAACATGCACAGCCAGGCTTTGTGTAGCTCCAAGGACGGACTCTACAGCCTTTCTGGGCAACCCGTTCCACTGTGCAGAATCTACCCAGCTACCACTGGCTGAGTGTACAGCAATTAAGAGATAATTGAGATTTGTGTTTTAGAATAATTTAACAAAAGATTCATGTTTATTTGAGCCTTTGATCCTTATTTCTGCTATTCTTTGTTGATTTTGTGTAAAAACCCTTTCAGGAGAGTGCCTTTCTATGCTGTCACGCTACAGACAGCACTAATTTAGGATCCAGAAAATTTGATTATGTTTTTCCAGTTGTAATAGGTTTTTATAATATTTCTTATGTGCCGCTTAAGAAAAAAAGAATCTTTAAATCTGTAGCTCCTTTCAAATAGGATGTACTTGCAGCACCCAGTAGCTTTGTCCTGAGACCAATCATCCTTCTAACACTTTTTTCCTTAAATTGTTTTTGAGTTTGGTTTTTATCACTTCCTTATATGCCTAGAGGTCTGGGCAGCCTTCTAATATCTTCTCTGAATTTTCTGGTGTTCAGCCAGCTTTCCTTTCCCCATCAAGGTCTTAGATGTTCTCACTGAGAGATGTTGCCTTCCAAAATTTTTAAAGATACTTCATGTATTGCCTCTACACCCACTGTCTCCATGTGTGAATCTTTGACAGAACTAGGTCAGATGAGGGGAAAGTCTTTCTGCTCCTTGTCTTCCATGTGCTGCACATGACTTCAAAACACACAGAAACTACTGCACCAGGTTTGCCTCTTAGTTGTATCAATTAATGGCCTCCCATTTTGTTCTGGGTAGCTGCATAGGCCTAGCCAAGGAAGGACTTCAACGTCTTCACTTTGTATTCTTCAAAGGGAAAAAATTCAGAGTAGGAGTGATGTACAGGGCTATGGAAAACTAGGATATTATTTTTTTCCACATGTGAGATTAGTTGCTTTTGTCTTTTTGTATGGGTTACAGCAAACTGCCTTTCCAACTTTCAAACTGTCTTGCTCAGTTCTTTTGCTGGTTTTCACATGTGTCAGTCTTGTCCTCTCCTGGACTGTGTTAGAGAAGTCTGGGACTAAATCCAGCCTATTGACTTTGAACATAAGAGTCAATTAAACTGTTGTGCATTTACAGGGATAAAAGTAAAGACCTCAGCTCTATTTTAAGGTGCCTTTCACTGAGTGATTCAAGTGCATGATCTAGCTATTAATGCCTGAACCAGAAGGCATATAAGTGCTGTGTGTATAAACGGCCTAAACCATTTCTAATAACAGTATCCAAGTGCTGGCAGCTGCTACCTGCTAACATTGAATCCTTCTCTACGTGATGAAACTGAAGTCCTTTATGTGTTAAATACATTGCAGTCTTAAATGAAGTGCTGTAAATCAATTGCTGCCAATGGCATATATTTAGTATGTGGGGTAAGCACTTTTAATAAGAAAGACAAGAGTTATTGAATTCTTATATTTCTGCTGTGTGAGTATTTTCACTGAAATTCAGGAAGAGGTGCTTACATTTGCAGGATGTGCTGAGATAGAATGGTAGTAGGTGGTCTTTTTTATTCCGTTTTTTTTTTTTTTTTGATGAAATATTTGTCTAGTTCAAGTTTACGTATATGATCCTAGAACTCCTTTTTGGTTTTAATTGACTGACTTTGTGGAGAAGATTGATGGGAAACAATGCTGTGGATTTGAGAAGAGCTTCACTGATAGTTTGTTAAAGACTTCTGTCTTTGGAAAAATTCACTGTGTCTTTTTATTTTAAAGAAAAGTACACCTGAAATAGGTTCTTTGGCTAGGAACTTGTGGGAATTAGGAACAAGTTCTTTGGAACTTGTATCAAAAAATTATGAGAATTTTTAAGACAGAGAAAGAGAAAATAAGAGGATGTTTTTAGAATCAAGCTTTTTGTAGCCTGAGAGGACTCATTGTGGTATGTTGTAAGTGGTATTTTCCAGTAAAGCTTGCATTTTTTGTGTTGTTGTGATTGTATTGTTCATGAATACAAATTTACAACCCTTTCCTAATAATTGAGGGCAAATAAATGTACTTATCAGTTTAATTACCAAGCACTGCTGTAAAAATTACTGTGTCTTCTAGTGATACATACCCTGCAATTCAAATAAAGAGATGGGGCAAGGTCTGTAAAATTTATCAAGCAGAAAAATTCAGATTCTCCTTTCTCAGTTCTGAAGCCTAAACTCTGCTGTCTGGAGAACTGTATTGGTTTAGATGAAATAATGCTGTTTGTACTTATTTACACTGTGCCATATAACTTTCATGCTGTGAGTTATATGCGGAGAGGTTGACTGACTGAAACTAGGCGTTTATTTTATTTTTTTACAATCGGACTAGCTCTACTGAGAGGCAGCTTTTCACTTCAGAGAGTGCTGTAAACTGTTGGCTTTGTTCCACAAAATTTTATTTCAGAATGCTGGATTAAATTATTTTCTACCCATCCTATTAAAAGAAATGTCAACTGATTGACATTTAAGGAATAAAAAATGTAGTAACGGCAGTGAAAATTTGAGGCTTTGCAGTTTGTGCTCAGTGTGTGATGGAAATAATTCTCTTCAGACATCCACATTAATGTTATTAGGCAGCCCTGATGGATGAGACTGGTTAAGATGATATGCTTAGCAGTCTGGGAATTTTGCCTGTCTTGTTGTGGGTCCAGTAGACACTGATTCTGTAGAATTAGATTATTGTAATTTGAAAACAGTGCATCTTAATGTCTGATCTAGTGTGAATAAATCTTGGCTAGCCTTTTGTGTAATATCAGTCAAGACTTTCTTGGCTTTGTTGGAATTGACTGGTAAACTGCTAAAATGGTGATTTGGGAAACAGAAGGAATTATTTAAAAAAAAATAAAGAATAAAATAAGATGTCAAAAATCTTAAAAATAAAGAAATTATCTATTAAGAGATGGTCTCTGTTATCCAAACTGTTTGAACCAAGGTCATTTTGATTTATTAGTAGTAACTTGAACTCTTCAAGGCTCAGTTTGGGCCTCTTCTGGCTGCTGCTGATAGTCATGCTAGGGATCCTACAGAGCTTGCAAATGCCTTTAATTATTCTTGTCTCACCAGCTTTTCCAATATCCATTGAAGCAGCTGTAGCAGCTGCCATAGCTCCTGCCTCTGTCTGTGGGTTTGGCCCTGTCTCTTGAGAGGTACTACAGAACAAGGTGAAAAGAAAGCAATGGTAGCTACTGTCCATGGTTCCCAAGCTTAGTGTGTACTAAAACTGTTATCATGATATTTTTTTTTCAATTTTACCTTTCTCTGATGATAACTGGAAGAATTTTCTTGTTTTCTGTGTGTGTGTGTGTGTTTTCAAGGAAGATTCTGTCTTGCATTTTGTTTCAGTGACAATATTTTGATAATTTCTCCTCAGAGTAATATCTAACAAAGGAACTTAATTCTTTTGTGTTTGGATTTGTGTTGGAGGAATTTGCTGTTCTGTATGACAGGAGAGGCAGTGAGTGTATTGAGTGCGTTTCACGATTGTAGGGAGGCTTTGACCAAATCTGCCCTATAAGAAGTAGGTGATGATACTTGAGTGGTGTTTGTATTTCCTTTAGATATTTTTTGGATTGGTTTGGATCAGGTTTTGTATCCTCTATAATATAGGTATTCTGGAAAGGAGCTGAATCTTCCTGTTGATATGCTAAGTTTTAGCATAAATCAGTACCCTGCAACACTGTGTTCCAGAGTTTAAATCTAGTTGTATACAATAATTGTTTATATGGAACAATTACTGTGTGTTGCATGCATTGCTTTCAATTTTATTAGCTGATTATTCTCTGGTTGTGAAAGAGGGCCCACAATTGATTTTAATTTTTTTTATGTTACTTTATAAATCTTTCTTTTAACTACTCTCTGCTATTTCCTCAAGTAGGGTTTTGCAGCATTGATAAAAAAGCATACTGCAGCTCATACTTACATTCATTTACCTTGGAAGTGTTTTGCCCCAGGCTTATTGTGGGGGAGATTTTCTCTGCGCTGCGTGGGCTCTGAACATAGCAAGGTTTATATTGACTGATTTCTATGTAATAAACAAACTATGACAGGCATAATAGTTAAATGTCTAAACAGAACAAGATGCTCAGATTTTGAAAACAAGCCTGTTAAAGAGCAACTTGAAGATTTCATTTACAAAACAACTATTCTACTTGGCATAAGAATGCCTTCTGTCAACATGATGGACAAGAGGATTGAGTGTACCTTCAGTCAATTTGCAGTTAACGCCAAGCTGGGTGGGAGTGTTGATCTGCTGGAGGTTAAGAAGGCTCTGCAGGGGGAACTGAATAAGCTGGATTGATGAGCCGAGGGCAAGAGTATCAGGTTCAACAGACCAAGTACTGGGTCCTGCAGTGGGGTCACAACAACCCCACGCAGTGCTACAGGCTTGAGGAAAAGTAGATGGAAAGCCGTCTGGTGGAAAGAACCTGTGGATGCGGGCTGACAGCAGCTGAACCTGAGCCAGCAGTGTGCCCAGGTGAACAAGAAGGCCAGTGACATTCTGGCCTGTATCAACACTAGTGTGGCCAGCAGTACCAGGGCATCCCTCTGTACTCAGCAATGGTGAGGCTGCACCTCAAGTACTGTGTTCAGTTTTGTGCCTCTCACTACCAGAAGCACATTGAGGTGCAGGAGCATGTCCAGAGAAGGACAGAGATGCTGGGGAAGGGTCTGGAACACAAGTCTTAAAATGAGCAGCTGAGGGAGCTGGGGCTGTTTAGCCTGGAGAAAAGGAGGATCAGGGGAGACCTTATCACTCTCAACAAGCACCTGAAAAAGGCTGTAGCCAGGTGGGGGTCACTCTCTTCTCCCAGATAACAAGGGACAGAACTAGAGGGAATGGCCTTGAGTTGTGCCAGGGGAGGTTTAGGTGAGGTATTAGTCAAAAAAAAATCACTAAAAGGGTAATCAAGCACTTGAAACAAGGTGCCCAGGGAAGTAGCAGAATCACTGTCGCTGGATGTATCTAAAAGACATGTAGACGCAGTGCTCGGGGACATAGTTTGGTGGTGAACATGGTGGTGCTTGGTTAATGGTTGGACTTGGTGATCTTAAGGTCTTTTCCACCTTAACAATTCTGTGGTGGCCTGTTTTTCCTCTTGGTTTGTGGTGACTCAGAGAATGAGCTATAAAGCAGCTTAGTTTTTCAGATGATCCCTATTTGCAGTAATTTGTATTTTTTCTCCAAAAGAAGGAATGCCCTTTCAATTGAAGTTTCTAGGCTGAACACTGCAAAGGCCTTGTGTACGTCCTGCAGTGTCTTCAAAAATTAAAAAATGGGTGAAAAAACTTGTGATCTGTTTAGATTTTGTTCTGTCTGCATTACTCCCAGTAGATAGTTCATCATTAATTACATTGTATTGAATAGGTCTGGGCTTCTACTTATTTTGTTCAAACACACAAACTGTTCTTTTTCTCCTGTTCTTTGTTCAGTTAAATCTAATTATTTTCTCTGGCATTTAGGACAGAGGGCTTTAAGAGTCTCCTTAAGGTAGCTTTTCCTGTCATGCTAAGTATTTTTTAGGATGTAATACAGAGATTAGCATATTTCATATTCTTCAAAGTTAACTTTTTAAGTATGTGTTTGTTTCTCCTTTTTATGACTTGAAATTTATGAACTTGCATCAGAGAAAATGTTCCCAGCTAATAGTCAAAATCCAATTACTTGAAGGTTCCTAAGTAATGAAGGTGAGATAAAGGAGCAATTCATGTGTTAGAGTATCCTTTCTCCTGTGCAGTTTGCTGGAGCTTCTCTATGATTAAATCTTTTTCTTTCCTCCTTTCATTTTTGTCTTCATTCTCCCTTTTCAACTTAGTGTGTTCTTTTCTCTTTTCAGTTTAATGTATTCAGAAAAACTGAAATGACTTCCCCCAAGCAGGACTCATAAGATTTCTGAGGTCATTTTCTATAACAGATTGTAAGCCTATGCTAAAAAGAGTTATTAAGTCTAAAATTGCTGGTCATTCTCAAGATCGTGAAGACTGATTTGTGACATTTCAGAGAGGTTTTTATTCTGCCTGGTGAGAAGAGCAATCCAACTTAATAAAGCTCACAGAAAAATCATTCTTCTTTTCCTTTGTGAGGAAGCCATTAAAAGTAGCTAAAAATTTTAGTAGAATCTGCCTGAATTCTTGCTCCATTTCAGGGTGACTTGTTCATTCAGCGAGGGCTGACTTTGCATCAGATCCTAGCAAGTACCTGTTCCAGTGACACCATTTACTTTTAATTGCTTCTCCACCCTCTGAGCCGTATATGAAAAAGATACTCATTATCCTGTCAGGTTACATTAGATGTATTGAGTTCAGTGTCCAATCCTACGATGGTACTGTGAGTGTCCTCTCTGCTGGCATGATTCGATAGTCCTCAAGAGTACAAGCATAATGTTCTCGATGCTACCTTTGGTGACCTGCTGAGTGTGTATCTGAGCCTGCTTTTCCGAGCACCAGGGCAGTGCCACAGTTAGGAAAATGCAGTTGTGGTACCTGCTGGAGGCTAAACCATTATGCAGAGCTGTTGGTCCTGTTTGGCCAGGTGAGCTTGAGCTGACTGTCTTTTCAGCCACATGGAGCTAACTTGGCTACTGTAGCACTGACAGCAGGTGTTAATGCCCTGCTGGGAGTCATGAGGGAGAACTGATAGATGAGATTGTTAGAACTGTTTTTTCCAGATGTTCTGTACATGTACAGGAAGATGTGTTTTGGTGAGATATTTGGGTTTTTCTTTGTTATTCTGAAAATTTTCTTCCTGGTTTATTTTCCTCTTATTAATACATGGGTGAAATTTAGGTGACGTCAGAGACACTTCTCTATGATCTCTCTTATGGTCTCCATATGCCCATGTCTCTGGTTAGTCAGAGTATCACTGTCTGTGAGTAATGCTTTAGATACAAAATACTCTTGTGTGTTGGGCAGGTGAATGTCAGTGACCTTTGTTAATCAGAAGAATATGAGTTTGTTTCCATTATTCAAATTACTCACATCAGGTTGTCTTAAGAGGAAAAAATGCACTAGAAAACAATTTGATTTACCATTATTTTTTTTCATGTTTTGTTTTTTACATTTTTTTCCATAATCATTTTGCTTCTTATGAACCTGACTGGAAAACAGAAAAATAATGAGCCTTGGCATATGCCGGATGCAGTGTCTTATCTGTCATGTATTCTATGTTTAATGACCAGTCCTGTCCAAATAAGGTTATTGCAAAATTATTATACAGCTCGAAGGGAGTTTTCATGACTGACAGTATCATAATTTGGTAGGTTTAAATTGATTTCTTCACATACTAAGTGTTGAAATGGCTCTTCTAAGACCCATCAGTGATTTTCATGCCTTCTCATATGAGGGGGAGGATTAATCTTGCCTCAGACTAAACTTTTGATGGATATTTAATGGCACATCAGAAGTGTTGGCATTGAATTTTTGCAGTTTTTCTAGATCTGCTTGGAACCAATATGAGTACCACTCATTAGTATGACCACAGATGAGATCTGGTATGTTTTGTCAATTTGGAGGATACATAGTTAATTGATCTTCATTGATCTGTCAAAATATTTTGTTAAAAAATCTGCTGGGAAAATAAAGGCTTTTTTAGTTTTCTTTGTTGTCATTTATGAAATAACTCTTCAATAAAGATTTTTAGAATTCTGCTTCTGCTGGCTGAGTACGGGAGAAAAATGCAGTTTTACCAGTAGTTTAGCAAAACATGAATATGAATAAGCTTCATAACTAATTATGAAACTTTAAAGAAAGAATGTATGTATCACCAGCATGAGGAGGGCAGCCATCATTTGTTTCTTTGTTCAAATGCTGTCAAAAATACTAGTCCTTTTTTCACTCAGTTTTGGGTCACTTGAATCAGGTTGGCAGTCCACCTTCCCCCCCCCCCCCCTCCCCCCAGTTCATTGCAGTTGCAGGTGGAGAATAGACAGACTTAGGGTTCAGTAAAGGCACTAGAGGATACAAGGGGTGATGCATTTTGGGCAATGGAGGCTGAAGTTCTGGCCTAGCAAAAGTGTCTTGTCAGGCATGCAGCCAGTGCCACTGGGAAGGTGACAAGTCTCCAAGACCTGACCCATATGATGGGCTCTACATTAGGTGCATGTGGAGCCACCTCAGAGACATCCTAAACACATTCAGCTTTGGGCAAAGGCAGGTGACCACAACCTGGAGCCAGCCCATCACTACACCAGCTTTGGGGAATGGGGTAGGAAAACAGTAGAGATGGAAACTGCTGCATGATGTCAGACAAACTAGTCTTTTTCCTAGTGACACATCTGTTTGCATGCAAAAAGGGTTCTTCAGGACTGACTAGAGAGGAGAAAACAGAGGTGCTCAAATTTGCTCTTCAGAAGGGTCACACAAATACCTAGGATAAGCAGCCAAATGATTCTGTGTCAAAGGAACTGCTCTGGCCATGTGCACATGGTAGAATTTCTAGATAAAAATGTACTTCTATTATCTGAGGATTTTTTATGTTTTCAGGGCATTTTTGAGAGTCAGGATTTTGCTACTCAAATGTATTCCACCGGGTAATTGGCAGTAACTCATTTAATGTTTTCTGCTAAGATCTGAAAAGGTGGGATTTTTTTATTCTGTTCCTGTTTGGTGTGGGCAGGATTTTTGGTGGTGTTTTTAGTTTTGTTTGGGGTTTTTTTGGAGGGGGTATTTTTTTTTACTCTTAAGTGCATCAGACTAAACCATAGTTTTAGTAGAAATATAAATGCTACTTTATCAAGCTACATCGCTTATGTCTCTTAGGGAAAGAGGTCCCATTGCTTGCCAGGAATTTACCCATCAGTTTCCTTTTTTCCGTCCCCCTGCCTCCCGCTCCCAGGTTTTGACTTGGATGCAGCAAGTTTTAACAGATACAGTTTTAATCAGATGCAATTCTATATGGACCTCACTTAATTACCATTCAAATAAAACCCACCAAAACAAAACGCACAAACCAAACTCAAACAAACAAAAACAAAACAGAAATACAAATAGATACCTAAACCCAACATAAAATAGTTAAACCTATCTTAAGGCTCCTAAGGTATCATGGAACATTTCCATAGACTCTTGCCTCTATAACCTGAGTACTGGCAATGCCCTTTGGGAATGGATACTTTAAGTACTTTATCCTTCTCATCTGTGGATTTTTATTACCATTTCTACCTTGACTGTATCTGCTGAATTTGCAGTGCTGATTTCAAATAGTTGCTGACTAAAGTTTTTACCTTGAATTTTCCTTCATTGTTTTGTAAAGCTGTTTTCTTTGTTCTTGCTGGGCAGGAAGGACATTCATTAATTTCATGAAAAGAAATTAAATTAAACAAAATCAAATTTCTTGAATTGATATGAAATTTACAAAATGAAATTAAATTAAAATTTGCAATTTAATTTTATTTCATGGGATTGTTGGATTGTGAAAATGTCAACATCATAGAATATGATTTCCTTCCAATTCTGGGTAAGAGAGCTCTTACTTAGAGGATTCTCATTAAATTACTGTTAGCACCATAAAATCATGTTTATTTATGAGGAAGAATAATATTTTCATTCTTGACTGGTTTCTACAACTGTAAGATAACACATTTATCCATCCCAAGTCATATCAAGATAATCAGGGTCTTTTAGAGAGATGCAGAGGCCAAAGAGAGGATAGCAATCATATTCCCACTTATTATGTATTGATATATAATTATTTAGGCCAGATTAATGTTACTCTTTAGTTAAAAAGTGTTCATGTAAAAAGATCAGGAGTTGTGTGGAAGGAAATAAAAAGACAACATATATTTTGTCATTATAAAAAAAGTCTAATTGTCCCTGTAATAATTTGCCATATCCAAGCCTTAGAAAATGGTTTTGTATGAACTTTCACATTCACAAACTGAATGTAGAAATAAAATAAAAACATCTGGCCGTCTAATAATGTATATGGCAGTGAGTGGCTATTTATACAGTGTTTGTTGCTCTTTTGAGAGGCTCATTAATGTTGATATGTTAGGGTATTTTAGTGTGTTTTACAGATGGGTGAACAGTGAATGAGTTGCTGCTCAAAAGAGCTGAATAGACATAATAGCTGACGAGGGGCTTGTGTGGCTGCTACACAGCTTTGTACAGGACTAAATACCTCAGCTGTTGAATTTTACATAATTTGAAAATCACAGTAATGGTATTTACTCAAGACTTAAATACAGTACAAACAAAGGAAAGGGCTAAACAGGTATCTAGTGACCACTTATTTCTGTGGGAAGTGTCAGCTTCTGATTCCTGACCTGATGGATATTCAGGGTGTTCCCTGCAGTGTGCATGCCACAAAATGTAAGTGGGAAAATTGCAGATTTAATTTTAAAAAGGCAATGTTAACATCAAGAACAGCAGCTGTCCTTAGGTATGACAGGGGCAAAAATGGCTTCACCTAAGGAGGGCAGCATTGTCTAGGTTGTGGTGCCTTTCAGTCCTCATCCCTGTTGGAAAGGAAACTGCCTGCCATGGGCTGGGGGCAGAGCTTCTCCAGGCTGCCAGTTAGGTACATTACTGCAGTGACTGTCAAGAGACAGGCACTTGATATAAGGCAAACTGTTGTGTGTCACTGTATTTGGAAGGTTTTTTCTAACATTTATAGATAGCAAACCTTGAAACATCAGCTTACAATTAAGAATGTATAAACAAATAAGCTGTTAAGAAAACAAGCTCAGTAGGAATGTTTTTTTGTGCGTATAAATTGAGACAATAGTAGAACTGTGGCATCAAACTGCAGTGGAGATATTTAGAATAGAAGTAAAAACTAGCCCAACCTTTGCATCTTCGTGGTGAGGGGGCAGAAATCTAACAGGCAAAAGGTAATTAATTTAAAATAAAATTGTCTGTACCTTTCTCAAAACTAAGGAGAAAATGGGAGGGCTAAAATAGTACTTTTGGTAGCTAAAATTGGGGGTTAAAAAAACTTTCTCTTCTGATGGTGTCCTTGTCCTTTCATGTCTAGAGATTAAGCATGAGCTTTTGAAAGATGTAGACAACACAATTGTGTGGGTTTTCGATAAGCATATCCAGGAGATCTTCAATTACAGCATGGTACTGAACAGAGAAAAGTAAATGATGTAGTGCCTTTTGGTTAATAGTATATATGGCATTCTAGATAATAAACACCAGTGGCAGATAAATTTCTTATTCTAAATTCAACAGAATTGGGTCGCACTGTTTCTTTTCTTTTTTTTTTTTCCATAGAAACTTTGCAATATGTACCTTGTCTTTCTTCATTTTAATTCACTTCAGATCCTCAGGATCCTTGTGTTTTTGAATTTACCCTTCAACGTAGCATCTAGCTGTCTACAATGTGATAATTTGAGCTACAGATCTGCTCTTTTATAAGGTAGAGGTTATAATTTTTTTAAGCAGTGAGTGATGTAACACCTTGATTCTAGGAAAATGACAGAGGCACTGTGGCTGTGTCGCATAGGCAGGATATTGGCAGGCCCTAATGCCATTTACGGTGCCTGATGCCATTCCTCTCAACTCCAAATCTGAGAAGTAAGTTAGATTTCAAGCACTTGTATTGTGAATGTGTATGTTTTGAATAATGAATGCTGGTGTGTTAAATTGTTTAATACTTCATCTGCAAACTCTGACTTGAAGTAGTTCATATTAATTGCTTGTGTGGACTTAGTTTTCTCTGGACTTACTGATTAAATTTTGTCATGCAACACAGTTGCTTCTTCATTGCTTTCTTAATTTCACAGCTTTTTAATTTTTGTTTCCTTCCCCTCTACAGACATTTATAACTTGCTTTCCTTCTCTCTTTTCTTGCCTGGTCATTTGGGTCTGGCTTTGTGAGATTCTGACCAAAGGATTGCTCTTCTCTTGGCGTTTTCCTTACAGGCCTTTTTGTGGTCTTCCCGTTTCCCAGTGGTTTAGAAAGTGGCATAAACTCCATTACTCGGAAGGTTTCAGACTCCCTCCCACACACATGCGTGTTTCCTGCCTAGTTGAACCATCTCAAGTCTATATTTGGAGACAGAGAGTGTCTTGAGGATAAATGTGTTGGCCATAGTGCTGCAAATATCAAACGAATCCACAGTTTTAAGTATGGGTTAAGACAAGAATTTGGCTAATTAGTTTCAATGTAATTATTAGAAGGCTGTGTCATGAGATAGTTAATCCAGTGAATATGCTTATGTGATCTCAGTTTTATTAGATTTGAAGTCAAAATACATAAGCTGTTCTACTCCTTAGAAGGATTATTTTTTGTGACAGCAATTAGTAGGCTTTAATCAGGTGTACTGAAACAGCAAGACAGGCTCTTCTTGGATTGGCCAGGGGGTGTGTTTTGGAGGAAAACATGAAGGGTTAGTGTTTAACCAAGAGACACTATGGAGAACTGCTATCCTGCTTTGAGCAAAGGAAAGTGCACTTAACCCCTTACTTGGACTTGGATTTCTGAACTCACTTCGCCCTTTGAAACTGGACATCCAAGTGCTGGGTGACTCCCCTGAGGAATGGCACTCCTGGTGTTGCAATCCTCTTCTGCCAGACACCTCAGCCTGAAGCTCTTTTCCAAAGAGACTGCCTGCACTGCCTGCTTCCTGGTGTTACTGCTGCCTCTCACTCTGCCCCTTACGTTGAGGCAGTAGCCTTTGAAGAAGCACCTTTGAATCAGCCACACTGCTGTCCCTGTCCCCAGGGAGAAATTTCGGACGTGCTGGTTCTCTGGTGTTGCTCTTGCTTTCAGTATTTACTGTGATCTCTGACTTGATACACTAGGCGGAGTTGAGGTCTACTTTTGCTCTTTAAGGAGTTCCTGCAGAAAGCCGCTTTTTTTTGTTAAGATCAAGCAAAAAAAATACAGATTTTAATACTACTTGCCATGTAGAGCCCATGGATCAGGAGAGGCCTTTGTTTTGGTACACTCATTGGAACTGAAAGGTGTTGTTTGAATTTTCTATGGAGTGTGAAGACTGGTCAGGTCAGCTGGTTTCTCCTGCCTCAGCACCCTCAGGCACTTGTCTCCCAGCAGTCTGCCATAAGAATCCGCTGACCGTCTCTCAATTCTCTCCACAGCTGCAAAACCCATTAGAATGTTATAGTGCTGACAGGCAGAAATGCTGTAAAAATGCAAATTTTCTTCTGCTGAAGGGCAAGGTGCCAAGAAATGCTTTTCAAAATGTTTCACTGCTGAATAAGGATTTAGGGGAGTTGATATAGCTGGAATGCTGAGTTTTCAGCAGTGGGAGAGGAGCTTATACCATCAGTAAGATCTCTAGTATTTTGGTTCTTCAGTCACCTCAGGACTTTGGTGCAGAGTGTTTGCTTTCTGTACTTTTGGTTTTTTAATAAAGGAATATAATGGGCTAAGAAATATGTTTTGCTCTGTTAGTGCACAAAGAAAGGACTGCTTCATAGGCTCCAAATTGCACCCTCCTCACCTGCCTACATAGGATAACTAGAAGGTCTGTAGAAAAGTCTATGTTAGAAGGGTCAACTTCCTTTCAGCAGATTTTTTCACTACTTGTGACTATTGATACCCTGTAGAGCTGTGGCCAAGCGAAATGCACAAAGTGGTGCCCTCTACTCAGTCAGTAGAGTACTGAGTACTGAGCTGAAGAGATTGTTTAGTTTTTATTTTCAAAGCAAGATTTAATTAAAATAGGATGTAAAAGAAATAGATGTGCTTTGTCCAGATTTTAAAACAGGCTGTGATCAGAACATTTTAAATTGTTTTTTCTTCTTCTCTCAGCTGAAATAATATAATGGCTGCCTAACAGTTGATATTCAGGACTGTTTGGAGGGAAGTTATTTTCTTCACTTAACTAGGGTCTGAAAAAAAGGGAGTTGATTATATTGCTGCTTTTTCCCATTGTAAGAATGTACTTTCTATGGAAACAGAGCAATAATTTCCTCCTCTGCTAGTCCTCCTTTGCCCTGTATGAGCTGTTCAGGTATAATGTGCATGATACATTCTCTGAAATGAAGTCACCTGTATTGATGTGCTGTATCGGTGTTGCTGTATTTCATCTTAGTTTTCAGTTTTACATCAGATGATGCCTAAGAAGGGCAGGTATGATATGGAAAGGGCCCCTTTGCAATCCAGCAACTTATTTTCTCTGAGGATTGTCACTACCATCTTCAGAATCTTTTACACAAGTATAAATAATAAGTAAAAATGATAGCACTTCTGTGTACTTTTTTACAACACTATTGAGTGTTTTGTGAGCATTGCTTAATTCACATGTAGCAAGAAACAATGATCTCAATAGTACATGGATGTAGAATTAATACATATGCTTCAATATTCTCTAATTTTAATCTGAGTAGTTGGGAAAGAGGCATACAAATGTATTTGAAGATTCTCACAAGTTAGTCTGAGAAAAATATGAGTCACACAGAGCTGTCTGCAGCATTCAATGTACAGCGTGGAAGTCCCATTAATAGGAGCAAAATATAAAGACAGAAGAAATTGTATCCTTCCACAGGGGAATGAAACCAAAAAATGTTAAGTGTGGGATGTTTAACACTGTTTGGGAGGCTCAACAGTGTTGGTACGAAAATACTACAAATATGTGCACAAATTACAAAAGAATAGGTTAGCTTTTTTTTATCTCAACAACTAGAGACTTCCTCTTTGTTTTTTAATCCTGTGGTAATCAAAGGCCTATCATCTGGATAATCTGTTGCTGTACCAAACTTATTTATCCTTAAGCTGTGTCTGAGAAACCATACTGCAAGATAGAGAGGTTATCAGTGGGGCTGACTGAAGAGTAATTAGCTGTGTTATTGTATTAAAGTTATATGTATTATCATCACTATTGCCCTGATGTATTTGTGGAATATTTGTGTGTTGCAATAAAAAATTCTTTGATTAAATTTTCACTTGCCCTAATTATATTAACCTAGTCTACTATTAGATAACTAACCCATGTGTGGCAATTCTCAGAAAAAGATAGTTGCAGATTCTTTACAGAAAACTTAGGTTTTAGTTGTTTATGTGATATCTTTCTGTAAATAAACTAGAGCTTTAACTCACAAATTCTGACTTTGTTGTTTCTGGTTATAAGCAAGATGAGCTTATTTGTAAAATCTAACTATGATAAAAGCTTTGAATCAAATTTAAAGACATCTGCAAACAATAAATGGTTTGCTTTTAATTTCTTTGGGAGGCACAGAGATGCAGCGTTTAATCAGTAACAAAAGTCAGAGAGTAAACATTCATTTTCTAAATGCTACCTTTTAAATAGACTAAATTATTTCGTATTGGAAGTAAGTTGTCTTCCTAACCATCTCTTTGTTGTTGTTGTTGCATCTTCTCTTTTCCTCTCCTTTGCTCTCTAGATCCAGCAATCCATCATGATGATGGTATGTACCTTTTTTTCCCCTCTTCCAGGTTTCAGGTAATATAAATTCTTTGAACTCGTACTGTTGCCGATAATGTGGCAATGAAGAGGGACATTTGTTTGACCTATTATTCAAGCTTAATGAACTTTGTATGCATCTCACAATCTATGCTGATTGGCCTTTTATTAGTAATGCCTGCAATGTGGGACACTCATCCTAGACATTAGTTACAGGTTAGGAGTGCAAGATAGCTGGACTGAGAGTGGAAAAACAATAACCTTTGTCTATTCTTCCTTGCTTCCCAGGAAATATTCTGTGTTTGGTTTTGCTCAAGGTCAAAAATAGTGGAAAAGCTTTGAGCTCTCCTATCCATGTCTAAATATTGTTCTACTGTTCAGTGCCAATGTTCTAGAAAGCCAGTGCATGCTGGAAGGTCATTACATTGCATGTACACTGGGCAGCCTTGAAATTCTGTAGAATACCTGATTGCATGAGATGTAGCTCAATGAAAATTGCCCATCTCTATATCGGAAAGAGGAAAGGATAAAGAAAGGATCTTTGCTTATTTTCTGAGGAACATAAGCAGGTTTTTTTATTATTATTTTGATTCGTTAAAAATCCAAGAAGGCTTTTTATTTCTGTTGGTTAAGCAGCTGCAAGTTAACACTTCTAAAGGGAAAGCACTGCTCACCCCACTCTGACTTGGTGTGGTGTTGGACCCGTATTGGTATTGGATGTAAGTAGAAAGGATGGTGATCAACAAGAGCACAACACAGAAATGGAGTAACTGAGTTTTCTATCACGTTGCTAATGAAGAAATCATGGTTGTTTATGTCCCTCTTGTGTCCTTTAATTTAACTGCCAGGCATTTTGCTTCTTTATGAAACTGTTGTCATCTCTTTCCTAAAGTGCTTCTCAAAGCTCCCCTCTGCAGCGTGCCGTGGACAGGAGGGGAGCGTGGCCCTAGCCAGGCAAATGTGCTGCGGTCACTGCTCACACCAACAAAGAGCTGGGGTATCGTGTCTCCATCTGCACCTTCTGGGTGCCCATATTTTGTCTCCAAGTCTCTCTGCTGGAGTATTGCTAGCTGTCTGAGTCTGGAATTACCATGTTTGACTGCACGAACTACTGAGTTGAAAGTTGAAAATACTGCTGCAAGTTGTACTGGAACAAAGAGTTTCTGCTTGGTGTCTCTCATTTGGAGAGAGATTCTGCCTCACAAACTACTTCCACCACCACATTGCCAAATGTTTTGATTCTTTGAAGAGTTAATGTGTTAAATTTACTTTCCCCCCATGCAATTTACCTAATTTTAAATACTTTGCTGCTGCTTTTTATTTTATGACAGTGAAAAGAAGATTTTTAGTAACATATATATCTCATCAAGAACAAAATTCAGTTTAACCTAAAATTTGTATTGTATGCTAAGCATTTGTAATAAATTCAAGACTACTTGGAAGTCTATATTTTTGCATGGCTCTAAAGGAATAACAGAAATTATCACATTTCATTAACCATTCAGTGTGTTTTTAGAAGTGTGTCCCATTTCCAGTGAAAAAGATCCATTTTGAAACAATAGAAAGCATTTTCAAGCTGCTGAAACTTTACTCTGCATTTGAAGACAACAGGAAAAGTGAGTTTCATTATAAATGCCATTATTTTGTGCAAGCAACAAAAGCAAAAAGCTTCTGCTAATGCTTATCCATGTCTTGCTGAAAACTTGCGGCAATTTTCTTTTATTCGTGTGGGTTCACTCATGGTTTTGTTGCTACTTGCAGCACAATAGAAAGCCCAAATTTCAAGTAGTTGATAATTCAACTAGTCAGTTCTTGGAGTTTGTACAAGAAGGTGCTTTGTGGAACACTTCTGGACTGAAGGCATTTTGGCCTGGGAAGGATGTTGCTGTGAGCATGGGAAAGTGGAAAAAAACAAGTCTATGGCCTTGCAGTGGCATTGGAAAGTAGAAGAAAGAAGAAAAACAACTGAGAAATACAAGATGTGTTTTGAGTCTTATCAGCATGAGGAGACATGTGAACTACCTGTCAGAAGATGGTCTAAGAGCCGTGGACCAAAGTGCTTGGCTAACAGAGTGTGACATGTCTCTGCATGGACAGATAAGAAAAAGTATAAAAGAGAAGCCTTCTGTTAATAAAGAGGCTGCTGGCTGTAAATATTCTTTGCCCCAAACCTCTGTGTGTGTGTGTGTATGTCCATTGCCACAGAGCTTTCTGTATGTGACTTCTGGATTTGGGGCCTTGATGGTTTTTGATAGAATAGTTGATGTCTTCTGCTGGGTTTTGCCATTTGTGTTTATTTGTTTGGTTGGGGTTTTTTTTCCCTTTGGAATGCTTGGAAAAGAAGGCACTGGAAAATCCTAGGTCAGTCAGTCAACCAAGTGCAGTCCAATATTGTCCTGATGTCTCACCAACTCAGAATTAAACTATGTGAAAACTGAAAAAAAATCTCCGTTTCTTAACTTCTACAGAGCTTATTGTTTTGGGGGCTGGGTACATGGAGGAGTTGCTCTGATCTTCATTTTAACTGTTTGCGTCTTCTAGTTATTTGACTTCCAGTAGAAAGCTTGCAATCATAGGAAGTATTTGATTTTCATAAATTCTTATTGGGCAGTCTGTTTATGTGATGAGGAGAAGACAGCAATGCATTCTTTTGGCTTTTGAATGCTTTGAAGCTGAAGCAATTTCTTTTTCATGAGTTCATATTGTTATGGCTCACTGATTTATTTCATAGCTATAAGTTATGTGGCTCTTGCTCCTTGTTTTAGTAGCTGAAATGATAAAATATAATAATGAGTACATTTTTTTGTTTCCATATTCAAACAAAGATGGATTTACTTTAGCAATGTGATTCTCATGTATTCCAGTATTCCAGTCCAGAAACTTGAGGGCTGAAAACTTGAGTAAAACTTCCCTCTACATTATGAAATGTAAAAGGTATGTTATTTTAATTAATGAATGTATGACTTCCACCAAAGCTCTCAAAATTACAATTGCAATGCAGATATTAAATACTGCATTAAAATTCAGCAATAAATGAGGGGGATAAGGAAAAAGAACTGTCTAGAAGGTAAAAAGAGTACATAAATGTAAAATAGCGTTACAAAAAAACTACTGAAAATTGCTATTTTATATTGGGAGCAGGGAAATAATTCGTTAGAATGTAAAACTGAAATAATTTTTTTTAAAAAAACAAACTAAACCACTTTTTTTTTTATTTCATTCTAATTTGTCACAAACACTGCACCTAACTTCTGTTACTTAATTTCTTCTTGGTTGGGTGTCGTGTTTTGAAAAAATTATTTATTTGAAAAAATAAATAATATCTTAGAATATTTGGTATTAATTTTATTAAATTATATAAAATCCTTCTTTAGCTTCATGCATTAGGCCTACAGAAAATCTTGCTAAGCATGCTACATTTTCTTTACATCTAGGGGTAAAATTGCTGAGATCTCTTTTAATATTAGCAAACTAGTAATGAACTATATACATAGCAAAATTAATTTTAAATTGTCTCTAAACTGTTTTATTCTGTTTATTCTGAGGTTGTGTAGTATTATGTTATACTCTTAAGTTTTATATTTGATGTGCTGTTCCATTTTGGGGTATCATTATGGGTTTACTTACTGGAATCTGAGCAAGTGTAGGGATGTTCAGTGTCTGTGCCAAGCTGTTGTGGTCCTCTCCTGAGATCATCAGGCAGTTGTGTCTAGATGACAGAAGATGACTTTCATGTCTTTGAAGACCACCTATATTTTTTTTCCTGGAGTCTCTTTGCTATTAAAAGAGTAGTCTTTTTAAAAAAAAAAACAAAGCATATTTGGACAAGATGTGCTCCACTATATCACACTTTTCACAGTACTGTTGAGTCTGATCTCTGCTTTTAGCTTGTTTACATTGATGCTGTAAAGAACAGCGTAACAGGAATAAGCCAAATCCATTTCCAAATATCAGCACCTAGAAGGTCTGTCCTTGAAAGCATGGATGTACCTTGGCAATTTAGAATGAATTTCTGGCTTCTTATGCATTGCTCACTTGCCTTCTGCCTGTTTGGGTTGTGGGGTTTTATTTGGGGTGGAAAGGTGGAGGGGTGTTTGTTTTAGGTCTCTCCTGCTTGCTCTGCTTTTTATTTTGGTAACCTCCATCAGAATCTATCATTTTGTATTTTTGTTTTCATTGATCTTCTTGAATAGACACTTTTGAGCTTCATGTTAACTTTCAGTTTGTTCTTCCAGTAATCAAAGAAGTTTCCCAAAGTTGTAGTTGCTTTCCAGGCACACAGTTTATAGACTGATACCTACATTATTGTGTACTTTTGTAAGGTGAAAAGAACCCTTTCTGTTATAAATAGGCTTCTTGTAAAAATTGTATTTTTCTGTTGGTATTTGAGCTGGTGGCAAATAAAACAGTGATTTTATTAATCTATCTAGTTATTTTTTGAACTCGGACAGAAGGAAAAGAATATAGAGAGTATAAAACAGTAATTTAAATTGTTTACTTCTATGTGTTCTAAGTCACAGAAAGGGTTGTCTTAGTATCCAGGAGCATTTTTTGTCCAGGATAAATTTCCAGAATGAGCTTTCCAAAATCTGGAAAATCAAATAAAGCAGTGAGGATGTGGCAACATAAATTTCTGAAGTTGGTTTGGTGACTTAGTGTATATTTGGAATTCTGTCAGCCAAGACCTGAAGGATTAAGGAAAACTGGAAAAGGAAGTTATGTTCCAACATACCTGGGGAGGAAAGGCAGAAGGATTGATTGCCAGAGACATGGAACTTCATATTGAAAGACTTCTTTTAGGATTGCATCATAAAGTAAAGTATTGATAAGTGATGAATTGACTCAAAAAACCAGCTATTAGGATAGGTTGTGATCAGTTCATCACACATTATCTCTGCCACTTGTTCTTCCTCAGGGGAAGGACTCCTCACACTCTTCTCTGGCTCCAGCATGGGTCCCTCCCACAAGGTTCCTTTCAGGAATGGGCTGCTCCAAGTGTGGTTTCCCTGCAGGGGTCCTAAGTCCTGCCAGCAAACCTGCTCCACCATGGGGCTGCTCTTTCCATGGGTGCACAGGTCCTGCCATGAGCCTGCTCCAG
Organism: Dendrocincla fuliginosa; assembly: GCA_035047845.1. NCBI lineage: Eukaryota > Metazoa > Chordata > Aves > Passeriformes > Dendrocolaptidae > Dendrocincla > Dendrocincla fuliginosa. The sequence continues at coordinate 37,853,914 of JAWWMO010000121.1, forward strand.
TTCCCACAGGGCAACAGCCTCCTTTGGGCACCTCCACTTGCTTTGGTGTGAGGTCCTCTGCACGTGGATCTCAGCTCCCCTGGGGACCTCCGTGGGCTGCAGGGGAACCTTAATTCCGGTGCCTAGAGCACCTCCTGCCCCTCATTCTCCACTGATCTTGGTGTCTGCAGGTCTGTTTCACATATTCTCACTCCTCTCTCTGGCAGCAGTAATTTTTCCCCTTCTTAACTATGTTGGACTGAGGGGCTTGGCCAGTAGTGGGTCTGTCTTGCAGCCGGCTGGCACTGGCTCTTTGGGACATAGGGGGAACTTCTAGTACCTTCTCACAGAAGCCACCCCAGTAGCCCCCTGCTACCAAAACCTTGCCATGCAAAACTGATATTGTTATAGCAGCATCATGTTGTTTTAAAAATTATTTTGAGAACTCTAAATGGCTTGTGATAGTTCTATCCTCTCACTTTGACTTATTGTAACATTTGCTAAAATTGACCTCCTTTGAAAACTCACATAAGTATCCCAAATCACACCTTGTGTACTGAAATGCAAATTTTGCAGAAATTAAAACCTGAAATTTGGAACATATTGTGTTGGAATTATTTTTTTGTTAAAAATCTGTTAAAAATTACTCCAATAAGGATTATACCCCAACCAGGCAAGGGTTCTTCTATTCTGCATATCTAACACAGCTACCTTTTCAGCAGTTACCCATCCTGTCCTTCAGCAAAATTGGGTTTCACAATTAAAATATTCCTGTGGGTAATTACTGATCTGAGAGATATGCTCAGAGAGAACCATTCAGAGCTTACTCTGCTGAGCTCATAACCTTACCAGATGAGTATGTTGGTGCCATCCTATACAGAGTGAGAAGCAGATGGAAAGCAGAAGACCTGAGCTATAAGCTTTTCTTTGTTTCTTCTCTTTCAGACGAGTATCTTAATCACCATATCAGAGACATGGCCAGGTGTGTGTATCGTGTTTTTTGTGCTGTCTGTGAAAACTGTAGGAAATAGTGCAGTTTGTAGAAGCCACAGAATGACCAACTGTAAAGAGAAAGCATGTGATTTATTAAATTTTTGTGTGCCCACTGATGAGACTAGTCCCAGTGGATCCTGTCTCTTATGGCAGATCTCAAACAGCCTCAAATGGTGCTTTTTCTACAGTACTTTTGATCATCATTTAAACTAGGCTGTTAAAAGCATTCACTTGTAGTGTTCATTCCTTGCAAATGAAACATTTGTGATCCTTCTGCATGCTAATTATTTATTCCTTTTTCATATGCATAAACTCATGAGGCACATAAAATTGCTGGGCCAGAATTAACTAAAGTTGAGTATTAATGAGATCAAACAGACAGTTAATGGATTTAAAAAGTGAACTACAGTAGAATCCCCTATGTATAGTCTTTTTTGGAAGTTATTTAAAATGGATATGTTAGAGCTAAGTTCTGTTCCAACTGAGGTGTTAGGAATTCTGTTATTCACTTTAGGGAGTCTAGATTTTAATTTGTTTTGCTTCACTACAGTCCACCATCTGCCTCCTCAGGTGAGAGAGATCTGTGAGAGGTGAGACACATGAGAGATCTGTGAACAGTTTCCATAAACAGTTGGCTTGCACCTGGGAGGGCAAGAGGAAACAATTTTTGAGAAGGTTTTACTTGCCAGTGGATAAATAGGCGAGACAAAGGGCTGATACTTCATTACTGCTTTTCCTTCTCCCATCATCATTGTTATAAACCTTTTTAGAGTCTCTTGTTCTCTGTAGCTTTGTCTCCATTTCTGTCTTTGGAGCGTCAGTAAGGAGGGCTTTGTTTTGAAGGTACTGTGCAAGTCGTCAGTCATTTGTGTTACTTGTTGGAAGGCACTGGGGCCAAGGGACAGAGATATACTTTAAGACATCTTTCATGCTGTAGCATCTCCATTGATATGCACAGTTTGGTTAAAAAAAAATAAGTCATCAGAATTCTTTCTTCAGGAGAAATATTATTAAAACACTTAAAATCAGTGGTAACTAAAGTACCCGTCCACAGAAAAAAACTTCTCCACTCCTTCTCATCACTGAGTTTTCTCTGGTTCTTGGGACAGAGATATGAAACCTTCAGATCAATATGCTCTTTGCAAAACATCTTCCTCCTCTGGTAGTGGTAGACCAGGGAAGTGATTTTGAAAGATTGTGTGGTAGGAATATACTCTCAGTCGTAGGGGTTTATTTAAAGTCCAGATGTTTCTACTAGTAAGGCTTAGGAACAATAAATTAATCCAATGGTAGCCTGTTGGTTTTATCTGTCCTTGAATCTATCTATCTTGACATAGTCCTAATATGGTCTGTAAAAAATTATTGTCCAGAATATCCCAGAATCACAGAGTAATTAGGGTTGGAAGGGACCTCTGGAGATCTAGAATATGTTAGATGTTGCACAAAAACTAGACATGACACAATCTGGACCTTAAAGAACTTAGTTTGAACTTGTAAGATTGTTATTTGTAATAAGCTTTCATTATATCTCCAAGGTATCCACCAGAGCTATTCTGCTAGAGTGAATTGAGCTCCTGAGAAGATTGGCATGGAGCAAAGCAATTTCTATTTCAAAATGTTGAGTTTTCATCAGGTGCTTCTGTTTTGCGTGGGAAAATAAAATTTTGTCAATATAGACAATCTTTATTCTTTGAGTAAGCCTGAATAAATTGTTTACCGTAAGATGCTGTAGAACACAGTTTATGGTAAGTATTAGAAACAGAAAAGGAAAAGAATGAGTGGTAGTTCAGCCTATATGGGTACAGTAGGCAGTCCTAATATGAACTCACCTTTAGTTAGTTTAACTGAGAAACTATAGGCCCAGAAAATACAGGAAATGGCAAAGTGAAATAATACTGGGGGGTTTTTTTGGTAGAAAAAAAGAATAACCTGAGTAATGAGTAACCAGTGAATGTGAGATTTTTTTCCTTTTTTCTATCAAGACAAGATGGCTTCATATCCAGTCAGTATAAACAATATAAAACAATAGGACATTTTGTGTTTCTCTGTCCTTGAACCTATTTTTATGTAGAGATTTCTAGCTGCAAATGTCCAAATTAATTTATAAACACAGCTGTTGCATTGGAGTACATTAGGGAGTATTCCTGCTTTAGTACTTATTGTTCCTGTTGAATTTCCTTTGAAGTGAGCTTTGCTTTTGGTTTTATGTATGTACCTTTCTTGTCTTACAATTGGTCTTATTCTATGCTAATTCAACTAATCATTTACATACATCTCCTTGACTGTAGCAAGTGAATTTTCCACATCCCATCTGTATTGCTTTAATTTACTGATTATAATTTGCTCATTATAATTTATGATTCAGTCAAGAAAAATTCTTTTCACCTGTTGTGATGAAAGCCTCTTTGGAATAGGTCGTTTGATGTTTTATGCTTTCCCAGGTAGGGTTTGTAAGTTGTCATACCCTCTGCTTAAAAGAAGAAAGATCTCAGACTGTAAATTTTACTTCAGTAAATTTTACCTCTTAGCACAGAGGTGTTGCAAAGAGGACCCTTGATTTTGTAAAAGATACCTTGTACCAGACTAATGTATTTCTGCTAATAGTGTAATTGTAAGACAGTAGATCTACTCTGTATCAGTCTGAGCAAACCATTTGGTGGATGAGAAATTACACAAGTGAAAGGCAGCAGTGGGTACTATAAAATCATGAACATCGAGTGTACAGCAGTGTTTTTTGAGAATCACTGATCATCAAGATCAATGCTATTTCTTATTCTAAGTGGTGTACTTTGTGCTCAAAATCTAGTTTGAGAAATATTGTGACTGTTAAAAAGAACCTGGGAATTCTGCAGAATAGGGCAATATCATAGGAGACAAGGGGTGATTTTTGGCCTGGAGTTACAGAAATGTTGCTTAATACTGCAAAGCACAAAATCATTCATTTGCAGTTTAAAAGCAAGAATGGGTGCTACAAATGAACTGAAGGAGCATGGGTATTAGAGCAGGCCATCTTTACTGTTGGCCTAGGCTCTTTGACTTGTCATAGAATAGGATTAAATGAAAAGCTTTATTAGATATCTCAGGTTGCTCTTCATTTGAAATCAGTGTAAAAATATCACTAACCTTTATCATTGAATCACTCCATTGTGAGAGTGGTCAAATATGAAAACAGGCAGCCAGAGATGATTGTGTAATCTCTTTCCTTGGAAACACTCAAAACTTCACCAGACAAAGCAACCTGATCTAAGTGGACCTGTTCGGAGCAGGAGGTTAGATTAGATGACCTCCAGGGGTATCATCTAACCTGAATTTTTTGATAATACTGTCTTTTGTTTTGTTTGCTGGAATGGCAATTGGAGTTCCTTATTCCCTTCTGCTGTGGTGCTCTTCCTTAGAGTCATGGGAGCTTTTTATGTCCTCTTCTCAGAGGAGTATCTGCCTTCCCTAGGATTCAGTATGACACAGGTGATTCTGGCAATCGCTGATCTCCTTGCTAAGAATTAATCCTGGATCTTTCAGGAGAATTTCTTCAAGTTTGTTTTTTTTATTTCTACAGATACCATCATGCAATTTCTTATCAGAGACTGGGTTAACATCTCAAAATTGTTCTTTGCAGACTTTCTGTATTTTCACCTTCTTTTTGTCATCTCTACTTAACAACATTTCTCATGTTTCATTTTTCACAGAGTTTATCACTCTTAAGGTCTACAGTTAGTCTGATCTTGAATTAGTTGAAACTAATAATAAAACATCCTCAGAAGCAACTTTGAGAGAATAAAGCTACCTCAACTTCAGTTGTTTTGTTGGAATTTGTTACTTAGAGTTTTAGAAAAGGGTGTAATAAGATTTTTTTCCTATGCCCATAACACATTTCAGCAGTCCTCTGGCTTTTAATTGGTCTGTTTCTTCAGCTTTGGTATATTTTTACTTTATTTTACTCTTTGAACTTCACAAATTGCAACAGTCATACAGAGGCAGGGAATGACAGAGGTCTGGTTTAGTCAGTTTTCTGACAAATATGTGACTAAAGTAACAGCTGACTGTAGAGCCTCCTAAAGTTACATTTCCCTACAGAGATCATTGGAATTAAATTTGAACAAGAAGATGCATGATCTGAAGGCAGAAAATAACTGAGTGATGGAAAAATGCCCTTTTCTCAAACTGGGAATGGAAAAACACTTTAAAATTTGTGAGGCTATAATGAATCTTAAATGTATCTTTTGGTTTCTCACGGGACTGTAAGTACCATTTTTGTTAACAGTTTGATTTTTGTCACTCACAAGCATCAGTCCAACTGCAATTTTACTAGATTTTCCATCTTTACACTCTTTAAGGGAAACAGTTCCTTAGGGAAACTAATAAAAAAGGACGGAATTGCTTAGAGATAGATGCAATATTATTTACATCAGGCAAGACATAACTAGAAGTGCCACATATTTAATGCCATTTTGAAAGGCACAGCTATGTTTTAATCTGGAATACTATATGTATGTATGTGACCATCAGTAATCAAGAAAGTTGAACTCCTGCTTAGTAGAAAGTTCTAGAAATGAAGTCACTTTAATAAAAAAGACGCTCAAGGCACTTGACTGTGCAGGGTGAGAGCTAAAAATGGATATTATTGTCATCCATGAAAATACAACAGGAGAGATAAATTACAGGGTGGGATCTGGCTTATTGAGGATAAAGGATAAAGCAGGTAAAAGGATATGAAATGAAGCAGGTTTCTGCCTATGAAAGCAGTAGGATAAAAAATATTCCAATATGACAAGTGGTGGTAAAAGCCTTTCCTTGTCCTATTATCTTCTCATTATCTGGATAATTTAAGAATAAAAGCATATGAAACATTGCCTAAAGTAACAGGGAGAGAGATGATCACCCAGGAAACCTTTTCCATTTGAGTTTGGAACTTGTACTTACTCACCATCCATGGTTTACATTTTTAAAGCAATGTATCTGGTTTTCT
>JAWWMO010000121.1:37859951-37929016 GCA_035047845.1 Dendrocincla fuliginosa
TAAAAATCCCATATGCAAAAAACTCTCACCCAAAAGCCGAATTAGACTTGCATGAGACCTCTGATGTAAAAAGTCTGAGTGATGACAATTTAGGTAGAAGTACTTAAAAGTATGTCCCTGGAAAATGTGTATTGCCAGTGGAATTTTTCAGAGGCCCATGCTGCTACTTCTTAATGCAGTAATTCCTAAGAATTTAGCAAAGATGAATCCTACTGTGTCACTACTGCTTGAATAACAAACAAGGCTTTCAGTCTACTTGGGCAAATCAGATATGGTGGAGAAACAGGACAGAATGCACAGATTTAATAACAGTACTATGATTTCTGCCAGTTAATTTGGAAGAAATTTATTGAGAGGAAGACTAACCAGAAGGGAAAAAAACAAAAGAGGTCATCTAGGATGTAATGCACAGAAGAGGGATGCAAGGGGAGGAGGAGCCAGGGAAATGGAAGAGTTCAAATTAGGGAATAACTAGAGCAAAAGGTGGTTGGGAAAGAAAGATGACACATGGTTGGAGCAAGATTTTCTGATGTGGAAAATGCCCAGGAGAAAATACAAGAGTAGGCCTATTGTCTTTAGAAAGCCCAGTGATCCCCACACAAGGACTCCTCTTTGGCTTCTTAGCATTTCTTTTCGCAAGAGCAAGAAAAAAATTTCACAATAATGAACTGTTCATTCAAAAGGATGCATTTTGAGCACTTACCAGCAAAGTTTAAATTTCATTATATAAAACATCATCACGGTGAAGGGTAACCGGAATTTGTTCCCTATCACAATGTGCTCCACAATGAGCTGGAATAAATTAATAAGCATTTAGGAAAAAAATTAAGGAAATTATGAGAAATAAGGGAACTAAAGAATGAAGTTGTGGTGGTCGTAAAGAATATTGTTATGCTACTTGAAGTTTGCCAGAGCAGATATGAGCTCTTGAAGTGCTGTTGTGACCCCAAACAAATTTCAGTCTTATGCAAATGTTGATACAACATTCTTCTTTGTCGATGTATTTTTTTTAATAAGATCAAAATGCAAGCTGTTTTCCCTCTGTTGCTTTTAAACACTATTGTGAAATCACAGTCTAAAAGGAAGTTATTTTGGCACATGATAAGGTGATGAAAAGTTTTGTAGCAGTTTTAGACATGACAAGGACAGAGGTGTACCACAACCAAATCTTAGAGGTTCTTGTCATGATTTGTCATACCCTAACAATAGCCTAATGGAAGTGTCTTACAGAAATATATATGAGGAACAGATGGCAGTTTTGCAGTTTCTGTTCTTAGTCTGTGTCCATTAAATAGATTTCACACATATCCCTGAGGCTTCTGTAGGTTGTGCATAAAGAGAGCCAGGAGCGGAACACTGCAACATTTAACCTCTGTATTGTGCCTTCTTGAGTGTGAAATTCAGCTATACCATGCTCTGAAATGAATGATGATTAGTGTCTGGAGATACTTTTGCTTTCTTTGATGTAAAAGTGTCTCAGTGTTTCATTTGAGAAAAATTCTTGATTGTTCAGTAAAATAAGATTTATTTAAACCATAAGATATTTTTTCTGACCAAAATGTAGGAATTATTCCATTAAAAAAGGATGCAAATCAGGGCCCTGACAGCAAGCAGAGAATTGGAGGAATCTAGAAATGTAGTGTATGATGCCTTTTCTATTGATTATGAATTTTGAAATGAGAACTTCTATCAGAGTACAGTGAGAGTCAGATGATGAATATGCCAATTTTGTTCAGACGTCTTTTTGACACCTCTAGTGGCCTTATCAAACAATCCAGACAAACTTTTGCATTAGGATGCTTAGTAAATGTGTGTATCTCAGTGCTGAACTTTTAAGTATCGTATGAGACTTGTGGTACGTTTTGGTTCTGCTTACTGTTAGACAGCACAGGGGGGCTTCAAGGGCTGCTGACACAGGCTGGATTTAGACATGGATGATCAGATGCTCATCAGTTCTTGCAAGATTTCTCTGAAATTAAATAAGACACCTGAGTGTTTCCTAAAATGAAACTCTATTCTGTCACTTGGGAATCCAGATGTAGGTGTCACTGTTGCAGCCCTTTCCTCTAGCAATTAATTATTTCCTCTCAGAATAAGGCACTAATTCTCACAAATGAAAATGGGAAAGCTGGGACCATAAAGTGTAGGGTTTTCTTTGGAATAGTGTAGTGGTTTCTAGGTCAAACTAGTCTTAATTAAGGCTGTGGTTAATCTGTTGTTAATTTCAGATATTAAGCTGGGTTCTTTTTTCTTCATGGACTGAATTCATATGCAAATTTGAAATTAAGAATCTCTATTATAAAACTTTTAACTTTGTTATGTTTTACACTTGTCTTTATTAAGTGTAAGCATACTTGTTTCTCGTTTGATGACTTGGCTGCTCAGCTTCAAAATGTATTTTTCCTTAGCTGGTGTCAAAAAAATTCTATCCCAATCATAAGCAACGGGATATTTAGAATTAATCCTATGATTATTCCATAGAGCATTTATGTGTTCTGACATACTAGGTCTTTATCTGTTTGGTCTGTGTGTATATAAATGATTACAGAAGGTATAAAAAAGAGGATAAATTGTTCTGAAAATTTAGGAACTGTGACTATACTGGACTTAACATAGCATTGTGAAGCAGAAAGTTATGGTAAAATGTTTTCATTTTGTTTATTCTCAATGTTTGCATTTAATTCTGGAAGAATTAGATTTGTATGTTCAGGACCTGTGAAATGTTGTCTTTGCTGAATTGCTGAGAAGTTACAGACTGAAGTCTAGAGGACCAAACTCCACATCCTCTCTGTCCAGTAAATTAAAGTCAATTCAGTAAATTAAAGATTTCTTTGGTCCTCTGCATTCTTATGATGATAATTCTACTAGGTTGAGAGATTTCAGAGTCTCAGCTGATGATACATGTTAGTGATTACTCATTGTCAACTGTATTTCGCTCATATATGTTGACTTTAGGAATCAGTTAAATTAATTATCTTTTGAAATAGCTTCAAAATATCTAAGTTATCTAGGTATTTTCAAACAGGTGTGCTAATGTAATGGTTCAGGAATAACATAATAACGTTAGAAACCTAAATCAAAGAACCTGAAACAGAACCACACATTATATTATGCCAAAAGGGTCTTTACACATATTCTGTCTGTCCCCTTCCATTAGATTCTATTTTTTATTATTCTTCTATGAGGGATTTGTTATCGAGTCTTAATGACACTAAATAGTTTTATACAGTGGAATCAACAATCTTCATTTCAGCATCCTATTTAGGGAGCAAGTGGGCAGTTGATAAGATTATTTTGTTATGCACCTGGATATGTAAAGGTGTAGGAAGAAGATCAGTATTGAGCTGGACTGACCTGCATAATTCATGAAAAATCCTAAGTCTGCATAAAGCACATGAGAAATCCTAAGAAAATCAATAAGGGTACTTAAAGGCTCAGTGCTCATTGCACTTTATGTTTTTTTGAACTGAGGCAAGTATCAGTCATGTCAGTAAAATAAATGAAGATCTTTAGTGTTTGCTATTTATTCTTTCTTGTGCTCCTTCTTCATTTGATATTTTATATGACTGCTCTCTTTGTTCCATTTTTAAAATGATCCTGCCTGGCTAGATTGAGTTTTTGACTAAGATTCAGATTTGCTTTGACACGGTAGAAATAGTGTCCCTGGTAGGGTGAAGTGACACTGTGAAACATCTGGTCAATTCTTTCCCTCTTGGATGCAGTTTTGCCTTTGAGAACTGAGAGCTGCATCTGAAATGCAAGTATGAAAGCTTCATTTTATCAGCTAAAATAGGTTTAATTAGAAATCGTTCAGAGGTTTAAACAAATCTTAGATGACTTGTGAATTTGTATAATGGGTCCTTCTTTTGAAACTTACGTGCTTATGGTGTGTTACAACACAAATAATGTCACTTGTCACTTGAGGGAAGTTAGAACAGTAGAATTTTATTATTGGTGCATTCTTTCTGAAGATGATGGTATGAGAGAGGGAGAACCATCTTTTTCTTACCTAAGAATCCTTGGGGCAGTTCAAAGAGAAGAGGTATTCTTGGTGTGCTTCTAGCTATTTATTCTGGAAAATTAAGTCTAATCTTGAACAGTAAAAACTAGTATTGTTCCACTGACATAAGTGCTGATTGAAAATCTTATTTTTTTATACTGTACCACCCAGGAATCTGGCACATGAAATCTGCCAAGCTTAATGGATGTATTGTGCCTGTCTGCATGCTGTATTTGGCTTGAAGACATCGTGATGAGTGGGCACAAAAACAATTATGTGGGCACAGTGATTTCCAAGTTGATTACAGAAAATAAAAAAAAGGCCTAAGTGGTAGGAGTTAATATGTTTTGGACTACAGTTAACATACTTCAATTGTTTGTGTGGGCTGCTAAGAAAAAGTGAAAGGAGACTAAGTGCAAAGAAGAGGTGACCACAGAAAGGGAAAGATGAAAGGCAACATCTAATTATAGGCATTAGTTGAAGTGCTTAAGGCTGAAGTTCAGTGAACACTTGAAGTTGTCAGGGCTGTTCACTCCCACTCTTGTGCCACAGCCACCTTCTGCAGCTGCATGTTAAACAGGATCAGGCCACTCACTTGGCTGAAAGGGCTTGTGTCTTCTGAGTCCTGTCACAGATGGTATTCACAAAATTTAGGCCACTGTTTAGGAGATCTGTCACAATGTTTGAAGTAGGTGCAGGACAGCTTAACTGGCTCTAGCTACATGTTACTTAGCAAAACATCTGCATCTCCTGTGTTTGTAGTGTAAAATGCTGTGACCCTTTCTTATGTCAGGCTGCCCTAGTGCCACACCAGCCCACATGAGCAGTGTGAGTGAGGAGTCGCTGACTGATGATGAGCAGAAGCCCAGGACCAGCATGTTGTCCTTGGCTTAAGGAAGCATAGCTAGAAGGAATGCTGCTTTGCTGTACCCTCAAGCCATAACTCTTATTTCATTATATGCTCCAATACAACAGCTGGAGCTGAGAAGGTTGAACAGCTGGTGGCTGAGAAGCTACAGAGGTGTTCTTGGCCAGCATGACAGCTAATGAGTAGATCTGAGGGAGGAGAGTGGTAGGAATGATGTGAGGGAGGATGATGTGGAGGGCTTGAAGGTGATGGTGAAAGCCTTAATTAAAATTAAATGTCAAAGGCTTTGCTCAGCTTTCATTTATTTATTGTCTCATACAAATAATTGTAGTGTTTTCTTTCCATGTTTCTTCCCTTTAATGATGAGTAAATTCAGGTGATGTAGAGATGCTCAAGTATGTATTACCTGGACTTTAGTGGATAACTCTGGGTTGAGACAAACTGGAGTGAATAATGTTCTAAAGTTTGTCATTTTAATATGGTGTGAGGTGTGAATCATCAAAAAAACTTCCCTTTTATACGAGTATAATCATTACAGCTAAACTTTCCAACAGAGCTATAAATTTTGTCACTAGCCCCAAGTTTGTTCAAGAGACACACAAATAGCATCTCCCTATTTTCACTGTCCTAGCCCTTTTGATACTCTAATTAACCCACAGGCTAGGTTAAGAGTCTCTGTTTCCTTTAGAGAAAGAAATTGGTGTGAGATCAGAAACAAATCTTCTTGCTTTTTGACCAAAGAACCATCAAAGATGAAGAAGAATCCTTAACTGGGCACAGAATTCCCTTGGAATTGCTAAATGTATGTCTTGTATCTGAGCTCAGAAGAGTCTTATTATTGAGGTCACGGTCTATTCTTTGGGAGGTGTTAAATACCATACTATTTGCCACATTTCTGTTAGCTAAGAGGAGTTTGAATCTCAGCTCTGACCTTCATTTCTTTCTCTAATTTCACAGAGATCATGTCACATTACTTTCAGGTTTCTCAGTCTGTGTGACGTAGTTTTGAGAATATTCATCTGTAAAACTAAAGAGACTAGCCTGTGTTGGTATTAGCAGATGAAATAGAGCACCGGGAAATCAGAGAAGGGAAGGACATCTCGTTCAACAGGTGTAAGGTTATCTGCTAATGATTTTGCACATAGGAAAAATCTGTTTTAATCACCATGGTACATTTGTTCTGTTTTGCTTTGTTAATATGCCATTTTTGCAGAATAAATTATGTCACCATGTCTAACCTTCCTCAAGATCTGTGAATGACATTCTCTCCTGGAAGTTCTTTTATTGCTATATTTGAAAAACCTCTTTGTGGATCATATTGGAACAAAAGTGAAAGCTAAAATTAGCTTTTATTGATGGAATTGGAGCTTGCAAACTTAAATTTTTGCACAGAAGTTTTAACAAAACTTGTCTTGACTAAGCACTGGAACTTTGTTATTGTGCCAAGGAAAAAGGGAAGATTAATAAAGGCACAATTGCTTAGTGTAAATACTTGGTTCTTGATGTTTTGGGGGAAGGGGGTTTTGTTTGCTTGTTTTGTTGGGGTTTTTGAATTTGTTTGTTTTGCTAAAGAACAAGAAGTAGAATCATAGAATATACTGAGTTGGAAGGGACCCATCAGGATCATTGAGTCCAACTCCCAGCCCTCTACAGGACATCCCAAGAGTCACACCAGGTACCTGAAAGCTGTTGTCCAAATGCTTCTTGAACTTGGACAGGCTTGGTGCTGTGACCACGTCCCTGTGTTTACTATTTGGTTCAACAGAAGACTAGGAAATACATTACCACATAATATATGTTCTAAATAACTGTTTTGCTAACTGGAATGCATTTGGCTTCTGCTGGATAATCAAACCCAAATTATAAAATGGCAGGAGCATGCCTTATTTAGTGCTGGTGCTGTAGCCTGCTGAATGCTACACAGATTTAAAAGTTGGGAGCTGTTCTCCTAGTGAAGAGCAAGTTTATTCCAATAGTCAGGATAACCTTCCTTACCAAGAGGCACCTTATCCTTGACAAGGGCCCTTTTAAGAGGGAACTGAACTCCTTTTTTCCCACTAAATTTGCCTTGCAACTTTCTTTGAGTAAGTAAATGGTTTTAACCCATGGAACAAGAGGAAGAGCCCAACTTCTATGCATATCCTGGTGGTATCTGTACCAAAATGATAGCGCAATGTATATAGCAACGACCCACAACTACAGCTCTTCCAGTTTAATGTATAGATTCCGGTGACTTCTGGAATCAGGGTTTGTAATATGTAGATACAGTATTTTGCCCCACTTCAGACCTAAGTAACGTGAAGTCAGAAATACACATGTATGTGTCTGGCAGGATCAGGTCCCTAATCTCATATATGATCGGTTGTAGACTTGGAGATATTGGAGGTATGCCTAACTGGACAGTTTCCTGATCTACCTGCTGTCAGCGAGCCTCCTTTGACAAGGAGGATTGAGCTACATGATCTCCAGATCATCTCAGTCCTTCTGTGACAGTGTTACCTTTTTGGCAGCTTTCAACCTGCCAAAGATATAGGAAAAATGGAAGTTAAGCTAATGCTTTCCAGTGAGACACCAGTTCAGTAGGAAACAAACACTACTAAAAGCCACTGGAAGTGACAGTGACAGATTCAATACTATCAGTTATTTTGTGGGCTCATGTGGATTCATTTGCATACATTCCACCAGAAAATACTGTGTGTATCAGGCAACATTCTAATGTTTAGAAATTTTGGCCAGAACTTGTGTCAAGAGAGTGATGTACACTTTTGAATTTTATCTAAATCAGAACTACATTTGACAGATTATTTTATTTTTGAACAATCATTTGATATGAAGAATGTCTTTGAAGAATATTCAGAATAACTCCTGTCTCTTCACGTTTGGGTAGGAGGTGGAAAATGTAGGAAAGATGTGGATTCATTTCTCATCTTTGCCACTGGATTATTGAGGGAGATTTTATGTCCTTGTAGAGATCACTTTTTCTTCAGAGCTTCAATTTCTTACTCTTTGAAGGTGGCCATCCTACAGCTCTCCACAAAATTCTTCTGGAAACATGGACATCCTAAGAGCTGCAATATGACTAGGCTTTTAGGGAAATCTAACAAAAGTTTTATTAAGGTCTGTAACAGGATTATATGCAGCAGGAATAAGCCTAAATCCTTCAGTCTTAGAGTAAAATATATTTAAATGTGTTAAAAAGGGCACTAAATTTTTAGAGCACTAGTTATTTCAAAAAGTTTGTAAACAACATAGATAGAATGTTTTAGAATAAAGTATCCTTAAAGACATTAAAAAAAATCAAGTTGTGTTTTTAACATTTTTCACTTTATTTGCTGGTGTTACAACTCCATTACTTTAATGTAGGTAAGTTTATTGTTAATACATAGAAGAGTGTTCCAGCTAAGTTGTAGAGAGCATCATTGTTAATTGCAGCTCAGTGATATGTATGTTGTTGGGAAATGTTGTATGATTTTAGGGAACAAGAGAACATACTTAAATGGTTAATGAAAAGAAGAGCTATGCCTGTTCTAGTTTGATGGGAGATTTTTTGCCAGGCCAGGGGATTAAGAGTTTGATAATGACCACAAGTTTATCACAATTCTTGCCGGGTTTTCTTTACATTGTTTAAGAGTACTAATCTTCAGTCTTTTAATGGGCTCACTTCACAAACAGGCTTGATATTTTGAAATAGCTGTAAAAGATCCCATGTGAACCCTATAGGGTCAACTGAATTAATAGAACATACTCCACTAATCTGTTTTTCTAAGAGTCAAAACATGTACAATTCTCTTTTAGACTAGGATTTTGTAATAACGCTTTATTTAAAGTTTACAAATTTTATTCCTGTTGCTGCAGTTAGTAATTAATGCCATTAATAAGTGCAAAACCAGCGTGGAAATGCTTGATGTATTTGGATACAATGAAGAGGAGTATTCTTCAAATTGCTGCTACAGCTTTCCTATATCTGGTTTGAATGATCCACAGTACAAGTGGCAGATGTTGGGGACACTTATAAAAGAGTCACTTGGATAAGCTGAAAATTTAATCTCTTTACCTAAAGACAGAATTGGGGAGCTTGTTTGAATTGCATTTATGTTTAAAACTCCTCTGTTGAGTGTAGAGAGAAGCTTTACCTGCAGCAATTTAAGAATTCTAGGAGTATGCTGATTGAAACACATCAATCCCCTGAAGCAGAGGAGTGTATTTTTAAATGTCAGTTTACTACAATGTTTGTTTCACTTCTGGGATGTGATTATATCCATATAAATGTATGGTCGTCTAATTTGCAAATGTTTTGAATACTATAGACAGTAAGATCAAAGAGCTTTCCAGAAAGAACAGGAAATTAGAAGGGCATAATTTATTTTTTAGCCACTGGATCCGAGTTAGAGCCTTACACAGGTAAAAGCAGAAAAATTAGGTAGCTTAGAGGAGTTGGAAAGGGAGAATTCCTGTGTAGAGACTGCAATATAATAAAATGTCAGCTATAAAAACAAATCTGTGAGAATGCCAGGGAGTTTACATCTTGCCACATTCCTTAGACAGAAGAAACTCAATGCAGAGATGAAATGGCAAAGCAAGAAGAGATCGTTTCATTCTTCCCGTCCTCACTTCAAGGACTGATTCCCACTTAACTGTGTTGAAAGAAGCAAGCTTTTCCATGTTTAAGCTAATTTTGCAGAGCTTCTGAAGCTTAATTGGCTTTGCTGCGTTACCAGTAGGTCATTTCTGCACTTTGTTGTTTTGGGAAGTGTGGTGCGTGACAGTCAGCAACTTCTGAGCAAGTTGTGGGTGACACACTGCTGAAAGCCTCTGGGAGCAGCTGTTGAACCACAGGCCCAAAAACTGACATTCTTTAAAATTTGGAACTCTTTAATATAGAAAAGTGCCTTTGTTAAGTGGTTATTTTTTCCTTATCTATTCTCAGGGTTGCTCTTGTGGAAAATATTCCTGAAGGGATCAACTATTCAGACAGTGCACCATCCCATTTGTCTCTTTTCCAAGGCTGGATGAATTTGCTTAATATGGCTGAAAAGTCTGTTGACATAGTATCTTCCCAGTGGGACCTCAATCACAGTCATCCATCAGCATGCCAGGTATGTTCTAGCCTAACAAAGGAGTGGGGCTTCAACAGTCTGTTCTTGTTGTTACACTGTTCGTTTTATAGAACTACAACCCAGTAGCACACCTATTTGTTTGGGTAGTCTAAAATATCATTTTTTATGGGGATTTTCCTGCCAATACAATTAGCTTTCTGAGAGTGGTGGTATGTTTGGACTAGATAACATTCAACACATTCTCTTATCACTTCCATCTTAGGAAAATATGTAATTGTGTAATCTTAGGAAAGCTGCCAAATTATACCTATATTAGCACATCCATATTTGGGAATATTCATAAATATATACAGTTATTTTCTGTTTGATAGGACTGATGAAATAAAAGAGCAAGCATGTGATTAATTCTGCGGCCAAATAGATGGATAGAATTACACTTATAAAGAACAAGCATCAGATGATTCATAGCTTTTCAAAATTAATCTTGGGAGGCAGCGGTGTTCAAGACTTCTGCAATTAAGAACAATAGGAAAAATCATAAATCATAGTGAATAAGACAGACATGCTTTACAATTATGCTGTGCCAACAAAAATTTTATTCTTGAGAGCAATCCTCACAGAAATGTGGTTAGGGCAGGTTTCCATTTAGTGTCACTTGTGAAACTAAGATATCAAAGAATTGAAAGGCTGAGAGTATCTTCCCTTTTCCACTAAATAGATTCTTAGCTGAAAGAAGAAACTCAGCTGACATGAAATGGGGTTCAAATGACAGCCGGGCAACTGTAATGAATCAACGCTATTATACTATGTCATAAACTCTTGGCTTCCCTCTCTACTTCTGTTGATGCTGTGCAGTAAAAAAATTGCCTTTTGGTAGATAATGGACAAAGCCTGGTATTCTGAGCATCTAAATTCTACTTCTTTTGAAAATGCCTGTAGCCTAGTTGCACGGCATACATTAACTTTTCTTCAGAATAAATTTGCTGCATGTCCATTTAAAATAGTGAAAATCTAAGGTGAGCAGGTGAATAGAAAATGTAATGCAAACCCATCCTTTTAGAGTGCTTATAAATATTGGAGTATGGCTTGTGAATAAATTATGGAATATCAAAATATTGACTTTTTCACAATGTAATTATGCAGCTAAACTTTATTTAAATTTATTGCCTAAGGAACTTCAAACCGTGTACTGTCATTCAAGCAGATGTATTCAAAGAGACAGTGCCTCAGATGTTTCTAGGATGTGCATGAATTGATATGTGCATGAATCTTTTAAAAATGTTTCATCTGAAAAAAATTCAACATGTCATTTGCTTCAAAACCAGCAGAGCCTAACAAATCCCAGACAAGGGACAAAAAGTGGCAAACTGGAAGTTGGGATTTCAATAGTTAAGCATCAAATCCATTCACTGTTCCATATTTGCATGTGAAGTAAAAAATGTAAGATATTATTCAGCAGGGAAAGGAAGAAGCGACATCTAAGAAGTGGATTTGCTCTTTCATCCACAAATGCACAGTTTAAGCCAGAAAAATTAAGTATTTTTCATAATATTCTATTCTGGTTATCTATTTCTGTCTGCTAGTAGTCTTACAAAAGTGAGTAATTATTTCTGTTTAAAGGCAATTAATATTCTAGTCATCTCGTCATTTGTACAGCAGTGTGGGCTGAACAGCTGATAGATCTTTCTGTCAAGCTTGTCTATTCATGTTAAAACACTGTATTGTTATTGGCTGGTCTGATTGCTAAAAGATTGCCAAGAGGCAGTGTTTCTTAGCAAATCACTACCCCAGAGAATGTATACAAAGCTTGGTCTGTGAAAGAGAAGAGAGGAAACTTGTATCCTTACATCTGCTTTCTCCACTTGTGAAATGAAAGTGAAATTTCAGAGAAGCATCAGTAACTGTAGTCTAGTAATTGTCTGAAGAATAAATCAAATGTCCTCAAGTCTTTACAATTTGATTTCAGGAAAATTTGCCCCAAAATAGCAGTAGCATTATGAAAGGTAAGGTGAGATGCAAAATGTCCAGGTAATACAGTGCTTAGTGAGTAAATTTTAGTTGCTCCTTGAATTATTCTTGTTTGTTTAGCAACTAGGGACATAACCATTTTCCATATGGACACACACCCTGCTCTATAACTAGCAATTTCCATTTTATGAATATTCAAGGAATAATGCAAAACAAGGCTCTTCACAAGAGTACTTGAACAGACATGGATTTTTCAAGGAGAAAAGCAGAGTAGGCTAGATTGCTTTCTTTCAATTACTTAGAAGGTTTAACTACATTCTCTGTATATGTTTGTGTAGTCACATACATACATTCATATGCCAATATATATATTGAAGAAAAATACAGCAGGAAATTCTGCAACTCTATATACACACATACGTATATATGCCCAATATACGTATCATCCATATTGTATACGTCCAACATCATCCAACTGTAAACATATTGTCCATCTTGTCTAAATGTATCTTGAACATATGTGTATATATATATATATACATCTGCATATACAAAATTGCATAACTTCCTGCTCTGTTTTTCTTCATTTTTGTTTGTGGATACATTACCTAGTGTCCTTGGCTCTTGCCTGTGCGTATTTTGTTGCTATAAATCTAAATAAACATTCATTGCTGACTGAGCTGTGTAGGTCACTACACTGTGTTCAGTCATCTGAGATCATGAGTCTTGTTAAATTGGATTCTCTAAAGACAGACACACGATGGAACAGTGTTTTTGTGCTTCTACAGGTTAAGCAGTCAAGTAAACAGATATTTGTTTGGCAAAATAGTGAATAGGCTTTCTACACCTGCTTGTCTCATTCAGAAGAAAACCACATATTTTGGCAACTTTGTGTTATCAGATGTGTGTTTTCAAGTTGTCGTGTAGAGGCATTGAGGTGCTTGTGGAATGTGAATGTGTGACTCCTCCTGTGGCAATCTGTTTAGAGATATTGGAGGGTAAGGGAAACAATTTTTTGGGGATAGTTTTTAATTAATTTCCAGTGAAAAGAGGTGAATGCATGATCATGCCAGTTTCACAATTTTCACAGTTCATTTCCTCTGGTTATCTCATGTTTAGAAACTTTAATTTAGAATGACCTTTTAGATTTCCAGCAAGTCCTTCACAAACTTTGTGCTTTTTTTCACAAATAAGAATTAATGTCATTGTGGCTTACTGGTACTACCATGAGTATTGCACAGTTCTCCCTGGATGGCTATTTGGATGAACAAAAATGATCAAAGGGTAGATCTGCATCTAAATTTTACAATTATCACATAAAACCCAGATGTTTCTGAGTTTGTTTACCTACCTACCATACATTTCCCAAATGGTTTGATGATGGAAGTCCCCCACTCTGTCTCAGGTAAGCCAGCTGTCCAGCTTTATAATTAATCTCTGATGACAAGTCATGTGTCACACATGCATTGGCCAAGGATTTTAAGTGTTTTATTTGGTAGAATTAGTACAAGAGCTTAAGTTCCCTTCCTTGACAATTATTAAAAAATACATACATCTTTACATAAACATCTCTCCTCTTCAGGTGGTGGCATTTCCGTGGTAAAGACTGAGGCATAGAAAATAAATTTTTAAAAAAGAGTTCTTAAAATGAAAACACATTCCCTCCTTTTGCATTAGCTGTTTGGTTGGAAGAATTTGAGGAGAGCATTTAAGTTTCTCTGGTCTGTATTAAATTGAAGCAGTTAAAGTTAGGATTTCTTGATTTATTTGCTCTATTGGTTTCTGCCAGCATGCTATGATTTTTAGTGATGTTTTAAAATATACCCTTGATTATAGGAAAAATTTATTATAGGCTCCATTATAGGAAAACTTTTTTTAAAATATTGGTAAAACTACAGAGAAATAATCCAAAAGAGAAGTCGATAAAATAATCAGATTTCTTTCTGTGTAAAGAAAAAGGTAAACATTTTCTAAACTGTAGGAATCTAAGTTACTGAAGAGCACAATAATTCAGTTTTAAAGTACTTCTGAAAATAATACAGTGTTTTCATGTTTGTATCTCCCCATTTTATTTCTAATAAGGAATGCGTGCTGATAGAAACAACAACAGGCAAGAGAAATCAGCCAGGCTGGAATCAGCCTGTCTAGAGACTGCCAATAAATTGCTTTGGGGGCAATTTCAGGGTCTTTTGGTAATGACAACTTTCTCTGTTTTTTAATTCACGAGCTTGCTGTGGCAGGTAGAGTTGGGATTCCTGTTTGAGATGTATGGTAATTTAAAGCTACCATGCGAATGTCAGTTTGTTCATGTTATAAGTACTTTTTACATCCTATTTTGTCACTTTTGGTAGGTTTTTTGAAACATCCCAGTGAAAAGTGTAAGAGAGTATTTTATCAGGATAAGCAGATTTCTGGTGCTAATATTTGTTAAAATGCAGATATGCTGTAAGGTAGCATGCCAGTTTCATAGCAGTTGGCTGCTACTATTTCTCCTTCCTCACAAGCTGGGTATATAGAAATGATTCTGATCACTGTCACATAGTTGAGCAGCAGCCTGGTATTGTCTTGCAAAGGGAATATGGTCTGAATGACAGCATGAGGGTTTGTATTCAACAGAAGCATTTCAAATGTGCTGACAGCAGTGACAAAACTCTTTAGACCTTCTATCCCATCTTTTTTCCTCTTCATAGGGGAAAACAGTAACATTGCAAGTAAACATGTCAGAAAGTACAGAAACTGAGTTTCACATTAATATTAATAAGGAAGAAGTCCAGGTTCTTCAGAATTTCTAGCACCCTATTTACTATAGCGCGTACCGATTTTTAGAAGCATGGTGTGAATGTTTCATGCTTTAGTGTCTAGATTAAGCCTGGGTGAGGAAATGAGTGCCTGCTGAGAGATGATGCAGTGAGAGATGAGATGGAGGGAATTCTTTCCAATTCTGTCACTGGGTGGTGATGTTTTGTGTACCTGTATAAACACAAATATTTGTGGTGTGTGCACTTCTAGTCTTAACCGTCGTTACTTAGAGATGCTTTAAATGTTGAATCAATGTCGAGGTTTTACCCTTTATGAATGTAATTGGGAAAAAAAGAGAATGTTATAAATGAATAGCTTGTAGTGTCCCTGATGGGAAAATAGATGTATTTTCAGAGAAAATGCCTTCATTAGAATGCAGGGCTGCACTCCAGTGATCTATTCACCCGTAGGATGGACTGTTCAGCAGGCAGCATGGCCTGTAAGTCAGCAATGTTCGTCACCTCACGGCATACTAAGATCAAGTAAAACTCAGGAAGAGATGCCAGGAAGAGATACAGGCTTGTTTATCAAAGCTTTTGTAAATCATATGTAAATATAATCTCATGCAGGTAGAAGTGACAATAATGTCCAAAAATAATTACCATAGGGAGAAAACACTAAGAACCATCCCCTGAAGCAATTAATTTTATCAGCTTGAGACATTAACTTTCTAAACATTTCTTCAGCAGAACAGTTAATGAACTAATTTGTATTGATAATGCTAACCACTTTCCCTTAAATTTTAAAGTGCATTTTCCATGCTTGTTTTTTGTTTGCTAGAGCTTTCATGCTTCTAGTAAAAAAACAGTTTTTACAGATAACCTAAAAAAATTGTGTTTATCTTTCTACTTAGTAAATAAAACACAGAGAACCTTTGAGTAGCTGTTTCTACCTATATGTATATTAATTAATTTGTATAATGCAAACCTTTCAGTTCTTAATTTTCCCAGCTCACTTTTGCAAGTATATAGCTAATGAAAATCAAAACTGCTGGTTTCTCCAGTCAGGGGACCCATATGAAGGCTGACTGAGCTCTGCCATGCCAGGAGCCTCTTGCTCTGGAGGATGGGCCAAGACATGGACTGGAAATTCGGCAGACAAAGGAGACGGCGATTGCTGTTCCCAGATTTTTTAGTCCAGCAGTGTCAGACTGCAGCAATTGCATGAGAGGAGCAGGGCACCCAGAAGTACTGCTTAGTGCACCTCTGCACCACAAGAATCATGCTGGAGCTGCTGCATAACTCTATGTGCAGCATCCATCTCCACGCAATTATCTCATTAATTCTTATATTTTCTAGTAGCATCTGTCCTTCTTTTTAAAAAGACTCAACACAATCTGTGGTGTGAGAATTAAGGATGCTTTTAGCTTCATGATATATGTGAGGGAAAGTCACTTCTTGGCTTGCACAGCAACTCAGTAACGTCTTTTGGATGTGTGAGTTAGAATCATGGATGTAATTTCTTACATATGGAACAACCCAATCACCTTAAAAAAATGCTGAATCTAAGTATAAGAAGCATTTAGAACTTCATGCTAATAATGTTTTTGTTTTCCTGTTCTGTTAGCTATTCTCTAATGCTTTCATTATGGCAGCATTGTGTTAACTGCAAAGTTCCTGTGATCCCTGGGATGAGCAGGGAGCTGTACTATGGGTTTGAGTGAGTAAGCAGGCATACATTACAAAAGTAAAATGTAAATAGTAGTTCTGTTTCCATTGCAGCCTCTGGCTGCTTGGTAGTTTTGAGAAAGCTATTTTTTAGGAGGATGGGTATTCTTATTGTGGCACATACATTCAAAATAAGTGAATATTAAAAAATAGGTCAAATAGGTCTGTACTGTAGAAAGGGAAGCACTGTTTTCTGTGAACGCGTAATGCTCAAGGCCCAACAAGGCTCAAGGGATCAATCTGTGCAGGCAAATACAAGGCAAAGGTTGGCTTTCCACTGCCTGCTGCTTAAATGTTTTCAGTGCGTGCAGAGGGCCTTTGTCTGGGGTTTTGTTGGTCCATGCTACATCAGATTGTATCATCCCAAACTGCTTTTAGTTTGGTCATTTTGTTAAGTAGAAAGATCCTTTTAAGATTCTCAGAGTAACAGTTTGTACAGAGAATTATGTAAAATAGTTCTGTGAAGAGCTTTGTCTTACACGTTTGCTTGAAAGCTGATTTATGACTGTTGCTTTTTTTGTTTCTGCTTTACCTTGGAGCCAGCATTACACTGAACCTCAAGTGAAGTGTGTAGGCAGGGCAGGCACTCTGTCAACTGCATAAACCCAAAGTTTTTGTGTACTGGACTGCTAATTGAAAGTGGTGTCTGCTGTAGTAAGCTAGAATGGCAGCACGGAAATGAGATCTGGCTGTGGTTGTAGCAACAGCATAGTAGTAATACACTGGAGAGTTTATTTATGACATTATCTAGTTGGCTGTTTCTAATTAAACTTTTTTATTTAATTTAAAATATTTAATCAAAAAATTAAATATTTATTATGCAATGAGAAGTTCTACTTTTTCTTTGTTTCTTGAATATGGAAAAATGTTGCAATTTGAAATTTTATTTTTCAAGTGAAAAAAATATCTTGATTTCTGTTTTGACATATATCTAGGTCAGTATGAGATTTCCTTTTTTGTTCTGTTAGAAATATGGCTTAATTAGTAAAGTTTTATAGCAACATAAAATTTAAAAGCCTATAAAATACCTGTAGATCATTGTTTTCCTCCCTGGTATAGCTCATGTAAAGTTGAGCAGGCAACCACTTGAAAACATTGTGTACTATGGCTAGAACCACTTGAAAATACAAGTCAATACAGAATAAGTGTGATAAACTATTTTCCTTGAACTTTGTGTCCTAAGTCAACAGAATGTGATTATTTAGAAGAAGGTTAATGTTCAAAAGTGCTTATGCAGCATTAAAAACCTGGACACTTGATTCTCTACCTGGCATCTGTCATCAATAGTATTGTGCAATCTGGGAAAAGGAAGTAACCATTTTGGCCTTCAGAACGGTATTTCTCCAAGGAAAAGTATTTGAAGTTGCTAACCTTTAGGGTATGTTTAATACATATGTTCAATACATTACATTTCTTATCTAAGAATATATTTACTCAGCTGTTGTATATAATAATTTTGTTTTAACACGCCTCTTCAGTTTGTTGATATGCAGTTTGAACAATTCTGTGTCTTAAAACTTCTGCTTTCCATTACTGTTCTTCCCAGGGGCAGCGTCTTTTTGAAAAGTTGCTTGAACTGGCATCCCGAAATATTGAGATAAAGCTAGTGAGTGATATCCTGCCTGTGGAATCAAAGGTATTAAACGACTTGAAAACAAAGGGTAAGACCAAGGTCTTTATGTTGTTATGCCATTGACTGCTTGAAAGCTAAGTTGCTTTGACTTAAAATGCAAACTCAGATGGTCTATAAAATGCAGACTATTGGTATTGCAGTATTACCCTGTAATGCTTCAGCTTTCTCTGGTTCACAGTTATCAAATATCTGAACCTCTGGTACTGTAGTTGATGTTCGCAGTTTAAGAGCAATTAAAAAGGTGTTTAAATTCACTATGGCCATTTTAATGGTAGGCAACGTAACCTGACAGACTGCTGCAATACCTTGTGGGAAAAGATAGCTTCCTCTTTTGAGGAACAGCAAAATAAATTAATAAAATTACCTGTGTAGGGTTCTGATGATTCTAAAGTGCTGGAAAAAAAAAAAACATTGGTCAGATTTAGCCAGCTGACAAGGTTTTCTGCACTATGTGTTTTCTTTGTTTTCTGGGTTCCTAAACATTGTTTTGAGGCTCAAAAATCCCTATTGAAAGAGGGATTGCACACTGGCACTACACTGATAAGCTTGTTTTGTGCAAAACCATGTGGAAAAATAGTAAAGGGAATTTAAGAAATTCTAAAAGAAATTAGACTCTCTTAGAGAGTTTTAGCCATCTCATGTATTTATCCTGAATATGTTACTTATCTATATCTGATAAAAGCATGATTTAAGGGTAGGATACACTTTTCAAAGGGCAAAAATAACCTTTATATTTTAATAATTTTTGACACAGATGACTATACAGATCACAAAAGGAGCTAAGTAAAAAGTAAACTAAGCAAAGGAGTTGCTATGTGTAGTGGCACCCTAATGTAACATGTCTGTTTATGGTATAGAATAAAGAACACTGCCTTCAAACAAATATCAATCTATGTTTAAATTCCTTGCAATCTCCTCAATGGGCAAGTAGAAGAATACTACTAATGGAGGTCCTTATCCCTTAGAGAGATCAGCTTTTAATCAAGACTGACCTGTTATTTAAATTTAGTAACTACAGAGACTTATCACTGCCTATTTCAGGGATTTGATTATTTCTGCTACATAACCAAAAGTGATATCAATCCTTTGATACCAGTAAGAGTACATCAGCTTTGTCAGTATCAGCTTTTATCAGTATGTGAAGTATCTTTTTCTGATGTGTTGTAAAAGAAATAGGTATTTTAATATCAATGCCTGTGAAAATGTCTTTGAATAAGTGGTTTCTTCTTCCTGTGATTCTAATATCCCAAATTCCCATGAGTCAGAGAATATGAGAGGTGGGCCTGTACATTTATATCAATGTACCTGGCAGCAGATAGTTTAGTTATCATTTATGGAAAATACTGAACATCAAAACTTATCTTCTTTCAAAAAAAAAGATGAGGAAACATTTTTAGCTAGAAAAGGAGGAGCAATGTTTATCATTAACACTTCCTTCAGTTTATGTGGGAATTAATCAGACCTGTGAGCTTTTTGAAAAAGCAAACAGAACACAGGCTTTTACAATTTTACTAGCTCTGGTTTCCCTTATGCCTTTTTGATATTTCTATGACAGGAAATTTTAGAATAGTCAAATGAATTGTCAATGTATTTGTACTCTGAGCTACAGAGTCAGAGAGAGTTGTTTTCATATAGTAGCTCTTGTGAGTATGCCATGCACCCTTTATAATAGATATGTTCCTATCTTGGTAAAGGAAACAGTAAATATATCAATAGCCAAGTTGTGAAGCATCTCAAGATGGAGAAACAGAATGTATTTGTCTGAACAGACCCAAACCCGCACACGTGGTGTCTGTCAGAATTAGGCAGAGGAGAGTCCAAGCGCAACTCTGTGGTACATCAGCTTATTACACTAAGCTGATTGATCCTAAGCACTAAATATGCGGGGTACTGATAGTAGTATGAACTGAAAGAACATACATAGCCAGTGGAGCTCTGAATATTTCATGCATTCCTGAGTCTGCCTTCACCTTGCTAGATCGGCAAAGGCTAGGCTCTTCTTTCCAAGGTATATTGTATGCAGGAGTTAGACTGGCTTCAAGTAGTGGGCTGTCCTACTAAATATGAGAAAAAGTTGCTATTTCACGGAGAGGGTGGAAGAGTCTTGACTTTTCAGTAGACTGGGTGATCAGAATCCCCGAGCTATTCCCCCATGTGATACAGACTGGTTTAAGGGTCAGGACAATGAATAATTTGATTGTTGGCCTCAGGATGTACCTGTTAGTATATTGCCTGGGAACCTGCAGTTCCTCAACCCCTGGTTACCTAACTCATTCTGTATCTCCAGCCAGCATGCCCTGTCAGACTGTTGGACTTGATGAAGGGCATGGGTTTATGTGGGGTCACTTGAAGAACTATACTTGGTCATCCGTATTGTCTCATGCACTGTTGGTTTTTTTTGGACAAGGAACCATGATAGGCTATTGTACTGCTGCATCTCAGCACAGATGTTGAGACTACTTCTACCAGCCAAATTATTCTAGTACATCTTTCATTTTTCTAGACAGGCATGCATGGGACCCCCTTGCCTCTTCTCCCCATTTTGAAGTACTGTAGAACGCAGCTTTGATAAACCTTTTCCAACCCAAAGGTGCATCCTAGAGTCCTCCCTACACATCCTTCCTCTCCAGCAGCTGTCCCTACTGATTAACAGAGGAGAAGGTTGAAATCTGACTTCAGGTTTGAGCTGATGGGGTAAGATAAAGCATAACTTATGTTGACGGAAGAACAGAACTGAACTGATGTAGAATAAAATAAAATGAGTAATTTGCAGTCGCAGTGTTAGTGCAGACATCTGAGCTAACTGTGAACCTGCAGGTTTGTCATTACTCTGATGCCTTTTTTTGTCTTTTCTGTGCTATCCTGACTCACTTGAGCTAGCTATAAAGCAAGGGAGATTGATTACAAGAGTCCAGCAGCTGCAGTGTGAAACATGGATGGATTTACTGTGCTAACACATACCACACCTAGAGCTGTCGTGACTGGAGCCTCGGAGTGCTGACATAATGTACATTTGCTAATAATTGCTAACTGTGGGAGTGTTATTTAGTTGCAAAATTAAGCATGCAGAAATGAGGAAATACTAGTCCCAAAACTTACATTTATGATAGACTTTAATTACATTATCAGATATTATATTTTGCATGGAATACCTGGCTGGTACTTGTTATAACCTCACCATATTAATAAGAGGTTTTTCCCTTGTATTGAATGAGAATACATCAAACATTTAATGTCTAAGGTAGTTGATGCTCATTCAGGGGATATTATTTCTGCTGGTAATGGCCAGAATCTTCCTATTTAATGTATGCCTCCAGGCATTCTTCAGTGCACATCTGCCAGGTCCTGCACTGAATGCAGAGTGATTAATTTCCTCATAGGCTTTTCCATGCTGCTCCTCACTGTGGTATTTGAGTGCCCTGCAAATCCAGTATTAATGAATTTCTTTTTAAAACATCACTGTTTCATGTGGTTGCTTGCTGTTTCTCTCTCTTGGGGACAACCAGTGATTATTAATGGCAGCACAGGCACCAGAAGCCAGATCTGAGCATTTGTTTTCTACAGTAACAATAAAAAAAGGTATTTAATAATTTAAAAAAAACCCAACCACGTGTAAGTTCTCCCAGCTCATGTTGTCAAAATCATTCCTAAACAGACTATAAATTATGATGTTATTTTTATAGGACATACATATTTGAATACTATGCATATATATATATATGACTCTCTTGTGAAAGGTAGATCTGTCTGTAGGCAAAATTTGGCTCATTGTGTAAACAAACATGTTCTTCTTTATCCTCCTTGTGCTGTGACAGTAGATTATTAATGCTTGTTTTCAAGGTTATTGTTTTAGCCTTTCCTCAGCTGTGTCTCAGTCTACGAGACTGAAACACTTCTTGTAACCCTCCCCCTCCTTACGCATAATTATGTACCAGTCTTTGCTCCTCAGTAATATGTGAATAGTATTGTCTCCAATTAGCAGGTTGTTGTATCATTTCTTACGTGTACAGAATCTAAATCCCTTACTAATTACAGTCTTATTTTAGCTGACAGTGCTCATACTTTTAAGACATACCAGTGGGTTTTCTTTCTTCAGTTTGCATTTCTTCCTTCCTTTTCTATTTGCTTTTTTCCCCAATACTCCGTTTTCATGAAACATTTTTCATATATTTGCAAGGAATGTTTTTTGTTTTGTCAGTGCTGGCTGAAGCAGATATGAAAAGAAGTCTGTTCATGACAAAATGTGATTTAAAGCAAAAATAATTTAACTCAACTAATAGCTATTGAATGTTG
The DNA here is from genome assembly GCA_035047845.1 of Dendrocincla fuliginosa. Classification (NCBI taxonomy): domain Eukaryota; kingdom Metazoa; phylum Chordata; class Aves; order Passeriformes; family Dendrocolaptidae; genus Dendrocincla; species Dendrocincla fuliginosa. The sequence goes on from JAWWMO010000121.1 coordinate 37,882,237, forward strand.
GCAATGAAACTGAAGGATGATAGAAAGTCATTGTCACAGGGCAGGATCAAATCACTAGATCACATGTGCAGCTGTTACTCACAGAGCAGTTCATGCACATTTGCCCACTCTCTCTTAGTCAGATACAACCAAAACTAAAAACTTATATAGTTGCAGGGTGAAAAATGAGGATAAAGTGGAGGTCTATCAACTTTTTGTGCATTTTTGTGCAACTTAGATTACAAACACTAACAGATACCATCTTATGACAAATTAAATCATGTTATATATGTGCAGCCTCACAATCCCAGCCTCCTCTTTGCCCTCCCCACCATATGTTGTTCCTGCCTTCTTCCTTGCCCCAGTGACCACGTGGTAAGACAGTTCAGGTGGCTGATTTGACTACAGACTGGTTTTGGTTTTTTGTTTCTTTGTTTGTTTTTTTTGCCTTGCTTACTTGTCATTTGTGTTAGATTTTTGCATTACTCAGCGTATGTTCTCACAGGCATAAAGGCTGGGGACAACACAGATAAGAACCACGTAGTTGGGGTTGTCAAGGGAGGTAGGACCACTGAAACCTGGTTGAGATAGGTTTAATCTGCCATGGCACCAGAAAGCTCCGAGTTCATGTAATGCCAAGGAATGTTTAGAAGTTTAGGGTTTTCCTGTGCTTTCCGGTATTGTTTTAATGTAAATGTAGCACAATGGACAGCAGCAGTGAATATTATCTTTATATCAAATGAATTGTGTTGAACTTCATATTCTCTCTGCTTCTGTTGGCACACTTAAGGTGCTGCACAGTTTTAGAGCTGTGATGCTTGTGGAACATGAGTTTTCACCTTTGTCCACAATCATGTTTCCTTTCCCTGTCCGCTTGCTGGGGTATGGGAAAAATATGTCATTTTTAACATATTATAGAGCTGAAAAACATTTGTTACGTCATCGAAAATATGGAGATTACCTGGGAACATTAGAGCAGTTTCTCCTTATGAAATAAGCTGGGAGTTAAGCACTTTTTTTAACCTAGAGCCTTTATATAAGTGCAAACCCTAGGAATCTGGAGTTGACTATTTGGGAGAAACTGCCATTTTCTCCAGAAAAGATAAAGCTGTAGGAGTAAGTCGGGGCGTTTCCTGGTCAGTTTAAGTTAGGCCTAAAAATATTATCTGGTGCATGTTCCATTGGAATGTAAAGAGTGCTCATAACAGCTGAAGTTCACTTGTTGGTTTTATATAAGGCATTCAGTGGAGTTGTACCTCCATTGCTTTCTTCATCACTTTCCTAGAGTGGATTCTCCAAGGCTGTGTGAGAGGAAAGAGTGTTGAAGATGGTGTAAGTTCCTGCAGCAGTACCAAAAATAGACTATTTTTTTCCCTATGATTTTTCAGAAACAAGTAAGCAGAATCCTTTCAGAGGATCAATAGACTAGGGGAGAGTCCTCCTGAAAGAATCAAGGTATTTGGATTTGAGTTTCATAGAGTTAAAGGTGGATGTGAACAGGGGGGAGAAATCTCTTCCATTCCTTCCAGATTTCAAATGTTGTCATTTTTCTAAAACTCTTAAGTCACACTTGAAAATATAAGAAGTGTACAAATACCAGCTAGTGAAAGTTGTACTGGCAAAGCTTAAGACATCTGATTTTAGATACATTTTTATGTTTTGATTTATTATGAATGAGTCTTGTTCCTTTTTTTATTATTATTTTATATTCCTTGGGTACCCAAAACAGAGTAGGCGCATGATTTGATTTAGTTTTTATAAGTTGCTGCTGGAGAGTGTTTCCTGATATTTTCTGAACAACTCTAAGCCTATGACAAGCAATCTTAAAGCTAATTCCAAATGGAAGATCTTATTATGTTCTTTACCTCTTAGAATGCATAGTAGCTTTGTCAGAGTTCTACATAATGAGAATTACTGAGCTGACTTTCCAAAACTAGTTGCATCGTGTCTTAAAAAGGAAGAAATAGGTACCAGTTTTGCATCAGAGATTCAAGCATCCAGGTATCTACTTAACATGTAGGCAACACTGACATGCAAAAACCCCTGCTAGGTTTTTCTTCTGAAGAAATATCTTTCTGTTTAGGCACCTGAGCTGTCTTACCTCAGTTTGTGTTGCTAAGTGTGCACTCATCCACTAACACCTTGACAGCTTGGAAATTTTCAGCACTGCTTTTATGCCTAAATCTCATGAGAATTTTTTTGCAATGTTTCTTGTTTAAGTTGGGAAACTAGGTCCTGCAATGTAAGGTAGGCCACATCCAACCTTATGAAATGTGGCTGAAGAGAGCAGGTAGGCAGTATTTTTGTCGGACATATGTCAATGCACCAAATGTCTTTGATACAGAACATCTGCCTGAGCTGCAGAAGATGATGGTGAAAATCCTGCTCTTTCTGAAGGTTTCTAAATTGCCAACTTGAAAAAGATCTGTCTACCTTACCAGGCACTTGAGAGAAAGCAAATTGTTTAGGGTAGCACAGAACATCTTAAAATTCTTAAAACTGAGTTTGCAATCACAAGAGTTCGGGAAGAACAGAGGGTATTCTATAACAGTGCCCCGTTGGTCCTTCTTATTTGAGTTCTAATAGCTTGCAGGAAAACTTTTAATCTTTCTCTGTATTCAAAGATGGCTGTAGTAGTCACAAATTCATTTGGGATGGAAGAAACCTGTCTTCCAGTCACTAGTCATCTTCTGCTCCTTCTACTGCCACTAGGTCTGTTTTGTAAGAAATGTCTTGCCCTTATTTGTGAAAGAATTATTTTAAGGTTTTGATTGTAGGACAGGATTTCGTAACTTCGGAGAGCTGATCCTTCTGTGTAATTCCAAATGAGAGGCTGGGATAAACAACCTACCTTCCACTGGCATTGTCTGCTGCTTAGCTTGGATGACTCTTAGCTAAAAAAAAAAAATAAAAAAGGCTGGTGAAAATCCGGTTGTTATTATAGGTTCTGCAGGAAACTAGAAGCCTAATCTGGGAATAAAACTTCCACTGGACACACAAATATCTCCATATTAGATGCTGTAATTGATCACAATGTGAAGCAGCTTGTTTTCTCTTATGAGTTTGAAGTGCACTAACTTTAAAAATATTTAGGCATGGCCTGCCTTGCAGAGTTGTCTAGCATGAGAGAACTAGCCGTATGAGGCTGTAACATCCACAGCCAATAGAGGGGAAAAAACCCAAACCAAAACAACCCTCACTGTAATTTAAATTCTGGAGGCAGCCAAGGCCTTGGGTTGTCCTGGCTTGTTTTGCAAAGACAGAGAGGGAAAAAGGTTCACTTAAGCCAAAAATTCTGTGTCTATTAGAGCCAGATATACAAGTAATAAATTCTAATGCTAAGCTCTACAGCATCTGTGTCTGTAGATTTGGAAATTCATACCTCTGCTGAGAGGAAGAGCTGTGTACTCAAGGACAGTACCTTCCAATTGATAACGTGCTTTTGCATTATGAGATATCAGTCATGTGCTTTTTGGTATCTGTAGTCACTTTTTCAAAGATGCATAGGTAAATAATAACATTTTTTTCCTGATGAGTTAAGGCTAACTGTACTGTGAAGTATGTTTAAGATGTTAGGCATTTAGTAGAAACAATATCATAATTCTTCTGCTTTGAAATTTGTAATAGACAAAGTCTTTCATGGTAGATTGATTGGTATTTTAGTACACTATTTCAGTTTGCAAATGTCATTGCACTCAAGTCTGTTACTAATGCATGTGTATTCATGGATTTGACAGAAATGAGCACTTTTGTATTTAATAAGCTCCAGCACAACTATGAGTGTTTGTAATCCAGCCATCTTGTGAACAGCCAAACTGCTCCTGTCTGGTGGTAACTAGTCAGTCCAACATGGGAGGTTAATACCACAGGGATCATCTCCAAAGCTTGCTTGATAGTTTACGTGCTGAAATGGATTTTTCCTGTATGGCAGTAGTGTGTGTGAGTTGCTGACACTTTTTAGTACAGAGAAACCAATAAAGGATGGCATTAGCAGAATTTAGTTGTGACATTTTTAAAACATATGGATAGCATGTAAGTTCCTACCTACAGTTACTGGAAGAGCTCGTAAGAGCTGCCAGGGCCATCTGAGCTCAAAAAGCATTCATTAGGTAGCTGTGCTCCTTTTGCAGAAATTTTGGCACCCCATGTTTTCTCTTGTATGCAAAAGCACTAACATTATCTCATCCTGAAAAGAGATGAATGGTCCTACAAAGGAGTTCAAGGAAAGCAGGTTTATTTATTTTTTGGTCCATTTTATTTTCTCCATTCATGTAATTTTCACATTTCGTATCTGCTTGAAGCCTGATTGTCTTCATAGAACTGTACCTTTGTCAGTCACAGTGGTCTTGCTGGTATGACTTGGTATATTTTTGATTGCTACTGCTTTGCAAGGAGGCTTCAGCATTTTCAGTGACGCTGTTTTGTCACTCACCTTTCTCAAATTTTTTGTGTTGTCTAGACTGAAGTGTAACTTCAAACCTGGGCAGCTCTGAGAAGACCATCACCTGAAGTGCCATGACACGGACACTCAAATCACATTCTTTTAGCTTCTTCACTGCTTAAGTCAATCAATATAACAATTCTGTTTCAAACCTCTGATTAAATTATTGTGGGCTCAAAGTTATATAAGAAGTTGCCAAAAGCATCTAAGAGCATTAATAAATGCCTGAACCAAACCGGCACTCTTTGACTGACACCATTTGGTTTTCATTTGGTGAACATTTTGGAAAGGCTACTCCATTGTGCCTGCTCTTGGGTTGTTGCATAAAGCACAATTGTAGCAGCAAGTACACCCATGTGGTCAAATCTTGCTGGTTTATACAGCATCAGTTACCAAGCTTAATCTTTGTAAAAAGGATTTGCCACTATGATGCTAATACTGATCGTTCTGGTCATCCCTTATAGCAGTGTTCAAATTAACCTGAGGCTTCTACAGCACTTTGATCTGTTATGAATTTTTACACAGCCTAATGGTTGGAAAGCTTACTTTAAGCTTCTTCTAAAGGAATTCAACTGGAAGCGAAGTTCCCAAATAGGTATCTATCTGTGTGTTACTCTCCATCATTTCCATCTCTTAATGTATACCTTTATAGAGCCATTGTTTTTAGCGCTTATGCTCAAGAACAGAGTGCATTCAGAGTCTGTTTGTGCCTTTGGACAGAATATTAACTATATACAGTGTGTAAATATTAGTAGTAATTATGTGGTTCAGGAATAGGCAGTGACTTCAGTGACTTTAAACAGATCCCTGCTCTTGATGCTTTTAATCTCAGTAGTCTTGTTTGCATAAAGTGATGGAGAAGAGTGCCAGCAGAGTTACAGGTCTACATAATATCTATACTAAGCTTCAAAATCATGGCAAAATAACAATATGATGGTTGTAATGAGAAGCTTTTAAAAATGGCCATTCCTAAGTGAAGGATCACAGAGCAGCTGTTCCCAGCCATAAGACTAAGGATTGTCACAAAGTGCATGGTGTGATTACTGGGACTTGAAGTGCATGTGCTGCCTTCTGGTCTCGCTTTCATAGAGATCTCAAGCAGTCCAGTTACACAGCCGCTGTCCTGTGCCTGCTGTCATCCCAGATGATCCTGAACTGGTCTGTCTCTCTCTCTTATTGTCCTCGAGCTAATTCTGTCTGTCCTGTGTGGTTTGGAGAAGACAAAGAAGTTCTACAGACCTGGTTCTCCACCAGTTCGAACTTCACAGGGGAGTAATATACCTATACTCCTGTCCCTCACAGACTGTTGCTGATATTTACTCTGGAGAAATGAGGCAATATTTGTAGTCTAGTCCCTTTGGAACACTAAAATCCTCCATGATTTCAGTGTGTGTCACTTTCATTGACTGTATATTGTGTGTGTCCTTCAGCTAGCTTATAACAGAATCTGTGGAGTTGTGGCTTCCTTTCTCTTATTTTGCTTTCTGCACTTCAAATAGGCTGTTTGGAGAAAAGTCAATCTGTGTTAAAAAGCTGCTAACTGACAAGCTATTGATTTGTATCCCCTATGTATTTCCTTGCCTTGAAGCTTTTTTCCTTACATACTTTTTATTTTTTTGTCAAAAAAAAATACCCTGTGTGGATTTTTCTGCTTTTGACATCAGGCCACGTTAATTTGCCTCTTTAAAATCCACTGGTTTAATGTATGAAGTATCTGGGTGACCAAGCCAGAATGCTGAAGCCCTCCAAAAAGCATCTGACAGGCTGGTCAGAACAATAGTGAACCAAGCATGAGACTCCTCAGTGTGCTACAGCAATGCTGTAGTATCTCTTTTACATGCTTACTTGGATAAAAGAAGTGTCTTGCTCTTTCAGGAACTTTAGACCCATGGTAATAAAAAAATGCTCATCTTCATTTCTTCTGTGGGCTAGGAAGGCAAGAAGAAATTCACAGAGTCCCAACATGCAACAACCATCAGCAGTCTTTGTCTGCTTTTGGGCTTTACATCATGAGTTAATACCTGCAGAAGTTCTAGCACATGCTAAATGAAATTAAATTAATACAACTCTGGGTATTCCAAAACTGTGGTTAGCCTTGAAATTCTTAAGAAAATATATTTTTCCTTTGCACAAATTTATTTTTAAAGGCTTGGAGAATATATCATAATGCTTGTGTAGTTAGAAAATAAAATACGTTCCTCAAGTAGAGGAGTGAATGAATAACTGAATGAATGTATATGATAAGTGAAACAGTGAACGAGTAGGCAAGGGCAAGAGTAACATTAGGAACTGAGTATGAAGTGGAAGAGAGTGAAGGAGAGTGAGGAAGAATGATGCCAAGGGGAAAGTAGTGGGGGAAATGAAATAGAAGGAAAGAATGAATCAATTGAAAGAGAAGGGCAGAAACTGAAAACCAAGTAATTAGTTTAGGAAAGAATCAGAACAGTATGTTTTTAAAAGGTGAAGCATGTTCTTGGTGGGCTTGTGACAACATAGATTGAGAGAAAAATAATTTAAATTGAGATGGGAATGAGCTGGAAAAAAAATAGAAAACTCAAAGGTGGACTTGCCAGGACAACAGAGATAGAATCAAAGGAAAGAGGTAAGGAAAGATGCTGAGAGACAAGGGAGAAGAAATAGTAAAAGGAAATGGCTGTGCCACTGGTAGACCTGGCTTACTTGTGGCTGTGCCTCTGTTTTTCTTGTATGACTATGGCCAGGTCAGCCAGTGCTCTTGGCTTTTGGTAGCCTGCAGATAATAGTCTTGAGCTGCTTGGAGAATCACCTAATGAAAGTGCAGGGAAAAGAAATTCTGTTACGAAGGAACTGTAAAAATTAAAAGCAGTAGGCATCTGAAGGAGGCATACTCCATCCTCACCTCTTTGCCTGCCCTGCAGTATGCTTTCTTATCTTCCAAAACTGAGATTTCTCCTTCATGGCAAGGAAACCAACAGAACCCAAAGCAGAGCTCCAAATGGTTGAGGACCACATTTAAAGAATGATGCACAAGTGCTGCTATTGCTAGTCAGCGCATTTAGAAGTGACTGTTGCCAATATTGATGGTTTTAGAGTATATAAATATCAGAATGAAATCATGTTTCTGAGTTAAAAAGAGAGATTGGGATAAATAGTCACTGCATTTTTCTTGGTAGGGATTTAGCCTTGTTCATTCATAGAAGGTTGCGATTCTAATTCCTCATATATTCAGCTAAAAAATGTCCCTGAATTCTTGGATGTTTCCTCTAAGAAGCATATAAATAACTGTAGTGCTTCATAATGCTAATCCAAGTAAAGAAAAGAATCTTTGAAGGGAGGTGGAGTAAGCCGTGTACGAGTTTACTAATCTCTCTATTATATTTAAAATAGCTTTCTTTTATAGTAAAAACGTATGCAATTATAATTAGGCAAAGAAAGAAGGCCACAATCCAGCTTTATTAATGCTTTTACTGACTGTATTATAGTCTTCCTTTAAGCAGTAATATGCTTTGTCGCCTGAATCAACTAAGTGAGAAAATTACTTTCCTCAATCTCTGAAGCAATCACTTTTATAGCTTCGCCTAGTAAATGAGCAGCCTACTCTCCAATAATGAAGGGCAAAAAAAGATGTGGAAATTTTTTATAAATATATTAGCATACTTTTTGTACATTAGTTCTCTTACAGACCCTACCGAATCATCAGACTCTCGAAACAGATATGTACTCGGAAAACGCTATTTAGAGGAATGCTGAGTTTTGCTAAGGGGAAGAATTGATCTGATCATCAGTGCTCTCATTATTCAAAATTTTATGCAGAATAATCTATGACTATTGATATGAAATACCTCAAATAGCTCAAAAAGAAGTAAAAATTTGATTTAAAAATACTGATATCAGAGTCAAGGAAGTACAAATGAGGATTTTTCTCAGGTTTGCTACATCAGCCAGCAGTACTTGTTAAAAGAGAAAGGAAATGTTTGCTATTTTCAATAAAATTATTAGAAGGGGAAAAAAAGTTGCTTGGAGCTTTTTAAGTTGCACTAAACTCGTGTGTGTACACAGACTGAACTGTTTTGTTTTTAAAGATTAATTAAAGTGGGAATCCTAAATTGTGGCCCAAACAGTAAGGGATTCTATAGCAAATGTAGTACAGAGGTCACTGACTTCAGTGGCCAAGTCTCGGTGGGAAAGTGTAGAGTTGAAGCATGTCTGCTTTCCTGTCTTGTTCCATGTACTGAGCTATAAGTGTTGGTTGCTTGCCTTTTCCCCTGGGTGGTAGCATGTGCCTCTTAAGGACGTGCTGATGTCCTGGATTTTCATCTCTGGAAGGACTAGAGATCTGTAGTCACATGAGTTTATTCCTTTTCTGCAGTCTAAAATTCTGTCCCCGTGAAAAAACATGCCCACACAACTATGAGGGTGGTGGGGCACTGGAACAGGTTGCTCAGGGAAGCTGTGGATGTTCCAGCACTGAAAGTGGTCATGGGCAGGTTGGATGGAGCTTGGAGCAAGCTGGTTGAGTACAAAGTGTCTCTGACCACAGCAGGGGGGGTTGGAACTGGGTGGCCTTTAAGGTCTCTTCCAATCCAAACTATTCTATGGTTCTGTTCGCAGGGAAGCTCAAGTAGAATGTGCCCTCTAGGGTGACTTTACTCTGTGAGTAAAGAGGAGACTTTTCATCTCTCTGCTGTCAAATTTGTGATTGACCTTTGGCTTTTTGCCAGTGAATCAGAAATAAGGTGTAGTTGGGTGGGTAAGTATTACAAGGAAATACTATCAGACCTCTCTTTTGTCTCTCCTGTGAGATGGGGTGGGAAGCACTTTGGTTATATTTCTGGTTTTTTTCTGCTAAGTCAAAAGGCAGCAGGCAGCACAAAATGCATTCATGTGGGGGACAGCTGTAAGGCTCCTGTGCTGAACTCCAGCTACAGCTGGGTAAGTAGCTGAGAAATTGGTGTTTTGATTACTTGAACTAGCAAAAAAGGCCAACACTTGACCACCTTCAAAGCCACTGTAGGGGTATATTTAGAGAAATGTTACTTTGGGAACTAACTAGCTCCCAAGATGTCATTGAAGTTAAATAAGCACTGGAATGAAATTAATTCTGACCTTTCCTTTGTTCTCAAAAATTTGCCATCCTGAATCCAGTGAGCAAACTCTGCACATGCAAGGGTCCCCTGATGGGTCTTTTCTGGATCTTCTGGGTCACTGTGGACCCTGTGTAAGCACATGGGAAATGTCACCCCAAGCAAATGACAGCATTGTCCTCCTATCTGCTTTGCATAAGGCAAATGGTTATACAAGATAGAAGGCAAACAAATACTGGAGCTTGTCACCTGGATTTTCTAAGGCCTGATTTTGAGAAAAATGGGGGCTGAGGGTATGTGGGTGTACCTTTAAATGGCAGCATTGGTTTAAGCAATTCCTTCGTCTTGTTGCACCCAGCCACAGCCAGTCATTCCCACACTTGTGCTCTGCCTTCAGTTGTCTTGAAAAAATTGTTTACTGCCACATGGTGAGCTGGACTAGTGAATTGTTCTATGTTTGAAACAACCTACTTATTTTATTTATTTTTTAACCTCTATTGATTTTCAGATCTAGCTCATTCCCCAGACCCTGAAAAAGCTACTTTGGCACAGCTGAGGAGGTGGTGGAGAGAAGGAGAGAGGTTGCTGAAAATGAGATCTGTTCATGCTATTATTACTGGGGGAGTTTGGTGTTGGGTTTTGGGTTTGGTTTTTTATTTCCTTTTTTAAACATGCCAGTTGTAACTCTCTAATACTTAGGTTTCAGTCAGAGAGTTGGGGTTTTTAATGCTTATTTCAAACTATTTCTTTTTCTTCCTGCTCTTTGCTGTCCCCATACTCGGCTCCTGGCTTCCACAGCAGTGTGGATGGAGCCGTTTCTGGGGCTGTACTGCCTCACAGAAATTATTTTAATCCACCAAATGAGAAAAACAAAGCAAAAACCAATGGCTGAGTGTAGAGGGTATTTGTTCCCCCTGATCATGCAGAGCAGAGCCCAACAGCATGTTTACAGTCTGCTGGGGAGGGAAGGGAGCCAGGCAAGAAGCTGGCTCAGTGCCTGGAGAGGGGGCTGGGAAGTCAGCCGGCAGTGATGGAGACCGCTCTCTTCTCACACCCTCAGCTCCACAGGGAGATCCTTGACTGCAGCCTGTCTGCTTAGGGGAGCTCTCTTGTAGCAGCCTTTCTTCCAAGCTCCAGCCAGACATGGACACGTGAGCTGGCTGGGGAGTGTGCCAGTGGAGATGAGCCATGGCAGCATGGAGGAGGCAGAGAGCAACTGAGTGTTGTCCCTGAACCACCCACGCCACAGCCCCAAGTGTGTGAGCCCACCCATTGCAATTCCCGTGGGTGCTGCAGGCACCCGTGTCTTTACAGAGGGAGACCAGAGAGGCTCGTGGAGCTTCAGATTCCTCTCCTGGGCACTGACTTCCCCAAAATTTTCTTTGTGTCAGTGACCTCTGATGCTGTAAAATAGCTCAAGAAGTGTTACAGGAAATTTTAATGAAAGATACCTACATGAGAAACAGCCCGGTTTTCATAAAGGCAACAGTAACTTTGGGGGCCAGTGAAGTTTTAAGAAGCTGCGTGTGCACATAACTTATGGCTGATTGTACATGGGGAGTGAGTGTTTGTCATGCAGGTAGTTTGACTGCAACAGTTTAAGGCAGGCCAAGGTGGTGTGAACGTAAATTGTATTGCGAAAACTTTCGGGGGATTACTTGGACTTGTATTAGAATGTAAACTCCTTGAGTAAGGGTAATTTCATTTTTTTGCATGTGTGACAGTTGAATATGGAGCTGCAAAAGAAAAGACAGCAAGGATTTTATTCTATGCTGTTTCTTTTTAAAATTACTGTGTGCTTAGACTGATGAGTAGCACATAATCCCAGAGAGGCAGGATTCAGTCCTGGTGGTTTTTATAAAGGACAGGAGTGGGTGTGTGAGAGAAGCAGAGGACAATGTAAATAAAACAGCTGATTCAAAGATATTACCATCAGAGATTTCCCTAAAAGTCCTCGAGTGTTGTCTCTTTAAAATAAGTCTGAATCATTAATCTTTCTGTGGCCAGGCAGACTTTTAAATTGCATTTCAAACCCAGTATTCCAGAAAGAGCACAGAAATAGTAAATAGTCCAGTTTGTCTTTTAATCATTCAGAGACTTAGTAAAAATAACTGTTGTCAAGTTGTGTGTTCTTATGCTTTTGTACTTGTCCTCTTCTGAGTGCTGACAGGTCACACTAATGGGGCTTCTGGAACAACTGCATACTTTTTGCTATGAGTTGAGAAAAAAGCATGAAAATTCATGGGGAGATGATTCTCTGCCTTGGGTCACTTATGTCTGCCCCGAATGAGATAGCTGCTCTGCCACTTGTGACCACTTGTATTGAAAACTCTAGATTTTTGTCTCAGTGGCATAAAAATTATTTTTATTCATGGCTGTACTTTGTGCTAAGGCTTGTTATCAAAAGCAAATAAATAAAATGAAAGCATATATTGCAAAATATAGTCAAGGAGCCATTCACTGTATGTGTCTATATGTGGACAAATCTATATCCTAGTGAGCAAATTGTATCTTAAAAATAAGCTTGGGACCTAGAAGATCTTTTGTTGAACTTGCTGACTAAGCACATGGTGATTAAAGTGATCTGAAAGCACAGTTTAGCTGAAAGAATACAGAAGGTTTATGGCACAATGGCAAGTGCTACTTGCCACCCATGTGGTAGCCCCCAAGAAAGGTCATGCAAGGTGTCATGCAGGCTGCTTGAGCACCAGATGTTCTCAGGTGGGCATAAGATTGTGAGCTGCAGGGTTCATGGTATGGTTAAGTCTGCTCTTGACTCTGACTTCAAACTGCCCTTCAAAGTATAGATAAAAATATGCATCTATGTGTGCCAAGTGACTGTCAGCCGTGGGGTGAAACAAAGAACCCACAGCTCACATTCTCAGACTCCTTTTCAAAAGTCTTGTTACTTAGAACATTTGCTTGGGAACACACAGAATTAGGACAGGGGGAAAAACTGTGCTGTGAGCGAAGTGTACAGATATACTGATGAGGAATGTGAAGGGATGACAATGGGGTAGGTGGGGGGGCCAGCTGTTCCTGTTGTGGCCAGTTTTGTGGTGACATGGGGAACAGTATCTGGAAGATGCACAGTGGCTTGGATATGAAGACAGATTTGTCTGGTTCAAACTGCAAATACATGAGAGCTGTAAGCAGTGGTGATTTCACTGGCCACGCTCATTTCGTATGTCAGTGCTTCCTTGTACCCTGCTGTCCCTTGTCCTGTGTGATTTCTCGACAACCTTCCCACTCCCCTGTCCTGCTTCCCCTGCCCCAGTGTGTTCCCCTTCCATCATCTGCTGTGCCTCTGAAGCCTGTACTTGACAAGCTCTGTTTTCCCAAAACAGGAAAGGAGAGATGTTCAAAAGCCCTCCACCTTTTCAAGTTTGCTGTTCCTACCAGGAGGTAGCAGAGCCCTGCCTGGCTCTGTGACCTTTCTCCTAGGGCTCTGCACAATGCACTCCCAACATGTGCCATCAGATGATGTATCTGCATCTCTCTCCACCCTCTTTTCTGCTGCAGCACTGTTTCCTACTATCAGGGCTAATCAGGTCAAGGCTCTTGGGGCTTTTCTCATCCTTGCTCAGCCTGTGTTGTATTGCCATCACTGTTGCAGCAACTTCTCAGATAACTCTGGCTCTCCTTTCAGTCTTTGAGTTCTTCCCCTTATTTTTCTTTCTCTCTGGTTTTAAAAACACTATAGTGAAAAAGAAAGTTGTGAAGACAGAAGACCAATTTTAGCCGTGGTAAAAGCAAATGCAGCTTCTGTTTCTTGGGCGTTATGTTTGCTAACTCCAGAGTGAGTTTAGCCTGTAACTGGAGCTGTTTAAAACCGTGACAGGCAGAATTTGCATGTTTGCTTTCAAGGCAGCTGTGATAATAGCAGTCTAAACAGTTGCTCTTTCTGGGTCTTCTTTACAAAAATAATTTACTGTATCCACCAGAAAGGTGATTTGGCACAATGATGTTGCCTCTGTAAAGGGACATTATCCTAGGCTACTCACAGGTATTGGATCCAAAGCCTCATGGTGCCCCTTCTCCAGACTGTTGCAAAAACTCAGACGTGGAGGACAAGTGGCAACCTGCTTCAATTCTCACCACCCTCACAGTAGTTTCCTCCTAATATCTAATCTAAACCTACTCTCTTTCAATCTGAAGGCATTCCCCCTTTTACTTCTCCCTTTTCCAGCATGCCCTTGGAAAAAGTCTCCCTCCATCTTTCTTGTAGGCTCCCTTCAAGCACTAGAAGGCCACAGTTAGGTCATCCTGAAGCCTTCTCTTCTCTAGGCTGAACAATCACAATTCTCTTCAAGTTCCTGTTCTTGAAGTCAAGCTTGTCCTGTAGCTTTCATGCCATTGTTAGTGAAGTATCAGAGAGCAGGCAGGATGTTGAAAGGCTAGAAATTGTGAATGGTGTTTTCCTGTGCCATCCTTCTTCTTTGAGATTACTTTGGGAATTGGATTTTTTTTTTTTTAATGGATGAAAACTCAGTCTTTTTTGCAATGCTACTGATATCTTCTGTTCTCTTCCTCCATTAAGAGACAAAGCAAGAGGCTACATGGTAGCCTGGCACTTCCCAGTAGCTGTGTTCGCATTACATGGAGAATCTGTCCCAGTCTGTAGAATGCATAATTTTATGGGACAGACAAATCTATTTGAGTTTTAAGTGACAGAACTGGTTTTTTCTAAGTTCTCACCCTGCATTTTAATCTCCAGTGAAACAGAATAGTTAGATTTATTTGGCATGTTTATTGGCAATCAAGCCGACAAATGTGCCGTCTGGTTGAACTCAGTATACCCACAGCTTTGTGTAATTGAGATTGCAGCATGATAGAGAGTTTTGTTATGGCTTCACATATTGATCAGTCCGATTTAATTTCCTCATGGGACCTGGACCGTGCTAGGGATGGTGGATTGTGTTGAAGGCTTGATAAGCCTATTTTAACAAAGCATCTCAAGGGCTTCTGAAACAGAAGCAATTATCAATACTGATACATGTTTCCTTTCATTGACAGGTATGGGCTCATTAATAAGCTGCACAACAGATGCTGTTTGCAATACATGACTTTTTTTTTAATTAACTTGGAGATACTGCTTCATCAGCTTTACCAGTTTCCAGAAGGAAAAGAAATTGGGTTCCAGGTTTTGAATCTAGTATTATATGTGATAGCAGTATCTTCTGCATATCTGTATTGACTATTTTGGTAATTGAAGCCTAGATTATATTTTAGAGTGATGGTCCCATCCCACTGTTCATGTCCATGTCTGAATGAACCACACAAACAAATTCTGGTGTTTTGCAACTTTTGAATTGTGTGTCAATTTACTGATGACTGGTTACTATTTTTAATGTTGGTATTACTGGTTAAATAGTCTCCTGTTATAACTTTGACAGTCACCATTTTTGTCATTGCATATTTCAAAAATGTTTTTAAACTGTGTTTATTTTAGTCTCTCAGTTGTGAGAAGGAAGTTGATTGTTGCTTCCCACTGTCTTACCCTTCCTATGCAAAAATCCTAACATTTCATTTATAACCTATTTGATGTAGGTGTGTTGTGGGTGTTAAATTCATACTGCTATTTAATCTTGGAAATTGGATGTATGGAAAGAAAACACCATCAAGGCAAACTGCTAAGTTAAACTTCATTTTAAAGACAGTTTTGGGATAAGTAGAAGTTTAGTGGCTTACAGAATAGTTATCCTTAGCTAATAGCAGTTGCTTTTGTTTTATTCACAAAAAAAAAATAAATTAAAACCATTTAACACCTGCTGTAGTATTTTCTGATTTCTTTTCACAAGCATTATCTCAATAATTAGCACTTCTGCTCATTAATGCATGGATTGAAAGTAGCAGCAATATGTTCCAAGGAAATTAGAAAAAAACCTTCATTTCTAAGCATAGATCAGTGTGGATGGGTGAAGCAGAAAAAAATGGAAAGGTAGCTGGGTTACACCAAATGTAATTGACCAATGAACCAAATTCTGTAATGTGCTCAAAATCCTATGTTGAGTGCCTGATGCATCACAGTAAGTGGCACCTTACCTGATTTTTCTTCCTTTCCTGATGTCTGAACTTCAAGAACCATTTGTTCAACAGAAAATTAGAGTTTTCATAATAAAATAGAACTATTTTGCTCTGGCAACAGTTGCCAGACAATTGCAAGACAAGTGTTTCTTAGGAGGTCAGAAATAGGAAGTTAGATGAAAAGAAATAATTTTAGTTTTTTATATGTCCTAGAATTCTTTTGAAGTTGTGACTCATATTCAACCGTTACTGGAATTCATGACACTGAAGATCCCATGAATGTTTAATGGGAAGTGGCTGGTACCTTTACTGCCCCTCAGGCTGCTGTTTACTGTCACTTCTCTTCCCCAGTTAGTCATGACTGAAATGTGACGATGAGTGGGAAAATTACCTTCAGCAATTATTAATTCAGATTAATCACCTAATTTTGCAAACACTGGAGTACTGAAAGAAAAATAATGATTTGAGAAATACCCCAAAGCTACCGAATATTAGTTCTGCAAACATACTCATGGGGCCAATTCAGGCATTCTTAGTGATGTGATGGAGCCAGCGAGCCTTTACCCAACAAGTAGCTCCTTTGATTTCAGGGGCCGATAATCCTTATTAAAACTGTGCAGTTCAAAGTGATAGTGGAATGTCACAGATCAGCAGGATTAAGAGCAGTTTCATCATCCTTCAGGCCTTTGCTTACTTCCTCACTCCTTAATTATCCACCCATGTTCCTCTCCTTGGGGTCTGTTCCACGCACCAGCCACTGTAGGTTCCTGCTCAAACCATTGCACAGGGCAAAGGAGCAGAGTCTTTTTAAGAAGGGGTTTCACTTACAGTTGTATTTTAAAGGTCATTATTGCAATATGCAGTTTGAGCTACAGAATAGACATTTTAAAATTATCTATTTTTAAGAATATACAGTGCTGGAAAAGTATGGGAAAAAAGTAAATTGTTTGATTCTAAAATGGAAGAAAATTAGATAAACATTATAATGCATGAGAATGTTCCCTATACATGGAACATATTAAATAAATGGGTTTTTGTATAACTGGAGTGTATGTTAATTAAATTCTTAAATAGTGGGACAGTAACGTTTTTTTATCATTGTTTTTAAGCCTTAATGGTATGTTTAATTACATCCTTCACTAGTTCTGGAAACTGAGGCCATGAAATGTGAAGTTGTTTCTTTTTTTAATAAAGTAAATTATACTAAGTAATGCTATTTATTATTTTATCCTTAAATCTGTAGGTGCTGAAGTGTTGTATATGAACATGTCAGCATATAATGAAGGTCGGCTTCAATCATCTTTCTGGATTGTTGATAAACAGCACGTATACATTGGAAGTGCCAGCCTAGATTGGAGATCGCTGGGACAGGTAATTTAATTGAAAAAGTAATCCTATACCCTTTGAGGCTATAATGAGGAAAAAAAGGTAGTATTTGGAAACAACTTCAATAGCTCTATTTTCTGATAGTTTACTGGCAGAGGTGCCAGCATCAAAAACTGTTTTGCCAAGAGTTTTGATGACTCTTGTGGCAAAAATATATTACTATAAATTTTGCTCTTTTTCATTGTGACAGCTATCTTCTGTGGTTATGCATAAGCTTTAAAAATTTGATTGCTTTTATTGGTTTCTGTGATGGTAGTTGTAAGCTCCAGTTTACCTATTAAAAGAAAAAATAAAAAAAACCTTTCCGTAAACAATCCACTATGGAAACTGTAGTCATATCATGTGGATGACCTCGTCCCTCTCATCTGCCATTTCAAAAGCAAAAACAATATTTGGAAATACTTCCAAATGGATAGTGGGTACTATCCTGGAACACCCACTACCATTGGAGAGGGGGAGATTTATGGGTACAGAAATTCAAATAGCGTAATGCTTTTGAAGGCTGTATGTGTTATAGAGAAGTCCATATTTTCATTCTTTATAAACCTGAGAGTGTGAAGGATGTACACTAAGGCCTCTGCCAACCACCAGTGCTGAGAGCTCTCTATAGTCTGCAACCATTTTGAAGAAGTAATTCATCAGTAATGCAGCTTATTTGCCTTTTTGAAGACATCCAAGTGTTCTTCCTTTCTCAATAGTCTCAGGATCGTTGATGGCTGTTATGTTCATTTTTGCTATATACCACTGACTGTGAGCCTGCTGCCAGTCACATTTATGGAGTGAAACTTGTACTTTGAGATCTCAGTAATTGAAATGCACAACAGAGGGGGGAAAGAAGCAGTCCTAGGTAGTTATCAGTTGCAGTAAAAATGCTTACTTTCTGAATATGAGCAGAAACACAGAAACACAGGAATAATTGTGAACATAGCTTCTAATGATTTTGTAAAGAAGAATGTGCATGTTGGTTGTGTTGAATTTTTTTTGAGCTAAGAGAATGAAAGTCTGAATAAAAACAAATCAGTCATTTTAGGAAAGAAAGAATGGATATATGCATTTTTGCTGTTCCTATGAGATTAATTTATTTAAAAGGTAACCTTTTGAATGTTTACAAAGGAATCTGGAGTACTGGTAGAAAAGATGATGATGTTAGCAAACCAGAGAAAATCTTAGCCAAGAGGATGTTGTATTTTTAATCAATGTAAGAACATACAGCTTGGGCTTTTGGATAGTTTAGAAAATGTTTGTAAATTGTCTGTGCCTCCTGAGCTAAAATGTCATAACAAAATAGCTCTTCACGGGATTTATTTGGCTTATAAAAAGTTTAGCTTTGAAGCCTCTTCTAGCTGGGGGTTTAAGTACTAGCAAAAATAATAAATGTGGAGAAAAGAAGCATGTTTACCACACAGATTATTATTATGTATTTATGAGCTTTATCACAGATGCTACAATTCCATATAAGATTGGTCTTCTCATGCTGAGGTAAATCTTAAACCTTCTAACACACCTATGTTAAACTTTGATGCCAGTTACTCGTAGGCCAGTGTTTCAAATGTGATTCCTCCCTGTTAATTTTATCACACTTTTCTGCATGCATTTTTTTTATCTTCTTGTCAGATAAAAATATATTTCTATATGTAGTTATAAGATAAAGCTCAGAAGAATATTTGTAAAGAGCAAAAAGAAATCTCTCTGAATTACAGTAAAAGAAAATCTGCTTTCAATTAGTTGAGAAATGTATGCTGGGGTTTCAGAAGAGCCTAAGGAAATTAGATGCTTGGCTCCTGTTGATGTTAGATATGAATATCCAATTCCCTTACTCCAGAGTTACAGGTTAATAAATCAGGGCAACTGTCAAAGAGATCTGATATGCAGTCCTAAAATAATAATCTGTCTTGAACTTTTCCCATAAGAAGCAAAATAAGCACAAAACTGTCATTTTATTCTTAGTGCTTTCCTCAAGCAAAATGCTTTGCACATGCGTGGGACCGAATCTTAAAACCCACGGTGAGCAGAGCCCTCACTGGGGAAACACATCTCCCAAGGGTTCTCATTTCCAGAGTTCCAATGTAGCTGCAAATGAGGGATCGGGTTCCTCTTTTCTTCTCTCGAAGCAGCCTCAGGGACTAAGGTATTACAAGTAATACCTTGTAAAAAGCAGAGCAGATAGTGCCTGTCCTGACCCATGTCCTCACACTTGCACTGCCTGCAGTAGTGGGACAGGGCTCCTTCAGGTCTGCACCAAGAGGTAGGGGGGTCACTACAGATGCCACTGCATGTTTCCCATTACATCCTGTTTTACCTGCGGGAAAGGACCGTGGAAAGGCAGCCTAGGCTGTAGATTAGTTGCGTGTGGTCTCTTTCTCTGACTTGCAGAGTGTCAGAACTAGTGGTTATTGAATCTGCAAGCCACTTTGGCCAGTATTACTAGATCCTGACAGCAAATCACGGAATAAAGTAGGTCTCTCCTATTGTAGAAACATATGGCACGGTACTTTGGCCTGTCAAGCACAGCAGTTGTCTTCTCACTCAACAAACTATCCAGTGTGAGTCAGTCACCTTGTAGCTAATAGTGTCTCATTATTTAGCAGCACACTTCCAGTGTAAATTATGTAAGGGCATCCATTTTCACATCTAATGTATAAAATGTAATGAAAAGCTTCAGATTTTAACCGTTCGTGGTTGTCATATATTTTGGCATGCCTTCCCCTGTATTTTCTACATGTATTGCCTCCTCTGTGCTGAAGCATTGCATGCATTCAGGTGAGTACACTGTCTAATTCATACAGGAGCACTTACCTGCTTTGCTGGTGTGTAAGCAGGTCTCTGTGGTACATCACCCTGGCTACAGTACCAGAGGAGACCTGCCTCTTGCTTGCTAAGGACCTAAAGATGTAGAAATACTTCTGTGCCATGGCAGTACAGAGCATTTGACATACGAGCATGCTAGAGAATATTTACTCAAAGTTACTGCAGGAGATATAACTAAAGTTTATTACTATTTTGTCCCTTTGCCTGGGCCTCAAAAAAACCCCAACTCAGTCTGTTAGCATCATTTGTCTCTTAGGAGGCTGGATCTAAAGCTCAGACAGTAATTTAACTTTTAACAGCTCCTTGGAAAACAACATCAGGACTTACACGCTTTGGTTTTGCAATATTTGTGGAGAATTCTTCTCTGTGTTTATAAGCTGGACACTGAAATCAATCTCGTATGAAGCTTACTGAGTTTTGTTGCCATTTTCTTGACTTGCCAGCACTGACAAGGAGCAATACGAGTATTTTCTTTATAAGTAGATTTTTCACATCAAGGACAGATTTTCATAAGGGCATATATTATTTAGGAATAACTTTTAGAGTTGCATATATTCTTGTGCTTCCACTGTCAAAGTTTTAATACTTGCCAGAGTCTCAGCTTTGAAATTATGGGCAAGGGTGAGAAAATATCATTACTTTTCAAGTAGAACTGTGTTTCAGGTAGATTGCAAGTTTGTCAAAACTCGAATAATTCTGGCTGAAATCACCTATGCCAGCTACTTGCTGCAGTCTGAAATCAAACCCCATAGGCAAATATAAAGTACTGTTTGGAATCCCTGAAAACAGGATTTTACAATAACTGGATTTTCTTTTCATTCATACTGAAATATGTTGATCTTTTCTTCAAATAGGTCTAGATCTTGTGTCAGGGATATATCTTTTTCTGTTGTTATCAATATAGCCAAATATTGCCCAATTACATAACCTGTTGAAAATTGAGGGTTATGAGCAACCAGAGTTTTTAACACTTCTTTAGATATAGTAAGTTGTGTAAGATTTTACCAGTGAAGTAATCTAATGTCTTGCTGGTAAATTTTTATAAACTGATAAAATGGTCCAAAATTTGTATAAACAATGTGTCTTACAGATTTACCAGCTTGATGAAGGAATGTGGAGAAATGGTCTCTTGTTCTTTGTGGTGCTATTCTGACTTCAAAAAGTGATTTAGGGGGGTTACCAGAAGAGGAAAATTATTGAGATGACATTTCAAATTACACTTTGAACTTTTCATTTCATGTAGAAGTATGTGATCAACTGAACAACTTCCATGTTGCATTTCACTGACATGCATTTTTTTAATAGATGCAATTGATAAAGTATTTTCCCAGAGTTCCCAGACTCTCACCTACTAGGGAGTTATGACCATTGAACAAGCCAAGGAACATCTCTGGGCCATAGCTGTGCAACCTACTTAAGTATATATGTAAGATAGTGATATGTTGAAGTGTATATTTTTTTTTCTGCAAAATATGTGCATTTATGTTAAAATGTGAACTGAAAAGTGAGGTCATTCAAACATGTCTAAAATTGGATATGTATACTGATTAATTTTTGCCTATGGCTTGAATTAATAACACTCAAGATAGCCGTGGTGCTGTATTCCAGTTACTAGCTCCTTGACCAGGCTATATAACAATTGTTATAATCCATAATACTAATGCAGAGCAAGGGCTAACAAAAAGTGTCATATATTTCTTTTGTTCTTTGACTCCCTCCAGCAAAGCTTGAAAATGCATTTAGCTCCTTAATTCTGTTAATGAGGGTGATGTTTGTAACACATACCCAATTTTAAACAGCTCAAGAAACTCTTCTGGAGCTCATTATGCTAACAACATTTTTTGAAAAGTTTTATTCACACATGACTAATCAAATCCAGTGGGCAAACAACTGTAATGGATTAGTTGAAGCACTTCAGAAAAATGCATTTCTGTGCAACAAATAGTCAGCTCTTGGAAAATTCTATTTCTAAAAATTACTGACACAACTAAAATTAATCCAATTGTCTTCACTGGAAGTGAAATCAGGCTAATATTAGCAAGTCTTGTAGGCAAAAAAATAATTAGCTTAAATCATGAACGCTAACAGATATCAGGTGGTTGAGTGTATGTGTGGAGGTTAGTGACCAAATTTAAATGTTCAAGGTCTCAAGTAGAAGCTTGCTGATTGCTCCTTGGAATTGCGGAGTCTGACTGTAAATACGTGGACTGAATGAAAGGGGAATGTCTGGAGTCCTCCAGTTCCTGAAGAGACATGAGACAGAACCACGGAGACAGAGTTAGGAAGCTGCTCAGACCTTGTGCTCATGTATGGAAACTGTTTAGATTGGGGGTTGAGTCTTGGGGTACCACAAAGAAGTGGTCTTGAAGCAAAGAAGGGGACCTGAACAGAAGAAGGTGAAGTTCCTGGCTGCAGGAAAAGCCTTTGAAATGGGAGACATCCTGGAGATTAGAGGGCTGTAGGAAAGATGGAAGCCAGGGGATGCACCAAAAACACTGTCTGGTGATGCCTGAGACAGGTAAGAGTGAGCAGCCATGCAGCAGGGACAGAGCCCACTGTCTGCTCAGCATCTGGGGCCAGCAGCCACCTCCCTGCAGGAATGGAAGGTATGGATGGAAAGTGTGAAATACAGTCAAGTAGTTGCAAAAGCTCCCATCTTGTTGGTTCTTAAACAAACCCCAATATCCAGATCCACTGCAGGTAGTCATTTATTCTATCTGGCTTGGGACATCTTGAAAGTATTATTTCAGAAGTTTTTGCTTAAATTTTGGCTCATCTGATATTAAGTTCCTAAGCAGACCCATGGGACTTTTTCTCCTAGTTGTGTAAAAACTGCTAGCAGAGGATTTTTCTTTCTAAGATGCCTGCGAAGTCCATATATTTTCTGGATTGTTCATTCTTCTGATTGTTTTAAATTCAGATCAGTTTAATCTGATGTAAATTGTAATTTTTTTATGGGCAAAATAACAACCAGGTTGTAAAAATTATGATTTTTCAAGGACGGAAAACCAACCAGACATGGAAAATATACATTTTTAAGGGTAAAAAAATAACCATGTGAACTTGTTCTCATTTTCCCATTAATTTTATGTCTCTCTTGGACTCTTTGTGAGATTTGTTTCACTAGTACAAACTAAGGTTTCAGAAAGGCATTTGATTTCTCTTTGTCTTAAAAATGCATCACGAGGAAGACTGGAAAAATAATACCTAATGTTTCCACCTCTATATTTCTCTACGAAGACATATTCATTCTTGATAAATTAGGCTTGGTTTCAGTAGACTTTTTTGACCTTATTTCATGCAATGAATTAGTAGAAGTTTATCTAATCATCTCTGTTGCAAAGGATTAATGATTTGTTCCTGCTGACGGTCAGCAGTGCCTTGGAGTGCTTTCTAAAGTGTCCTGTGTGACAATTGGGGTATCTGACGGGACTACCAAACAACAGTCTTTCCTTCTCATGCAGTTTCCTCTCCATCCTCCTCTTACACTCTTGTCATTACAAGTTAGAAACTGCTGATTGTATCTACATAATTTAAGGTAATTAGAATATTAGATAAACCCTCCCAACACTTTTTATCAGGTTGGAAACAGAGACCTGTTTTATCTGAGGAGATAAGATGTTAAATAAATACACAAAAGGGCCAAAATACTGTAGAAGGTGAGACATGTGACAGTGTGTGAATGAGAAAATCTCTGTGGACTGTTTGTTCATTGTGGCTATTAGTATTTAAACCGTACTTGTCTCTTTAGGATTGACTTTAGGATCGACTCCTACAGCACATGACAGTTGTACCAATTATGAATTATCAATTACATTTGAAGAATAAGGAATAAGTTGCCCAATTAATTTATTCTGTTAATGATTCAGTTGAATCAACAGCCAGATTAGCTGAGATGGAGAGCTATGAGAATTATTCAAAAAAGATGCATTAAGCATCTGTAGATGCAATAGATTAAAAAAGTTATGCTTTTAATGATAAATATGAATAATCTAGTGCATATTTACAGTGAAAGTATATTGGATTCTGAATTTTCTGAAATTAATAACTCTACAGTCATTAGAAAAATAAATTTAAAAAAGAAAAGGAAAAGAAATCCCAAACTTCAGTTGGTCAATTGTGTATCTCAATTTTAAGTAAAAGGTGATCAGCCGGTATTTTATTTGTTTAGTATGAATTAATTTTTTGAACTTAGCTATTAGGAAGGCTTGCAGCAGGATGTCTACAAGAACGCTTGAAATGTTGCTGCATGTCTTGCCTGGTATCACCAGACAGGACAGAACTGCTTTGAGAAATAATGGGGGTTTCAGTCTAGTGGTTAAGGCTCTCTTCCCTGTAACAGAGAAAAAAGGAGACAAAAGCAAATGTCTGAATTCTCAGACAATCTGTACCTCATCTGTACCACCTTCCCCTCCTCTTGCCTTTTGTGGCAAAAAGACTGATAAAACCTAAACTCCTTCTCTTTCTACTCTGAGATGACCAGAGTTGGTAGGTGATGGTATCTCATGTATTAAGAGCTGCATCTAAAAGGGCAAGTTTAGGGCAATTCAGGATTGTGGGAGTATTGGAGGAGCAACCCTTTGACTGCTTGTGGTGGGTCAAATCAATTGGAAGCAATCCACATGGCTCTTTATTCAAAAGTCTCATCCCAATTATATTTAGGAGGCATATCTCAAAAGCCACACCTAAGAGTGACAAAACTCATCCCTGAATTATCCCTTCTTCTCTTGGTTTTAATTTCTGGGGATATAGATCCTAATAAAAACTTCCCCAAAATTCAAGAATCTGTGGAATGCTGCCAGAAGCAAATGCAAATAAGTTTCTTTTTTATGTATCTCTCTTAGGGAAAGGAGAATGATGATTTCCTCAAATTATATATATGCTTGAGCACTTTATTTTCTGTTTATTTGTGTGAGCAAAATTGTCCTCCCATAAAACCAATATGTAATAAGTACTGGATTTTTATATGTCTCAGACTACATCATGATTATCTTATTTGTTTCCAGTTTCCCCAAAATCTTGCCATAGCAGAGCCACCTCTCAAAACAGTTCACTGAGACAGGATCTGCACATTTGCAGTTTCTGCTGGTGGGAGTTGCATCCCCTCTTTACAGAACTGCATGGAGTGAAAGCACACTATAATCAGTCAGTCATTTTTTTTAAACTTTTATCTAAATGAGTCTCTTGAAGTTATGTAATGGCACATCTGGTCCTTTTGAGATAAGATGCTTTGTCTGACAGTGGAATTACATCTTTTTAGTCAAGCCAAACTTATATTGAGAGTTTCCATTTGATATAATGTTCTAGTTTGATTTGTCCCTAATGTGCACTTTGTCAGTCTTTGCTATCTTCTTCTAATAATTGGCTTAATTGTCTTACTATCCCAGTGGTGTTCATTATCACATTGCTATTAGTAAATGGAGTACAGTCCTATAACATGTCACAAGGCTCTTTCAAATTGATTGTCCACCAAGGTTCAATCAAGCTCAGATGGGTAAATACTAGACTGAAAGAACAGGCAATGTAATATTGGTATATTCTATTTAAATTCATATTTCTGTGTTACTGAAGCTCCCTTATATAAAAGAATATCTGCTTCTAAAAAGATTTGATATGCTGTTATCCATGCGATCCAATCGTTAAAACAATCCCAAACTTCATGTGAGTATTTCAATAGGATTATTTCCTGAACTACCTTATATTATAAAGATAACATAAACGTGCAACCCAGATCTTCAAGCATAGGTGAATGAAGTGAATATGTGAAGAAAACAGGTATAAGAAGATATTACAAAACTGTATTGACAATTAATTCCTCTTTTAGTAATCTATTACTTAGAAAATTCATTACTTTTTTCTATTTTGTGCTGCATAGAAAGCTGGTTGTAGTTTCAGAACTCTGCTGTGATGCTTTTACAGCATGTCCTTCAAAGGACAGGCTGAAAATATATTATTTTCACTAAGAGCTTTTGGCTAGTGTTTCTATCTTTGACCAGATCTAGAGCAGTTTAGTGGCTGATACGTATCTCCAAAATTGCAGCTTTTCTGTTTATCCCAGTGTAAAGTTTGTGTTTTTGGAAGTATGATGTTTTGTTTGATTTCCTTAACTGAGACAGGCCACTTTTTCTCTGTTACATCCACTAGATCAGGGCAGTCAGTGTTGCCCATTAGGCTTACTTTGCTTGAAATTTATTACCTGTGCATCCAGTATTTACAAATAAATATCAGTGAAGCAAATGGGCTGTTTGTCTCTCGCTTGCCATTGCTGTGCACTGTTAACAGAGGGCTGGCTAAAGCTGGACAAGAACATGGGTAATGTGACTGCTCCACTTGGGTCTTGTGTGTGCTTCATTACTGCCTGGTAGTGCCCTTGACTCCTCCTTACTCTTGTGGGCTTCTGGTTTTGTGCTTTAGCAACTGAAAACAGCATTGGACTATATATTCACCTTGCACTTGGAGCCAAAAAGTCTTTTCATGCCTCCTCAGCTTGGCTAGTTTCCCTCGATGCAGAGGTAATTCCCAGCTCTGAGGTGCTCGGAAGCTGTTCTGTTTGTCATACTTCTCCCACTGTTATGCTCCATTCTCACATGCATCATCTGCATTATGTGTTTGTATTTAGCATAAGAGAGGGCAAAATACAGCAACAGCTTGCTGCATATTTTTATTTGATTTCTGTTGACTGTAGGAATATGCTCATTACTCTGTTTCTGACCTCTGACATTACAGATCTTCTCTCATCCTTTTTTCTTTTTCCAGTTGCTGTGGAAATCCTGTCGAACAGGTTTACCTGCTGTTGGAGGAATCAATAATAAATTGTGAATCAATAATAGATTGTAAATCAATAATAAGACTGCATAGCAAAATGATGGAATATCATCCAAGTGAGTTTGAATAGATAAACTCACTTCTTTCCAAAGCAGCATGGGATATTCAGGTAGTTGGACTCCAAAATCCAGAGGAAAAGAGAAAGTTCTTTCTCCAGTAAAACTAACCTCATAATCATTTGCTTGCTTTTTAACAGTTGCCATACCATCACTATGTCTTAATTAAGAATCATGGATGTTGCAAAGAGAGTGTTACCAGAGGTTCTGGTTTATGACCGCTCTCTCAGATACTTGATAAATCATATCAGTATATTAGGATTATCAGATTCAAGAGTTTTTGATGCATTCTAGAGGTGTTTAGGGAACTGGGGGCATGCAGAACTTGCTGCCGGAACACACACTCTACAACACTGCACACAAGATAGAGGACAAAAGTGGGGGCAGCAGAACTTGACTTCTTTGCACCGATCTGCCCTGCCCACTGCTGTTCTGAAGACCAAGCCAGATTGCATTGGACAGGGCTGGAGTGTCTGTGCTGCACTTTTGTACCAGAGCCTAACGCTAGAGTTCAGGAGCATAAGGGAAGGCATGACATTCCTTAAGAGTCAGAGCTCTTAAGGCTAGTGTGGCCTTTAGAATCATAGAATCATTTAGATTGGAAAAGACCTTTAACATCTTTGAGTCCAATTGTTAATTATTTTGTTTTTCCCAGATAACAATACAGGCCATACAGTCTCATTCGAGGTTCCAGCATCTGGCTCAACAGCTGGTGGTAGAGTTTGTAAACTTACATGGATAGAAGAAAAGCAGTAAATCCACCTTTTTCCCAAAAATATGGTTTATGTTACACTGGAAGTGAACTTGTTCATTAAAACCCAGCTGAATCTCTGAAGGGTAACTAATGCACCACAGTCTATTCTGACATTTTCCACAAGACCTTGCTGACAACTAATCTTGGTCAGTGATGTTAATGAATGGAAGCAGATTCCTCTCAGAGGGATTTAGTGATTAGCATACCCCATCAGATTAATCTTGTTCAACTAAACAATTAAAATAGCAACATCAAAATAATCATGAAACTCTATTCCCAATATGTGGTTCCACCCATGCACACACACTTTGATATTGTACAGATGACAGTTCCCCTCTAGAAAAATGTCTTCATTCAGAACTGTCTCAACTCCAAAAGATTCCCAAATGGAACTCGGTGACCTCCTTCTTTAACACTTGAATCCTTTCATGGAAAACTGGATTTAGTATTGTCCTGTGAAAAAGACACACAGTAAATCAGGCTGAAATACCATGCCATAAATCTCCATGAGTCAGGGTAAGGAAGGACAATCATTTCAGTCATACTATAAAAGAAAAATGGTTCTGCAGTTCAGAATAAAACCTCATCTTTCTATACCCATAAGTCATCAAGCAGAACAAAACAGATTCTGACAAAGCACTTCTTCCATATGAATGTGCAGCATTAATGTCATCGCTAACCTCTTCAGATTTTGATATTGTCGTCATAAGCACCAAGGTCTGGTTTGGAAGTCATCACGCAGTCACCTTTCTTAACTTTTTAAAGTAAACACTAATAAAATCATGGATGTTTCCCTGAAACTGCTCAGTGGCAAACTATTAATCCTTGTTTGAGGGAGGTGTATTGGGCAGGCAGCACTTAACAGAATGGTTAAGTGTATCTTCAGAAAACTGCAGAAGTCATGAGAATCGCAGTATTGGACAGGCCAGTTTTTCTAATAAGGCTGATGGTTTATTAGGCATTTCTTTCAAATTTAGTGCTGAAGCATCTCACAAGAAAAAGCTGAGGAAACTGGGCCTGTTTAGCCTGGAGAAGAGATGATTGAGAGGGGAGCCTCATTAATGTATGTAAGTATCTGAAGAGAGCATGTCAAGGGGATGGAGCCAGGCATTTCTTGGTGGTGCCAGGCAATTGGACAACAGGAAACAGGCAGAAACTGATGCACAGCAAGTTCCACCTGAACACCAGGAAGAACTTCCTTACTGTGTGGGTGTCTGCACACAGGAACAGGTTGCCCAGAGAGGTTGTGGAGTCTCCCTCACTGGAATATTCCAGAGCTGTCTGGACACAATCCTGTGCAATGTGCTTTGGGTGACCCTGCTTGAGCAGGGAATCTGACCTAGATGACCTCCAGTGGTCCCTTTCAGCCTTATCTATTCTATGATTCTGTTATGTGTTCCCAGTCTTACTGTCAGGGTCAGGAGGCACAAATATCATGTATTAATTTAATTACAAGTTTTTTCATAGGAGCATATACCAGGACCATATCCTTATAGGAGATACTGCTTCCATGTTGAAGCAGCCAGAAACCCCACAAATATCTAAAATAGCTATGCAGAAGAAAAGAACAAAGAGCAACAGTGGATTTCTGAAACAGATTTGCACATCGGTTAGCCATTGTCCCGGCACTACCTGTGTACTGTTTTGCTAAATTGCCCTACCTATCTAAACTGCTTGGATTTCTAGTTTACCTCACAGTCCTGTACACTGAATTTAATCAAGGTTCAGTCAAAAATTAATTAGCACCTTTGGCCCTCATCTTACATCCAGAAAAAAGGGTTCTAATTCTGATCAGGTAAGTCTGGCAAAGCTCAACAGTTACAGCAATAATTCATATGCAATGTCATTGTCCCAGCTTGTGTCCTCAGCACGCCTGCCACCAATCTCTATTCAGTTTGCAAAAGGAAAATCCACTGTGTGTGTCAGCAGTGTTATAAATAATGCATCCAATTAGTCAACTACGTGCTGTTGCATTTCCCTGAAGGCCAGGAATCTGAAAACCCCAAAGAAACTCTGTGCTTTGAGAGAAATGTTTAGACGTAAATATGCCCTCACTCTGAGGTCAAACCTTTGCACTCTCTTCTCTCTGTTGTACAGCAGGAGACATATGGAGGCTGCCCTTTGCAGCACTACAGAGGAGGAGAACAAATGCTGAGAGCTCATGCTGTGATTTCCAGCTGCGTGAAGAGAATGCAAGATAAGGGCTGACAAGACACGTTCCGATGCAGGGAAGATGGGAAGAGGCAGGGGGAGGGAACGCACGTGGTGAAGGAGAGTCCAGGCCTTTTCAGAACCTAGCAGGATCTTTCACTTCACCTTTTAGATTTTTTTATGGTTTCACTGAGGTAGTAAATTTTTTAATGTCATATGAATGACACCAGGACTGAAATGGGATGCAGCTTTGCCAGCAGTGAGATGGAGGCCAGCACAACATGGTCCTTTTCTTCCCAGCCTGCACTTTCCTTTGATACAGGGAACAAAAACTGTGTTTCAAAAGAGGAACAGAATCAAATTAGATTTCACATTAATTAGATTTCCTGCAGTAAAACAAGAAATAAATCAAATGTTATTCTGAAAAAATGTTTTCTTGCAGTTGCAAGCTTGCATTTCCCCTAAAGAGACACTTGTGCTTGCTTTGAGGGGGTAATGAAACTGTAAACTGAAAAGTCATTTGAAAATGATAAATTAGGCTGTGATTATGCCAAGTGATATTAATTATGCTGATAGATCCCATAGCAAGGAAATTTTAACTGATTCAGCTCTGCGTTCTGGCTTGCTCTGACAATTAGCAATGTGTCAGGCTTGATTTTTTAGTGAGCTTCACCAACAGCAGTAAGAAAGAGCTAACTTGCACTCACAATTCTGTGGTAGGTTCTACATGAACATCATTACAGAGTGGTTCATGGTTTAAACAAATTATATTTGAATTGTTTGTATAAACATTGATTTTTGCTGAGTTTTTCATACCAATATAGCAGAAGGCTGAAAAAGAAAAATCATGATGGGGCTTTATTCTGATGTGACAAGGACATGAGTGATTTCTGTTTTTCTGCTTTGAAGATGCATTGCTCCTCTTCCTCCCAAAATTCCTTTTAAACCACTCCATTTTAAAACAAGCTCCCCTTTTGCCTGGATGCCTAGCTTGTTTTTTATCTCAGCAGCCATACCTTTAAGCAGAAATGAAATGCTGAACCTAACATTTTTCTTAAGATCAGGGTGCTAAGAAAAAAAATAGTGGGACTGAAATGAATTGGAAATTAGTAGAGCATCACTGTGCAATTATGTGTTCTTGACCTGTAGATCAGCAGAAAAAGAAGGGGAACACAAAAATTAGTAGCTCCTAAAAGTTCTCCTCTGCCTTATCGTGGCTTTTTGCCACTAGGTAATATTAGTAAAAATATAAAGTTGTAACTTCCTGCGACTTTTATTCTGCAAGGACTACAGACCAAAATCTATCAAATATACCTGCTAAAGGTGTAAATTAAAGTCCAATGGTCTGCTAGTGGCTGCCAATTCAAATGTGCTTTATCAGCTTCAGTGAGGGGGGTGAGAGGGTACAGTAAGTCCACTTACGTCCCCTTCCTTTCCTTTAGTGAGAACATGTCATGGCTTTATGTGACATTCAGTGCCAGTGCTCAGTGCACTCTCTATCAAATGCATCACGTCTTCTTGGTCACATGCCCAGATTTATTTCCAGCATGGTGGCTTGAGTGGCAGTTTTCCATTTTCAGTGATGAGATTGAGTTCCCAGCTCAGGTTCAGACTGCATTTTTTTCTCAAGTGGAAAGGACTTTGTTCATAAGAAATTCTGCCTGATGATTATTTTCAAAACACTTAAGACCAAGATGACAGAAAATTAACCTTTGGCCTTAGATGACAGAAATGTAAAATGCACACAACTGTGGGACACGAGCCAGGCACAAGAGAGATCCAAGTGCAAGACTCACTAAGTGATTAATTGGAGAATGGTTAAAAGTCGAAAGTAGGATTTTCAAAATGCCATTTATTCAATAAAAGTGTCTATAAAAAATAGGAACAGTTGCACAGTTAAACAATGAGACTATCTCAAAATTTAATCTGTTTGTATTCTCTAAGTAATCTTCAAAAGCAGTTTGTGGTTGTCAAAATAACAGGGAATTCAAGTAAGAACATTTATGATACCCTGGGTGATTTCTGACAGCCAAAGATGCTGTTAATTTAGATTTATTCACTCTCCAATAGTTTAAGCTAGACAGGGTTTTGCTGACTTCCTGACAAAACAGTGCTTTCCCATTTGTATTCATCTTTTCTATTTAGTATTTCCCAATATCAGTGTAGCTCCCATGTCCTTGGCAACATGGAAAGAAAAAGTAGAAACCAGAGCAGAAGCAGGACTGTGCTGAATTTGGATTTCACTGAATTACTTTTAATTTCAACATAACAAAATATGAAGTCTGCACTGTATTACTGGCCAAGCTCTGAGGGAGGATTTTGGCTCAGAACACAAGGGTGGGTTGCAGTTTCCAGTGAAGTGTTAGCTGAGGTACATGCTTTTGCTGTTGTGGTGGATTGTAGTACCTGCACAGGTTTTGTGAGAGAGGAGCCAGGCACAGAGAGAGAGGAGTGCCACAGCCTTCTCAGCCTCTTCAGCATCAGGTTTCATTTTTGGTTTGTATCAAAATGATGGGTGTCTGAATGGGGTTGTTTACACGTGATGCATTTGTGATGGTCACTATCTCTGTCATCCTGTACTGTGACAGTCACAACGAACAATACTGCACAAAGAAACACTTCTACCTTTCTCAAATCTCTTTGTCTCTCTCCCTCCACTGTTAATGGTCAATCCCATCAGAAGGCCCTTCTCCTACACTTCTGCCAGAGGCCACCCCTTGGCTATTACCTGTGCCTGGCATGGGATGGGCATGCATATCTGCCCAGCAGGTTTTGGTAAGCAGTAAAGAATAGCTGCACAGAGGGAGCTTTAGGATGTTATGATTGGGAAATATTGACTCAGTATTGAATGATAGCAGATGAAAACATAAGGGAGGTCTGCAGCAGGGATCAGGTAAGACCGGTAATGAAAAAGAAGTTTGGAGTAACAGGGTAACAGGATAATTAGAGCATATTTTAAGAAATGATGAGTGTACCACTGTAAATATCTGTGAATTGCTTTAAGGTGGTAATGAATACATTGTATAATATTTTTCTTTAGAAGCTATGGGAATCTTAGGTCCTTTTAGGCCTCAATAATTGATTTATCAGTATAGTATGCTTATTGTTACTCCATTACTCTACCCTGTTGTGATTCTGCCTTTGCTCAGTCATTCATTTAGAAACCTCATTAAAAAAATCAGGCTTGAATGTATAATTAAATACATTTTCAAACACAGTCCGGTAAACCAAAATTCCATTTAGTAAACATAGTGTGCAATAGGCTACCTGTAGTTAATCCAGAGCTGCAGCACAGGCAATGGACTCCTGACACCTGCCAGTGGCCAGAACTTTTGGGCAGGTGACACTTAATGCCTGAGGAGAGCTGCCTGTTGTTTTCAGGATCAGATTCAAATGTGAACAACTCCTAAAAACTTCTTTAAACATGGGGTTTTCTAAAGCTTCCTGCTATGTTCGCCACGGTTTAGATATTGCAAGCTGTGAACCAGATTGTACCACTCTTATGTAGGTCAAATAGTACCTTGCCTACACAGTGGGGTTGTCTCTTAGAGTGTAGCTCAAGGTAAATATAAAATGCACTGTCTAGTCTGCACAATGTAGGGTAAGGACACATTGTACACCCTGTCTGATCCAAATATACTTGAAAAGTTTTGCTAACACTGTTTCTCAGTTCAGGAAGCTTACATTGTTGTGTTTCCACAACCTGCATTGTTCAGGTTGTTTTCCCATGTTTTTTCTTAATTTTGCACATGATGCCTACAAATGTATACAAGAAAAGAATAAGCAAAAATTACCCTCTATGAAATCCTACTTTTTGTCCAGTCTAGGAAGGAATTCCTCCTCTTGTCACAAAAATTACTGTTTTTCTAGCTAGGCCATATTTATTACTGTTTGTAGCTTAACTGATTTCTGTGCCTCATTGCATTGTTGAAGCTACATTTCTTGGGTCCAGTGTAGTCATTCACTTTTCTGGTGCTTTAAGAAAGCCCTTACTAGCAAGAAAGCCAAACAGTAATTTGGTAGTCTTTAACAGTTGCTCTGCAGAAATGTAAAGAGCACAGGGAAGAAGAAGGAAAAGCAGCTCCCATTTTTTTCGTTCTTTGAGAAGAGCATGCATGGAGGTTAAGAAATAGGGGGAGAAACCTGCTCATGAGAGGACACAGATTCTTGTGCAAATTCCTGTCCCCAGTTCCTATCACATGCCCTGGAAATGTCACTCAGAAGCAACTTTAACATCCAAATATTTCTGTTCCATTTCAAGGTAATCAATTTTGTGACTCTTTGTTTTTATGTCAGATTTATCTTCCTTAGTTTTATTAAGATTTTGATTTCTTGAGATCATCACTTTTCCAGTGATGTTTTCATTACCGTATTAATTGCTCTTAACACTCAGGATGAAGAAATACTTCCTTTGCCTTAAGAGCTCCTGCCCTGAAGGATTTAACCTTAACAGATACCTCAGATGATGCTTAGCAGCAGGGTTTCCATCATAACAAGCTGAGGAGGAACACTCAAATTTTGATTCTTTCAATATAGATGTTTTTTTGCTTCTTCTCATCTGAGACTGCTGAAAAAAAAGTCAGTAATGACAGCAGCTCTCAAACTGAAGAGAAAGTATTTTCCCTTATCTAGATGTCATACCACTTCCTACTAAATCTGTCACTAGCACATCCTTGCTGCCCCCTATGCCTCCTGGATGATAAGGCTTCATGATTAATAGAAAAAAAGAGCAATCTCTCCTCACCTGAGAGTATGGGAGTAGACATGGTCTTCCACAGAAGACATTTCTGAAATGGGGGGATTTTTTTGTCTTCAAACCTATTTGGGCTCTTGTACAAGAAAGGAGATGGGAGGGGTTTTACTGCACACACATATCTTTTGCATTTCAAGGTGATGTATCATACCTAAACAGTCACAAAGGCTGACATCTAACCTGATTTCTTACAAAAGTTCAGCCTGCACAACGAGCATTGGAGTTGCTGTCTGCCCTCTTCCTATAGCTTTGAATCTGCTTTTCAGGTTCAGTCAAATTTGAACTTAAGTTCATAAAAGCTTAATGAAAACAGGCAGCTGAGTAAAGAGGATAACTGTGTTTTCCCAGCCAGGGAAAGGAGGAGGCTTGTCTCTGTGGTGTACTAGGGAATCCCCATGGGGCAGAGCTCTTATCATGGCTTCAGAAGCAGGAAAACTTTGATCAGTGTTTGCTGCCAGAGAAGCCAACTGCAGGATGCAACACCTTGGGAAGGCAGGGTTCATTACTGCGCTGTAAATACATCTCTTGGAAAGGCTTCTTTCCAGCCTGTGGTTTGAGTGTAGCCACTGTGAGTGCTACACAACCAGGACCTCAGCCAGGGCACCACCACAGCTCCCACTTCCATGGGAGGGTCAAGTTCCTGGCAAAAATAGGCTGCACCCTGTGTGCTGGTGTTTGTGGGGAGAGGCTGGAGATAAGGCATGGCTCATGCTTCGTTTTGCAGTCAGGCTAGGTGGTGATCTGTAAAAATTGCTTTTAACAAAACCCATTAGTGCCCTTGGCTTCCTCCCTATCTCTGTACAGGAGGAAGCACTTAGGCAGAAGGGCAATCCCTTAATTCACAGGGAGAGGACATGCTGCAAGCACTCCTGTTTCGAGGAGTGCTGCTCACGCAGATGCAATCCTGGCAGCTTCTGGTGTGTTGTGAGGACACTATTTTATCTTTACTTTTAATAGAAGGGATAAGGTGGAATAGTAATAATGGGACTGATAAATGAAAGGAAAATTGTAACCACATAATTATGTCAGAATCAACTAAGAGCCATGAAAAGCCGATTAAACCACATTATGCAGATAGATGTAACAGAATACTATTAGTAAGTCTTTTGCAATGGCATGCCTGGCAATTAAAAGAGCCATATTGGCAGCGTGCAGTGAAAACAGTGATAATGTATAGTTAAAAATGTTTGGAGACAAACAGTGTACAAAGTACAAGAACAACCTAGAACTGAATACAGGAGCATCCTCAAAGATACCAGCACTCAGGGGAAAACCAAAGATGTTATTCCAAATAGACTATCTAACTGGGATGTTGGTCATATTTACATTTATCATCAAAATTAATTTAGTGGCTTATCCATAAATGAAAGGCTGCAGTGCAGCAAGTAGGCTGTCTTTTCCAACTATCCATAAATTTGAGGTTATGCAGGGTAACTGAGGAATTCCATTTTTTCTTCTGAATTAAAGAAGTTTGTAGCAATATTCTGATTTAGGCAGTAAAAATATAAGGTAATGTTCCCGTGGTTGCAACTCTTCAGTAAATATCCAGGAATGAGATAGCTCAGTGTTGTGTATTCTTATTCACGTGGTATTTCCAGGTCAGGGACCTGAGGAATGTTTCACCCATGAGTTTCTTTCTCACTGGAGTATTGGTATTTGTTTACTCTCACCCACCACAGAAAGAGTCAAGGTTCAATTCTATCCTTTGCTTTCTCTCTGCCCACTCTTGCAGAGTGGTTCTCATCAGCAGTCAGGGAGGATTGCGCAGGAACAAACTCTGAGATAACGTCAGTGCAGGGTTCAGAGTTCCTACAGGCTTTATGGAAAGATATGCTTCTACCAGAAACTAGTTCATGTGACTGTGGAGATCTCATCTAAGGGAATAAAACCAGTGGGAATATTTTGGTGTCAAAGGGTAAGCATGCTGGAGAGTTCCTGCTCCTTTTATTTTCTTCATCATGCCAGGCAGACTTTGCAGGCATGCTACCAAGAGAGTTTGCTTGCAGAAAACCAGCACAGATCCTTTAACTATTTATCCTACATGGTGTTTTCCAGCAGGTACGTGCAGATTTTCTTCTTGCTTTATTTGAGGAGATGGCTGAACTGGTGTGAAATGCAGATAATGAAAGGTCAATAGCATCTGGGCCCACAGCAGTGTTTTCCTGATCTGTTCTAAAGCAAAGAAAGGGAGAAAGTGTGCATGTGGTTACACTTCAATTACAGAAGCCAGGCAATGCATTTATAAATGAAATTCTGTCAACAGCTTAAGTACTAGGGATATACAATTAATGAAATCTCTTCCAAAATAAGATTTATGATGACCGGGAGACATCATGCTTTGCTTAAATGAAGTGAGACTGTGGCTGTAGAAGGCTAAAGAATTTAATTGTACTCTGAGTCTGTGTTTACTTGGACTAGTTTTCCTCATAATTTGTATGTGAGAATGTTGATGCTTACAGAGTACTTCTCACAAGAGATGAGTATGATTCTCTCCCTTTTAACACACGAAGAATCTGATACCTAGAAATTTGGGGTACCCTAGGTGAGGTAGGAATGGGGGAGAGGTAAGAACCCAACCTCTCAGTGTCCTAAGTGGGTATTCTAATTACTGGGTCATGCTGGATTAAA
This sequence comes from Dendrocincla fuliginosa, assembly GCA_035047845.1. Lineage (NCBI taxonomy): Eukaryota > Metazoa > Chordata > Aves > Passeriformes > Dendrocolaptidae > Dendrocincla > Dendrocincla fuliginosa. The sequence goes on from JAWWMO010000121.1 coordinate 37,919,108, forward strand.
TAGCAAAGTAAATTTAGTTACTGATAGTATTAAACACCTGTCATTCCATCCTTTTATTTGAAGCTGGAGCATCATTCCTTCTCAGGCAGAGAAATTACTTCAGTCCATTTCTTTGAACTTTTGCAGAACTCACAGAAAACAAATTGTTCCTGAAGTAAAAAGCTATCATTGTCAGTGTATGCTCCTACATAATCCAGAAGAAAGGTTGCCTTTCCTCTAAATAAAATATAAAAAGAGTAAATAAAAACGGCTCTAGCCCGGAGTAAAGCCTTGGGCAATACCTATAACAAACATGGTGCCTATGACAGATGGGTGTCATTCCAAAATTGTGTCCATCCATAAGGTGTGTTATATTCTGTTAGGACATGCAGATCAGTCATACACTGAATGTACAAATCTTGTTACAGCTTTTGCCTCCTCTTGGATTTGAAGAAACAGCTTACATGTTTGCCTGTGGAGTATTGTTAGGAACGTTCTTGTAGTTGACAGTACTGCTGATGAGCTCAAGGCACACTTCTGGAAGAGACCCCTCAGGCACTCTTATGTTCTTGCTGCATACTTCTACAGATCCATCAGCTAAAATATCACTAATGATGTAACTTTTAATTTCACAGATGAAGGAACTTGGCATCATTGTATACAACTGCAGCTGCCTGGTCCTGGATTTACAAAGGATATTTGCCTTGTATAGCTCATTAAGATACAAGAATAAAGTACCTCCAAGTTGGTCTAAGAGACTATATGGAGTATATGATACTCAAAATAAACTGACACTGCAGCTGAATGAGACAAAATCAGAAGCTTTTGTGTCGGTAAGTTTTGAAATGAGTTGCAGAGAGGGAGGGAAGGGAAGAAACTTATTTAACCCACCAGATTTTTGGAAGACCTGGAAATTTGACAAATCACAGTATTCTTTTTTTATTATTTTGATTTCTGTGACATTTTTCATACACACAGTTTGCCAGGACTGAAGTTGGTGCAGGATTTCATTTGAGCATTATTCTTTTTCCCTTTTTCTTTAATGTTCACCACTTTTCCTCTTATGTTCAAAAAATGATGGGGAGGCCCTTCAAATTAGATTCTTTTATTTACACCAGTAGATAGAATGTGAGTGACTTGGGAGTAAATAAGCCATTAATCAAACATAAAAAAAGATACACAATAAGCTTGATATCAGAGCTTGCATCTTTATCAATGTAATTTATAAGGATTCACCCTGTTCCATTGAAAGCATTCGTACTTCAGTACAACACCATCTACTTCAGCTTTATTTTTAAATGACATTTTAAAACTTCTAAAATTCAAGCAGTGATCCCCATGGAAGCGCTGTCTATGTATGTATTTTTAATGGAAAGAAATGGAGCAGTCCTCCATCTCAGCAGTGATGTAGCAAAACTGGAACAAAGTATACACTGAGATAGAGAGCATGAGAGATGTGGAGTATCTTTCATTTTGGAGGTAATAACATGAGTATAAAAACCCCTTCAAAATCAGGAATGTAAGGAAGTTGCTAAGAGTTAATTACCCTTCTCTATCAATCAAGGGGCAAAACCATCATTGATTTTTAGCCAGTTATGTCTAAAAGAACATAAGGCACATAGCACACTATTAAGTTGTACAGCCACTAGCAAAGGACATTGGTGCAGATGAGTGGTTATACAGGGCAGGGTTTATCTTCACCTGCTGGATGCCAGACAATGTTCCACTGTCCAGGATTTTTCATATTCTTACGATCAGTGGAGAGACAGAGAACTGTTTTGGAGTGAAAATCTGGAACTGCCTAAGATAGACAGAATTAATAGCTGTTTGAAAAGATGGACACTTCCATAGATTCTGGGGAATCTTAAGGACTAGCTTAAATGAGGTACTGACTTTTGGACAGTTACCAAATGCACCGTGACATCAAATCCTACTCCTTTCTTAAGAAATCTGTAAGAAATGGAGAAATCCTGCTGAAAGGCAGTCCTAGAGGGGCATACAGAACGGAAAGCTGGTTAAGGGCAAGTTTAAGGAATCTGGGATTCTAGACAAAGACAGGTGGAGAGAGACTCTACAAAAGCTGCTTTTTTGCAGTTTGCAGAGTGTTCACTTCCTCCTTGTGATTCGTAATTTCCTTTTCCTTTCTATTCCTGTGGACAATAGAAGCCTCTTTTCTTGAATTTCACTTCAGAAAATAAGAGAAAGGACTCATTGGTACTCAGAAGCTCAGATCGTTGAAGTCCAGCTCCAAGAGCTACCTGAATTTGTCACAACAGGTGCTTGGGCTGGTTCTTCCTTCCTGAAAACAGGCTACTATATTTATGCATTTAACTATATTTAAATCACTTTACACTTTTTTCTTGAGTCGAAATTCATTCTTTGAAAATGTATTTCACTTTCAGTGTTTGTGCTGTATAAAACAAGCATGACACATAGTCATTGAGTTTTTTGTTATACTTGGGAATCATTGCTTAGTGTTGCTAAGCAACAAAATCACATTCCAGACTGGCTGATAAAGTGTAAGAGGTTTTGGTTGTTTCTTTATTGTTCAGGAATGGATCTGGAATGTTGGTCTCGAAATCTTCCTACAGTTAATTTTCTAGTATTTTCTGTACTTAGTTGTTGTAAATCCTTAAGAACACCAGTCAGTTATAAAGAAACCTGTGACAGGCAGTGTAGTGAAATAAAGTAAGACTAATAAAAACCCCAGGCTCTGTGCCTAAAGGAAACATACCAGTGTGGGTGTCATCTGCAACCCAAGCAAGTAATGAAGGTTAGAAGGTGATACGGCAGTAGGAAACCAGGGCCAGCTGTTAATAGAAGGACAAGTGGCACCTGCTCCAGCTGGATAAATTACCCTCAACAACCTTTCTTCCAGGAACAGTGTTGCTGTCTGTGAGCAACTTGACAAGTAGCTCCACATTTCCCTACCTGCTTGTGCAGAAGGGTAGAAAGTCCTGGGCCTGTTTGCCACAGAAGGGCAATTTTTGCTGGCTGACACCTTGCTCCCTGACACCTTTGGCAGCCCTAGATACAAGGCAGAAAAGCTGAAATCTGGGCTTACCACTTACTGGCACAGTACTGGGTAATTTATACCTGAAACTAGGTTTTATAGACTTAATTCCTGCTCACAAGTGAAGCATCAGGCACATGTATCCATAACATATGAATGCTCCAGCTAATAGTAACCAGTCCTGGGGCTCTTCATTCACTGAAATGTTGTTATGCCCCAGTCAGCTTGGTGGGTGTAGGGGAAGGTTGTTTGATTTAGTCTGGGCAGTGTGGGGGACAAACAACAAAAATTCTCAGGAGATTAATAACTTTTTCTTGCAAACTTAAGAACATTAAGGTAGAATAAGGTACTTCACAAATTTTACAATGTAGCCATTTTGGTGCAAAAATACAAAAGCAGAAAAATAACATTTAAGAAAATGTATAAGGGAAAAGAAAGAGAAAGAAAGGGTAAGAGTAGAAAGGTATACAGTCACCACCCATGGGTCCAGTGACAAGACTTGCGGGCTGCAATTTTGATGTCTATTGATCACAGTGATGGTCACAGTCTTGATCTGCTGGGATTGGGGGAAAGCCCACAAAACACAAAGTCCAGTGGATTAATATTACACCCAGGCTCGGGTACCTCCCCTGTGGTGTAATACTGTGGATCATGGGACACTTCAGAAGTCTTTGATTGTTTATGACACCTTCTAAGCTGTTACAGCTGTCTCTTGCCTCTTACATCAGCATAGTTTAGTCAGTTATGGCCCATCAGAAGAGATTAATACCTTCAGGCTTACATGAGAATGTCCCGGTACTGGAGGGGGGGGTTTCACAGTTGAGCCATTTGTGTAGGGACCTTGGCATGACGAAAAGCAGGATCCCACCTCACAGGATCTGCTACTTATGGGCCTCTTTCCTTATCTGGCTCAAAGCCCAGGTTATAGCCTCTGATGATGGGCAGTTACTTTGGGCATAAGCCGGAAAGCATTCTGCTGTTTTTGCAAATGGATGATTGTTTGAGTCATTAACCATCAACATTCCAGTCTCTCACAGCTGTGTAGTTCAATTAGAACTTCTTTGATGACAGTTGATGTTTCAAAGTTTGTGTCCTCTGCATTTTACCTGCAGTTACATCTAAATGGTGATGCTTTTGAGGAGCAAATAGGCAAATACCTCCCTTTATAGCTTTGAGTATTCTAGCAGGACAGTTGAAGGTATCAGATAATAATCTCTACTAAAATAAAGGATACTGCTTGCCATCTCAAGAAGGCTGTGGGGAAAAGAAAATAAATCAGTTATTTTAAATGCCATATTTGAACTTCTCCTTTCACAGAATTCACCTAAACTCTTCTGCCCAAAGGACAGAGTCCTGGATATCGAAGCTATATACAGTGTTATCGATGATGCCAAACAGTTTGTATACATAGCTGTCATGGACTACTTGCCCATCGTCATTGACACCAATGCTAAGCGGTGAGTGTCTATGTCCAGGACTAGCTGGTTATCATAATGCCAATAAGGTCTGCTGGAGCAAGTGAACCCACAGGAGCTTAGTTACTACTGTGGACCAATTTCTTGGGGCCCAATTCTGCTCTTATTGAAATCAGTGAGAGTTCTGCCATTGACTTAAATGGGAGCAGAATTGGGACCTAAGAAGACATTTCCAGTTCTGGGTCCTGAGCTTTGGATCTGCCTGTTGAAGGAGATCAGAAATTGTCTGACCACCTGCAAGTGACTGGGACTCAGGAATATAACAGTGTGCTTATACATGAATCCTGTTTCTTACACTATTATATTTCCTTTCTTAAGACCACAGCTACTGACATTTTATGAGTATGATACAGATATTCAACATGAGAGAGAGCAAGTGTGTGTGTTAAGAGAGAAATAGTATATTGTGGATTCTTGTGTACAATGTGGGAAATGTCATTATTTTATTGACATACACATATACATGAAAATAATTCAGCACAGATTGCATTTGAATTATATCACATTTGTGCTAAAACCAAACAGAATCACAGAATTTTTAAACAGCCTGTTTGTATGGACCATTAAAAAGCACTCATGGCCCAAAACTGGAGCCATAGCACAACAAAACCATCCAACTCAGAAGGCAAGTATCTACTGATCCCTCCAACTCTTGAAAACACTCACAATGAATTGAGAATCTAGCAGAGCTTGCCATTCCATCTATGCACTTCATTTGAACACAGTTAGGACAAACTAAGCATGTGGTTATGTGCTTTTTTACAGTTTTATTTAGAGATATTTCATTCAAATGTTTCAAAAACTTTTCAAAAAATAACTGTCATTTGACTGATACCAAAGATAAGCTGTTTCCAGACTATGAGAGAGTTTTTCCAATAACTCACTATGTACAGTCTCCATCGCAGGGAAAGAATCATGGGCGGTGCTGCAGGAACCTCAGTTTCACATAAATGTATCCCTCCTGCTTCTCCTTTGTGTTGGAAAGGATCTTAATATGTAGAACCATTACAGTGTTGCAGTTGATGTTATCTCCTGTACTCCTCCCTACTTTATTCCCGTGCTGGAAGAATGCAGAAATCTACTGGATTAGGGCTATCCAGGGAAGCCACCTATGTGAATTCTTCACTGTTTTTTGTCCAGCATGGCTTTGTGTTTGAGGCACTGCCACAGGTTCTCTACCTTGTCAGCTCCCAGTTTTCACTTTTAAGTTATTTTCTGGCATTGTAGAGCTCAGATTCATTAGCCCTGGTGATTTGATGATGCTGGAATAAAGAAAACATGCATTTTCTTTGCTTATTTCTCCTTGTTCTGACCTGTTCCCACCAAAGGTCAGGAACACAAAGCTATCAACTGTAAGAATAGCATCATGGCAACCACCATGCCATTCATGGCAGAATTTCTGCAATCCTCATCAGAGAAAAAGTAGCATCCTCCTTAAGCAGCCCATCTCATCTGCTACTAAAGACGGAGGCACCCTGGATAGCAGCTCTCAGTTTCCCAAGGAAGAAATTACAGAAGGCCTTCCAGTCCCCAGCCTGTACGGTCCCAGTTCGTAGGGAGGCGGAAAGGATGGCAGTCAGGGAGGATGCGATGATCGATCCAGTTCCCTTGCGCACCCATCAGAAAATCCTCCTGTCCCTGGGCTGGGCAGCAGCGCCCTCTAGTCGTGGCTCCTTGTGCTGCTGCTCTGGCCGCGGGCAGGGAGGGAGGGACGAGGTCCCTGAACTTTATGCAAGTATCTTGGCACCGACGCAGGTGGAAGATGTACTCACCCATCCACAACTTCGGTGTCTCCACAGTGGCTGTGACAGTTTTGGTACAGGGCTGAGTGCTGGCAGATCTGTTTAGTGAGAAACGCTTTAAATAAGAACGGCATTCCTTTAGTGGATAGAACATGAAATTCACGTGTGTTTTGTTTTCTCTATGATGTCTAGACTTAGCTGCATAAAAATCCAAATTTTTTTTCTTAATTTCTCTGAATATTTTCTCTTCTTTTTCCACAGATACTGGCCATATTTAGATGGGAAGATAAGAGAAGCATTAGTTTTACGAAGTATTAAAGTACGACTTCTCATAAGTTTCTCAAGAGACACAGATCCCCTTACTTTTAACTTTGTTTCATCTCTGAAAGCTATTTGCACTGAAGTTCCAAGCTGTAGTTTGAAAGTTGTAAGTATAATCCATATTGCTTTAAAATATTATATTCCCCATCCCTCAAAAAAAAGAATCAAGAAAACTTAACAACTGAGAAGCATTTTCTGTTAGTATCAAAGCCTTTAATTAAGTAACATTGGAAATGTAATATAATGAACTCAATTTACTCCTGGTAGTAACAGAAACAGAAATTAAGACAGATAAACAGATTGCTGTCAAAAGGCAGTCTGTATGGTGGACAGCCCATGTCAAACACTACATGTTCTTTCACAGTAGTAAAGCTAACAGGGTGGACCATAGTCATAGGTCATGTTTATACTGGTTCATACGAGTAAATGTGACAGCACAGAAATAAATTTTAGTCTGGATTCATGTAACCTTACTGTTCAGCTGTGTAAACATCTACTTTTCCTTCAGTCAAGTGCAAAGTACAGGAAAAAATAAGATTTTACATTAAATTCAGAGTAAAAATTCAGAATTGTGAAGACTAGAACAACCATTATGTGGCCACAATAGACACAGTACAGGAGAGTGAGAAATACCATACATATTACATTTGTATTAGAAAACAGAATATATGGTAAGTACTACTTTCAGTTTGATACAGTTCATTGTTATGAAATTGAGGCACACTGGAAATGAGCCATCTTGGATAGATTTCTTTTTGAGTTTTGTGTGTGTGTGTGGTTTTGGATTTGGGGTTTGGTTTTGGGGTTCTTTTACAGGTAACTCTTAAATAGTCTTGAATTATTTGGATTTCTTGAATTTATAATCCACTAAATCATTTTGGCTTTTTGAAATTGACAGCTGTAAAAAACAAGTACTATTTGTTACACATGCTAAGTGCTATTTATGCATACCTAGAATTTTTGTTATAACATATGTTATATCCATTTCCTTCTACTTACAAAAGGTAAAATCTTTTGTACAGAATTTATCTTGTCAAGTACTACATGCTAAAAGAAAAAAAAATTCCTTCTTGACATCTATTCTGGGTAGATAGTCTAGCTAGAGTATCTGCAGTTAGAAAATACAAATATAACTTTCAGTTAGAAATAAGACCACCTCAGGTGTAGAGAGTTGTAAAGGTGCAACACACCTCAGTTACCTCAGTGCTCTGTGTCCCATGTTCCCCTCTGCTGGTAAGTCACTGCCTTAAAGAAACCTTGGTATGAGTAGTAGCCCAAGGCTCAGAGTTTGCAGGTATCTACTTGATTTTGGCTGAAAACTGTGCCATAGGCTCCATATCAATGTTCTTTTAATTCAAAAAACATGTTAGATGAGCAATGGTTTTTTAAAGCTGCATTTCTTTCATATTCGTCTGTTTTAGCCAAGATCAAAGTGAAACAAAACTATGTGTGTGTATGGAGGAGAAGGAATAGGCTAGCAAGGTAAAACTAAACTTAAATCTTCTGAATTATTGTAAAATTCTGCTTTTCCCTTCTGGTTCTGCTTTGGCTATGAGAAAACATAAAGTCAAACTAAGCTCTGTACAGAAAATACTGTTGTGCAGACATGTATTGTATGCTCAAAGGAGCAGTTTACATATAAGCTCACTGAGATTTTAAGATAAATTTGTTACAAATTGTAGTTGAAATGACACTTAAAATTGCTAAGCTGTCCCAAAACCTCCATGTTGTTCTGACCAAAACGTTGTGCACACATGTGCCATGTGACCTCCTATTCCCCTGTTGTACTGCTCTTTTGGGGATAATATATCCAAGTCGTACAAAGCATACTCAGTAACTTTTTCATGTTGTTTCTGATCCCTGTGATATGCCGTGTCATGACTGTTTTCCTTTGGTTTTTAATCTCTATGGAAAGATTAGTCTGCCTTCAAAGTTTCCAGGGAGTGCCAATGGCTGGCTGCAGCTACAAGGTGCGCTGGTTTGCTAATGGCAGCTTTAATGGAAGTTTTGGTATTGCCTAACTTCAAGTATATAGTTAGAAACAGGGCACTGCAACCCTATGACACTTAGCAGTGTCCTGATCAAAGCCAGCCACCATCCACTGTGTATGAATTTTTCACTCTGCAGTGGAGGCCAGGGACGGCAGGGACTGCAGGGCATGATTTCTACTTGTAAACACTGAGTTATAACAGTGTGGTCTATCTAGAAGAAAGGATTTTTTTCTTTTGCCACAAAACTTTGATAATACTGGACAACTAACAGCATCAGTTTAGTTAAAAAATGCATTATGAATTTCTCAGCATCTCAGAGTCCAATTCATATAAGCATTAGTAATTGCTCAATTCAACTGAAACTGTTTTGAGAGTGCAAACTCAATACAAGTACTCTGAAGAAAATGATCATTGGAAAGAACTCACAAGTTTTAGAACTAAATAAATGCTATAAGCACACAGCCAAATGGCAAGGAGTAAACTGCATAGCAAACAGCTGCTCAGTCAGGGAGCTCTGTCCTCTGCACTGAACCACATGTGGTCATGAAATTGAATCATAAAGGGCAAACTTAAGGTGAAGAGCTCACCATTGTGCTTGTTGGGACCTTAATTCCTGTACTCCTTAAGTTTTGTGCACTTGAGCCTGTAAATGCATCTTCCGTGCATGAATGCCCACTCTTAACTCTCAGAGGAGCAGTAGAAAGGGGCCAGTTCTGTTCGGTGCAGTGCTGAACAGAGAAAGGTATGTGTTTTTGAAGGGCCCTTAGAAAGTAGGACCCAGGACAAAATGTCTTTAGACAACTGAAAACCACAAAGCAGTGGCATGGAACTGACGTGTACCTGCAGCACAAGTTATTCTTGAGCCTCTGCATCAATCTATTTTTGAGTTGTGCAGGTGTATTCCTGCTCAGGTAAGAGGAGGGTAAAACTGAATCTTTCACTAATTCTCAGAAAGACAGAAATGCCCTATGAGTAAACGGTGTTATGAATTAGCCTTTGCTCTTAAGCACTAAGTTAATATTAAAGCTCAGAACTCCTAAAATAAGAATAGAAAAGATGAATTAAATGTTAGTAGTAGGTGTTGTATTATTAACACAGTACTTCTGCTGAAGGTATGTGTTGGAGAACATTACACCGTGCTGCTTTATGCCAGTGCTGATTCACTTGCTCATCTAAGTGGTATTTGAGTGTTCTGTTTATGAGGGCAGATGAGTTTCCCTACTGGTGTCCATAGTCTCAAGGAGTTAATGCCTTCTCTGCTGTTGCTGGAGAATACATTACATTTTCAAGCCTTCTATACTTTCCTGATTGAATCTGAAATGTTCTCTCTTACAAAGTTATTATACAAACAGAACACTAATGTATGATATCTCAATTCAGCACATCTG
>JAWWMO010000121.1:37929116-37963552 GCA_035047845.1 Dendrocincla fuliginosa
TTACTGCAGGTACCCCTGATGGATAACCTATGGCTGCTGGCTGTCTCCATTCCAGTTTTGTTATGCCAGGGAAAACATGATCATTTTCTTCTGGCTTTATCCAAAAATTTAAGACTCCTTCAGAAAGATTCACATGCATTTCTGGCTTGCCAAGTACACACTTTCAGTGTGGGTGCATGTTTGTAGAGCAGTTCCTCAGTCACACAGTTACAGTCTTGATGTTTTCAAAGAACATAACATCTAGCAAATTTTCCTTTATGGCTGCTGAGGTGATTTGTTCTAATTTTTTTTAAAAGTGTGATGCTGTAATTATTATTGATATTAAAAATCTGTAGTTAAAGGTATGATTTCTCCATGCAGCTGAATTAGCTGTGAATATACAATATAAATCTCATTTAAAGAAAATATACAAGACTTATACATAGAATAATCTTTTTTCAATGCCCTTTATAAAGCAATCACTCAAACAGTTTGCATTGCTGTGCTTGTTTTTAAATTCAAAAAATATCTTTGGAATTTTGATAGAATTTGAACTCATTACAAAAATTAAGCTGTGGAAGATAACAATGTCATGGACAGGTAAGTAAACATGGAGTGACATACAAAATTCAGAGACTTTAAGGAAACTTGTTTAAGGAAACAAGTTGGTGATATTTATTGGTCACAAAACTGCATCCCAGTACTATCTGTATTTGGGCACTGAAAAAATACTGAATTTATTTCTTGTGCACTAAAAATCTGCTTCAGTGCTGTTAAGCAAATTTCTTTGCCATAGGTTTCCTGCAGTAAAGTCTCACACAACATCTGATTCCAGGAAAAAATAATTTAATAATCGAGTGGTACAGCAAAGAGAACACCTCAAGCTGGGTGCTTCCAGAGAGGGAAACAGAACAAAGGAACCTCTGGGCTTCTATACCTTACAGTCTATCACCTGTTGTGCCTTGCACACACCTCTTGGTCCAATGGTGATTTTTGGTCTGGGGTCTTCCAATGCCTTATTGGATTCTCTTTGCCCAAGCAAGTAGGCTGTTACTCTTCTTATCTTGTGGAAATGCAGCTTCTGCTGATGACTGCAGCCTTCTTATCTTCTAGTTTATACTTCTTGTGCACTAGCTTAGTTGGCAGAGCACAGGAAGATGAAAAGTCCTTGATTTAGAGTAGGCACTGCTTAGCAAGAACTAAAATGTCAGTGTTATCAACATTATTCTCCTGCTAAATTTAAAATACAGCACTGTACCAGCTACTAGGAAAATTACTAAGAAAATTAGCCAAAATCATGTATATAGGTAAAAGTTCACAACTTGGGGCCTAAGGCTTCAGCAGAGCTTATCTAAGCTACTCGTGCTAAGCAAACAGCATACTAAATCACACAGCATTGTAACTCTAAGTGACTTATTTAAAACTTATTAAGCAAAACTACTAATATTTTTCAACAAGCCCTAAAAAACTTCCATCATGGCAGGAAGGGGGCATGTGTGTCATTCCAAGGACAGAGATTGTCCTCAGTGCTGCAATCAGCAGGAGCGATTAGTCTTGGTAATTTACAGAGTCCTTCTAAGCAGTTTTGGTACAACTTCTGACAACACAAAATTTACCCAAATATATTTTCCAATGGGAAGAGAGAGATTCTGACAGAGTCCGCAGCACAAAGTGTTGGATAAACAGCAGCATCTGGGCTACTCTATCTTTGGTCTACAAATGAACTATTTTTATTAGGTTTGGTAGTCCTAATTGCAGATAAGCCTGGTCAGAACTTAGAGCAGAGTTCTCCAAGAAAAAACAAACTGTAATGATTGTGACATATGATTAAGAAGACTTTCTGAATGAGTATTTATATGCAGTTCTGAAGCAACCAGTGGTATAAAACTTAAATCTGGTGCTCCTGTTAACTGGTAACAACACATTTTGCAGTAGTCAAGCAGTTTACTGCAAAAAATCCTGAAACCTACCTACATTGTCAGCCAGATAAAGAAGGCTCTGTGGAACTGAGCACCTTGTGCTGTGTGTACACTTGTGTTTGGGTTAATCAAACTGGTGATGTAGTGCACTGCAGAGACCACCACATTGCCATAATGAGTTTGGTATTGGACAGCTGAGTTTTCCAAACAGTAAGATTATTCTGAAAGACATCTCCATAACCTAAAAAGAGCTGTTGAAAGTGTATATCAAAACTAGCACTGGTTTAAGAGGTGACTTATGGAAAACAGACTGCAAAGAATGATTAAGGAGTTTTGGGGTAGATTTTTTTCTAATACTATTTTTCAATGTCTGAAGTATGTGCAATGTATAGCCAATTTCCTTCATCAGTAATATATTGTGAATTAGTTTGTTCTGAGAATCTCACCGTTACTGCAATCAAAGTTTTCCAGTCAGGCAGTAAATATTTACCTTTACCTTCATCATGTTATTCTCTGCTTAGGGTTTTGGAATCTATGTCTAGCAATTAGCTTTCTTGCTGAAACAAACATTACTTATATTCATATTGGAAATCTTACTTTTGTCTGGTACAGATCAGACAAGGACTGCATATAGTTCCAAAATGAAAATTAGATAGATAAAGATATGTATATATATATATATATATATATATAGACAGAGAGAGAGAGAGAGAGATCTTGCTGGTAAAACACATGTATTTTCCTCTTGTTGCCTGATAAATTCGATCTCTTCATATCATATTTAATCCTGAGAAGCTTCTAAGTTTCTGAAATTGGCAAGTTTCCTATTGGAAACTATGCAATGTGTGATATAGAGTTATTAACTCTGCAATTGCTGTGCCTGCCAATCTGGATCCTAAAGCAGACTTCAAACCCCAATGTCCCTTAACAAATGAGGAAACAAGCTAAAGAAAAGATCCTGGCTCCATGCAGAACAGAAAGATCGGGTTTTTTTGTTCGTTTCACAACATTTACTACCTGGCACTGTATTTCTTTTAGCATGAAGTAGCCATATACTTTGTATAGTTGAGAATGCCAAGGCAAGCATATCACAACCTATGAGAATTTACTAAGAAATACAGTGTGCAGTGCTTTATTAAAATTAATGGTTGGCTATAAAAATTCAAGCTGTTTTGTAGCACTAACTCAGTTTTGGTAAAGATTAGAGAACAGACCATATTTTTTCTCTCTTATAGAGCAATTCTCATTAACCTGTGCTCCATTCTATTTTATGGCAGAAATTCTTTGACCTTGAGGAAGAGAGTGCATGCTTTCTTAAAGAACAGAAGAATACTTCCCTTCCCAAATTAAATCGTAACAAATACATGGTGACCGATGGAGCTGCATATATTGGTAAGTAACCACATCTCAAGAAATTTTAGTTAGTATCCAAACCCCTGAAATAACACCCCTCTGTAAATGATAGCTATGTATGTAGATGTATCTATAGCTGATATGTTTGTTAATAGTTCATTTCTTTGGGAACCTGGATGAAGACTGAGCTTTGAGCCTCTTCCCATTTAAAAACTTTGCTTCACCTATGAATCACTTTCTCAAGACCAACATTCTGCTTTCAGTGTTTTAAAACAGACTGAAATTACAAATATAACACCATTTATGAAGCAGGAATAACTTGGATTATTAGAATATTCTCTTGTTTCTGCAAATCAGTGAAGATGGACTGTTCTCCATTTCCCATGTTATTACTAAAGCTATGGTCAATCCTGGTAAATACTGTACAGATGCCTTTCATCCTCATCTTCCAAAGTCTTATTTCATTTCCTATAATGACATTTCAGACACCCTCCTAACATTAGGTATATATCTAACTGGTATTTTGGGTTAAAAGTATATTTAAGTAAAGTTGGTGCATGGCACCTAGCAAAAGTTCATTACCAGTCAAATGCTCACTTGAATGCAGGCTGAAAACTACCTTTTTAAAATACCTGAGTTGTACATAAGCTTACATGATCAGAAAACCATTATTGAAGTAAAAACCAACTCATAATACTTTAAAAAGCCAAGAGCAAAACCATGCATTCTGATATGCTGCAGTTTGATGCTTTAGGGACCTTACTTACTGACTCACTGCAAAGGGCTCACAGCCCGTGATGGCAGAGGCAGTGGGGGAAGGAGGGCAAAGCCTGCAGCTCAGAAGCATGGCCCACACACACACCAGCAGTAGGGCATCCCAAGCTGTGTAGGGACACAACTAAAATCTACTCTGAAAAGCCCACCCTGATGGGCTCTAAACACACACACCCCCCTATCTTAACCTATCCAAATCTTAGTTTTACTTCATATACTGCAGCTCATTCCTCTCTCCCGAAGGTTTTATGAGCCCCTCCAAATACTATTTTTACACTCCATTTTAAATTCCTTCACACAGCCAGATCAAATCTCAGTACCTTGGAACTCATCTACATAGCATGGATTCTTAGCCAAGTTGGTTTTTTTCTTTCCCATTGTCCTTACATTCCTAGCTGCACATAAATAAAAAAAAGAAATTATGACAGCTCTGTGAAAGTAGTTCAAATGCATGCTAAGGACCTGATATATCTTTTACTTGAAATTGTAGAAAAAAATGTCCCTTATGATGAAGCTTCAATTTACCATCCTTGACAACTTTAGATTCCTTAGCATTTCCTGCTGAAGTAGCTGAAATGGTAATGAAAAAAGGGTATAAATGTCTCAGATACCTTCATGTTTTATGTATGCTCAGATACGATTTTAAAATATAATCTCTAGTAACACATCATTTCTCAAAAGTACTGCATGTGTTTTACGTATATAATTTAAAATACTTACAGTTCTAGTGAAATAAAAAGAGGTAACTGCAGCAGTTTTTTTTTCATTAGCCCACTTATCTTTGCCTTGCTATCACCAGGATTTGAACTGCTCATTTGTTACCATAGATTTCAACAAAGGTGGCAATAACTGGCATAAAGAAGTAAAACCTATTCCTCATTCATGAAATAGTATCTATCAATGGGTAACCTGTAAACCAAGATCTATTGGTTTGGAACTTTAAATTGTTTATACAGAAAAAAAAATCATTCTTGGCACTGAAAACACTGATGAGGAAATAAATGGAGTGGTAATGCAATATATGCAAAAAGAAGAGCAAATTGGTTTTGAATAAATAGAAGAACCTGTTTTCACTTATGAAGGCTTAGAGCTGTTAAACTTCCAGAAACAACCTTCAGTACGCAAGGTATTGTAATGGAGTTTTTTCCTTTCTGTTAACATAAAAAGCTTATTTCCGCCTCTGCACTGGGGGAACCGATAGTGTTTGATGCAGGATTGCCTCTAGGGAGATTAGGTTTTTTGTTTGGTTCTTTGTTTTTAATGTTAGAAACTCATTGTATATTCCTGCTTTTACTTGTAGGTAATTTTGATTGGGTGGGAAATGCTTTTACGCAGAATGCTGGAGCTGGCCTTGTTATCAACCAAGCAGACGCGGGGAACAGCACAAGCATCATTAAGCAACTCAAGGCTGTTTTTGAAAGGGACTGGTATTCACATTATGCCAAAAGTTTACAACCAACAAAAATCCCAAACTGCTTTAATCACAAACTTAATAAAGGAACTTCAAATAAGACTGCCATGAGCAATGTGAATTAGAAAGACTTTTACTGTTTAGTATGGCAATGAAGAATTACTTTGGGGTGTAGCCTTCTTTCATATTTACAGACAAAAGACTTAAAACAAAAAGCAAAAAAAAAAAGTTTGGTTTGGGGGGGATGTTTTTAGGAAAAAGCACACTTATATTACAACTGTCTAAACTATATTCTCTATATTGAATTATTTAAGACTTTTGAATTTGTTACTTCTGACACTGAATGTCATTTCTGCTTCCATGTTAATTTCAATGTTCTACATTTGAATTTAACAGCATATGTCAATGTTTCTGTTTTAGGACTTTCTCTAATTGCCAACCTGGCTAGAACAAACCTTGAGGCAAAACGAAGATTCAAGCTATGAAATGGCATTCTAAGATCAGTTATAACTGACATACAGATAGATGGTAGGTTTACTATATTAGAAAATATAATGGACTAAGCAGATTTTCACCCATATAAATAATTCTCTTTAAATAACTACCCAATCATGCAAATACTTAGTTTCGAGCATTTTGTGTGAGTATCACTATTCCATGTCTTCTAACTAGCCTTAAAATACATTAGAGTTACAGGACTGGCAATTCATTCATCTCCTAAAGAATGAGAAGGTTTTGAGGGATTGGGATTGGCCTAATCAAATTTGTCATATTCCCTAAAGCCTCTCAGATAAATGGATTTTGTATTAAAGTAATGTTGATTCCTTTCAACATAAAAGTTATTTTCAATTACATGCATTTCATGTAACAATGAAAATCTCTGGATTAATAGCAAAGATCTAGGACTGACCTTTTTATGTTTTTGTAATCTCAAGAAAATTTCTTCCCTAAGTTAAATATTTATCAAGTCTGAGTCAGCAGTTGCATGATGACTCATTATCAATGCGCATCTAAAAACCAAGTACTGCTTTTTTAGAAAGGTCAAGGGTTATGCAAAATCATGCAATAATTGTTGTTAAATGATCATATGGAAATTTCATTTGATTTTTACACCTGGAAGTGTTTTCTTTCCTAATTTTTACTTAAAAAAAGAACAAAAACGTGAAGTGGCATTTTTTGCTTAAAATGTACAACCATATAGGTGAATACATCTGCGTGGACAGAAAAGGTATGCCTTCATTTAGGCCACAGATTCAATTTATGTCAATAGTGTGCCTCTACAATCACAACTCAGTTTCACCAAGAAGCAACTGAGAAGTTCTGTAAACATATGAATTTGCTCTTTAAAGAAATACACATAAATGTTTGACAATAGATTTTTCTCCACTCAGAGATGTAATATCATAGTTCCAGAATAAAAAAGTTTCATTACTGTCCCTCTTCTTCCAGTGAAGAAATACAGCTGTGAAAGCAAACTGCATTCTGCATTTTGTTAAATATTCGCAGAACCTTTTCCAAAATGACACATTTTCTTTCTTACCTACTGAAGGCACGCTTTGAAAGCAGTGGGCAAAAAGAGAAGGAAAACCAACCATGTTCTAAGGCATTATTTTAATCTTAAGAAGTTGTTAAAAATCTGCCTTGACTTTCAAAACATAGGTTTCACACATAAAGCAAAAAATTCAAATTTATTTTACAGTGAGCACAGCTTAGGAAATTCTAATAACATGTACAAATTTGAATTGTCAGCTAGAGACACCCCACAAAATTAATTATGACCTCAAAAGGCACACTTTTGACAAAGAATGTTTGTTTCTTTTGCAATTGCAAAGATTTACATCATCTTACTGAAAATAACGATAAAAGAAAAAATTTTTAAAGTTGTAAACTTTTACAAAAAATATTTTGCACAACCCTAATACACAGTAACATTTTCCAATATTCAGATAAACACATGCCTTGTATTACTCTCACATGCAAACATAGAAAAGTGTATATTCTGGCATTCTTATAAGAATCAAACATTTAAAATGAAAAAGTTTTTCTGAGTTGCCATGAGGAAAGATCTTGGTGAATAAAATTTCTGGATATTTTTCCTTCGGTATATAACTTAGAGTATGCATAGCAAAGTGTGGAAGAGAGATCCTCAGCACTTAACTTACTTGTTCTGGTTTTTTATTTCTTTAAGGAGTTAATATTAGTCCAGATTAGTTTACGGTGAAAATTTCAGCCACGTTATACCACCAATAAATTTAGTCTTATAATCAAAGGTTAAAAAAACCCAAAATGAACAAAAAGCCTACAACACTTTTAAAAGCCACTTAGCCACTTGAGTTGTACAGTTTCTGAGGTGCCCATGGATGGGTAATTTTAAAGCTTCAGATAAGCTTAATATGACATTCTTACATAATACAAAAAATAATTCAAGCAAACAAAAAACCCCACTGTCTGGAGTTGCTAACTGTAGCACCTAATGGCAATAATACACAGGAATGAATCAATGTAGTTTTTTTTCCCCTCTTGCATTATGAACACTGGAAATGTGTTAAGTTTTTTAAATGATATCTTGTATAAATAATGGAGGACCTGAGTTGAACAGAAATTTGCCAGGTGATAAAGCTAAGCTGTATGTTTACAGCAGGATTTAGAGATGAAATCAGTCTGTGGAGTTACCACTGATTGATTTAGTATACCAAATGAATGGTTCAGATACAGTAGTTTTACTGGATCGATCCTAGGGAAATTCAATCATGAATACTAACAAAATCCATTAGTTTACAAATGCATTCTTATTGGCTTGATAAACAAATTCTTGGTGCTTTAATGACCCCCTCAAAAAGATGATACATAAAAGTAGTAACATGTTTTGGATCTATGAATGAAAGAGTTTGGGTGGTTTTGAACAACTTTTAATGCAAAATACACATCAGCCATCCTACAAACAAACTGGCAGACTCAAATTTCATTTGGTATAAAATATGGATTTATACTTTAGTAACTGATTAGAATGGCATCCACTCCAAAGTAGTACAGAAAGTTTTGGTCTATTACATTAGTCAAAAGACAAAGTGCATCCTTGGACTTCAGCAAATGGAAAATTTAAAATATCAGATTCTTTTTGGAAACTGTTTAAGGGGATTATAGCCAATTTATTTGGTTTGGGTCAGTGTTGTTACTGTTTAACTAGATTTGCCACAACAGCCTCGATTCTGGCTTCAGGTCCTTCTACCACTGTAATAAATCTGGAGCAAATCCATTACAGTGATTTCACACTAGTTTAGGAGGGATCAGAATCTAAACTGGTTTCCTCTTGCTTCAGCTCTCCTAAGTATCACCATTGCACAGGCGATTTCCAAACTTGATGGAGATTTGCATTCAGTGGTTTCTCACAGACCTCACAGGCATAATCCAAAAGATGCACTTTCTCTAGTCCCCTTCTAACTGGCATTGGTAACTCTGTCATATTAAAGGAATTTCCTAAAGAGAACGGTTTTATTCTTGAAGAATATAGACTGTAATTGTTGTTTGCTGCAAACATTTACTAGTGCCTTATTCATACAAGCTTTTGTTTAACTGTTCCTCATATGAAGTCCTGCTAAAAATACTGTATCTAGTACTGAGGCACACCAAACATCCTAAGTAAGAAGACTATATATTGTGATGTTTACAGTTTATTACCTAAAACTAGAGTCACAAAAAGACAAAAACTGACTCTGAGATGTTGTTCCAAACCACAAGAACATCTAAACCAGAGCATTTTTACCCAATCCCAGTTCTATAACTGAATTTCATAAATTATTCCTGGCTTTATTATCAACTAACCTACAACACAGTTGAATTATTCTGTCCTGCCAGGGTGTAAAACTAAAATCTAAATTCCCCTAACACCTGGCTGACATCAAAACCATAAACACAGAGATTCCTGTAAGCACAGGTTGAAGTAAAAATATCACATAGTGGCTACTTCACAGGACTTGCATGTTAAGTCTCAAGTTGCTTTGGGCCAGCTACCACTTTTTTCTTCCTGAAACATAGACTAGGATCTACAACTACTCTCACCTTCTCTTTGAAGACCAGAAAGGCATAGATTATGTGCCACAGCACAGTGGCTGTAGCTGTACCTTAAAAGATTTAAGTTTTACACAATCCAGGGCCAGATGTTCTTCCCAGTAAATTCAGGCTCTGCTGGTGGTTCAGAAGAGAACTTGAGAAACAAGTCAAAAAGCCTCAGAATGCTACTTTTGAGGTCTACCCATTATTTGCTATACTACTAGCTACATAAATTCTATTACTTTGTTGAGATTTGCATATGTAAAAACTGAACAACTAAGCTCTGTGATACCTGCCATTTAACCCTAATTTAAGGAGAAATCCAGACAAAGAATTTATAGCAGTTTTTTTGTGACTTTAGTGTGTACTTGCTGAAAAAAGTGTAGGCTTTCTTGTCGAGATGGTAGAAACATCATCTGGCTATTCCAGTTTTAAATATCTTTATTTTACATCATCATGCACTTCACTCCTGAGAGTGACGTTACACAGTGCGCTAGGTTATCTTAAAACCATTTTGGTCTTCAAAATTAGCTCTTCATTTTAATACAAAAATATTGACTATATGTGTAGTATGTTTCCAGGCAGTAATTTCTGGTATTGTGTTTTCCTTCTACTCTTACCCTTTCCCTACATATATATAAATATATCTCATATAATTATGGGATGTTTAGTCACTGTTGTTCCAATGCAATCTATGTAAAAAAAACCAGAATGAATCCTTGGTATGTTTGAATTTCACAATGATGCCTCCTGAGTTAAAGGCACCAGTAAACATACTCCACTTTTAACACTGCAGGGTATAGTAGCTCAACTGATTCTGTAGGATGATTGCTTTTCTGAGCTGTAGTTTCTCACTTTAATTACTGCTGGATGTTATTTATGAATCTCTCAGTATTGAATCAGGTTGCTCTTGCATCATCACTTTGCACAAATGCCTTAGAAGCTTGCCAAACTAGCACGTAAAAGAGACCTTGTTCAAAATAGTTTAGACAAGAAAAGAAGAACTAGTGCTTTACGCTCTGTGGATGCTGAAGTCAATAGATAAACTCCAGTCTTATAATAAAGTGGAGCTTTCTATTGCACCTCTTGTTTAGATTAGTCCTGCAAGGGCTTCACAGAAAAAGTCTGTGAGAATTGTGTGTTTGAATTAGCTTGTGATTAGAATTTACAGAGAAACTGAATGAAGGATTCAGCTGTATTGAATGGCTCAACACAGTAACTTAAATTGAGTTTTCATGAAAACACATTTATATTCCATATCCATATGATACATCTGCATTAACATGATAAAGTTAGGTTTTTTCTAAAATTCAGAAAACATGTAGGACAAAAATGAAGCTACTGCAGCCCCTTTCTGAATTAAAATCAGATTTTAAGAATGTAATTGAATTCTGGCTGCAAACTATTCTGCTATAGTAATGGAGTCAGCTCTGTTTTGTTCATAACAAATTCTACACTACAATTTTACAGGAAGACTCAATAATTCTTTTTAATCCTGTAAAATGAACATGATCATTTTCCCTTTAAGAACATAACAAAACACAATAAAATGGCTGGCAACTGCAGCATTCCAGAGGATTATTTTGTGTTCTTTTATGTTGTATGGCCACAAACGTGAACAATACAAATTACATGTATTGTGATGGTGTTGTGTGAACACATGGTGGGCATTGCAACTCACATAATGATGTCTGTCCCTCCTGCAGCAGAATAAAATGTAGTAAAGATAGAGAGGAAGGGGCGAAAAGAGCTAGAGGCAAACTAACTTGGATCAGCCTGAGTTAATGGACTGGGTGCTGGCCTAAAAGCTCTGGGCTGCATTCTTATTTTGTTCCTTTCCCTGCAAAATCCTGTATTTCTTATGCATCTGCCTTGCTGGTCTTTATATGAGTGAACTCCCATAATTGTTTTCAGACTGAGGAGGGAACCTTTAACAACTTACACTTAACAGAAACAAAGCAGCATGAATAAAAGCCCAATGATTTCTATGTAGCAAGTACTAAGTGGTAAAGCACTATTTGAAATGGGGCTCTTCCTTGTACATTAAAAATTTCTAGTGTAGTATAAGCAAGGATTTGCAACACAGCACACGCCTGCAAATTTCACATCACATGCAGCCTTTGCAAATGTTCTCTCAATATACAAATATAGTCATCAGAGAGGTACCATTCGGAACAACTAAGAAACTGGTGAGAACTAAGCACAAGTGTCAGGCAACCAACCTTTACAACTTAATCACACCCAAATGAGCAAAGGATACCCACCCCCCCCCCAAAAAAAAAGTGATAACTATATAAAGTTTAAAAGTGACAGAAGCTGGAATTATTGTCAAATGTAACTTTGAGGGACTTAATGGAGAATTCAATGTGGAAAGGATCTTTCTGTTAAATATTAAAGGCATGAACCATTATACATAGCACTGTTTAAGCAAGATAGCATATAAACCATGAAAGAAGAAGCTCTTCAAATGGAAGTGTGTGGACCAACATTTTATAGACTGACTTCCTAACTAATGTTTTCAAGTCGATGTGCTCAATATTCAATTACTCCACAATATTCTCTTAAATTACTATACAAGTATTCCTTATTTATATTTCTTCAAATGACACTGTACCTGTATTCAGTGTTTTTCTTGAAACTGGACAGAAAAGCAGGATGCTTCTGCAAGTGACAGCTGTATCTTTCTAAAGGTCAGATGGCTGTTCTCCTCATCTAATTTGTCTTCTTACTTGTCTCCTACTTCTTCAGCAACCCAGTCCAGGTTTATACTTGTCACTGCCTGAGGAGCAAAGAAAATCAAGTATTTTAGCTACCTACTGTTTCTGAAACCTGCTGGTTGCTCAACATGCTTTTTCCCTATGAAAGATCCCTCATCTGTTGAGATACTAAAAGTATAATAAAGAAAGTCAAACACACAATTCCGGGTGCCTCACATAATTTTTTACCTGGAAAGACCCACATGCAAAAGCTGGAAAAAGAGATGGAGAGTGGGGAGAATGCTTGGCAAGCTTTAAATGAGAGAGAGGTTCTTCTGTTGATATAAATACCTCTTCTGGTGAACTAATTGTATTCTAGAGTAAACCATTCTTTACCACACAAACAGATTTGCAAGGACTGAAATGTGTGGCTAACTTTAGCATGAAAAGGTAAGAGGTCAAACACCCCTTGTCTTTATGAATTGAACTAATTTCTTCACGGTGTAAGAGAGGTGGAAGAAGCAGGTGAAAAAAGAAAATACATTGTCTCTTTTGAAGGAATAGGTCAGGTTCCTACTAGAAATAAAGCTGATAAGGTTTCTAAAAAAAAAACCACCACAGATCTTGTGCATCCATCTTCTATTAATTCTCACAAGATGGTGCATATCTGTGGGAACTTGGGACTCACAGCTTAGCACCAAGTTCTTTGTGGCAAACTGTCAGTCTTCTCAGGAGAGCTCCTTTTCCTCCTCCTCACTACACTCAAGACAGCTGTGACATCTGCTTTTAACAATCTCCAGATTCTTCAAAGATGTTTCTAAACTAGATGATAAGAATTTTTCCTGTGGAAATAAAAAATGCATGGGACATTCACTGAGGACCTTCTTCATCAAAGAGAGAGATCTTTGTGAACAAGTCTAAAGAAAGACAGAAAAGCAACATCTGTGGTGGCAAGTAAGCCAACTAAAATAAACTGTAAGCCCATTTTCCAAGCGTTGATACAATAGAAGTATTCAGATACCCCTATATCCGTGTCAGATTCCAAATGTCCTTGTATCAGATTCCAAATTTCCTTGTCTCAGACTCCAAATACAGAGCTGAGACTCCTCACACACATACATACAGAGACATCCTCAAAGGGAAAATGAGTATCTATGCCAGGAGAGCTTGGAATATCTGTAGCACAATGACTTATTCCACTGCTGTCCTACCCTTAAATAAGACTGACAGCTTTCTGGAAAGGGCTACATATCCTTTACTAGAAAATAGGAATATGCACACAAAGCGACTCAGAATAACGAGTCACAAAAGTGAACTCCTGGCTGCAGCACAGAAGTACATCAATGTCAACATTCCTGATAGCACACACCAAAGCCATCTACTCACCTTTGCGTTCCCACATTGCATGTGTACCAGAGCTCACTTTTTTTAAAAACAAAGGGAAATGTTTCTCTCTGAATTAAACATTCCAGAGAGGATTATACCTTTTTTTTTTTTTTAACAGAGAGAACAGTGACCACTCTCCCAATTCTCTCTTCCTTTTCCATGCGCCACTTTTCCATTAACAAATGTTTCTGCCATCTCTTCCTCATCTGTCTTTTGCCTTTTCAAGCTATTTCGTACATGCTGTTTCTGAATCCCTTGCTGCTTTGTACACAGGGATGAATCCCTGCAGCTTGCATCATTGGTGCTGTAACATCCTACAAGGTTACTTCCACTAGCTTTACCTGAAGTGCTCAGAAGAATGAAGTGCATGCACGCAATGCTTAAAGACACACAAATTACTATGTTTGAAGACAAGGGAAGTCAGGGCAAAAGTAGAATGCAGGCACTACTGGAAAAAATATCCCGATGGGGAAACGGTCATACTCCTCAATCCAATTTCATGTTGGCACATCCAAAACCTGTATCAGGATGTTGGAGCTCAGTTTTGCAAACCTTGCACAACTAACACAAGCCTTGCCTCCAGGTATTTTGTTTGCTGTTGTCCTGGAGTCACGTGCCAGGTTAACCTGCCAAGCTAGGCAATAACAAGCAAGTCAAAACCACAGACACTTCAAGCCGCATAACCTCAACTTTATCCTCCAGGTGGCATCCAGCCACAGAGAGGGGGTCTAATCTGGGTACTGTCATCTTGTGATTGTTAAGATGGTCCAAGCTCACCATCGTCTATAACACCACCACCTTCAAAAGAGCAAAAGAAGACAGATCTCTCTGCAAACTTATTTTAAATCTCTGTGTTGTATTTCCCTACACAATCTAAATGTAGCAGGAGTTCTTTGTAAAGTTTGCAGAGCAAAAAGGGTATGTATTATACGTTTACTACTATACCTCTTCTGATGGAATAAATATCAAATAGAAAAATCTGTCTAAACTTATTTTGAAAACTGCATGGCCAGCTTATGCAGTAGCTAGATATGTGGCAAGGTTACAGTGTTACTCTCTAAGGAGAATACAATTAATATGCTTATATATTTTGTTCAATTCAAGCACTGTGTAGTCTCCAAGTTCTGTTATGAGAAGTATGGATAACTTCTCATTATCCTTCCTATTCCAAAACACAGTATTTATCACAGATATGTACAATACAGCAGCATAGCTTAGGCCTGTTATATAGGTCAGTATCTGCAATGCACATGAGAACATAGTTTGCCACTGCAAAGGAGGGTGGCTGCAAAATCTATTTTGGATAATCCAATTTATATTTGAGGAAATCAATGTGTGGTCATTTCTAGAACTGTGAATATAAGGCAACTGCTGCATGCTTGTATATTTGATAAGTTTTATTATACTATATCCTTATATGAATGCCTATGCAGTGTAAATGCTTTAATATAAGATACTGAATGGGTTTTTTACACATTATTTTCTAAACGTTGCTACATTTTACTGCATGTTTATTCATTTTTTTTTGTGTGTTGGTACAAAGTGCAAGCAGGAAGACACATGATTTTAATAATTTACACAGCAGCTATTCAAATCCATTATAAAAACATGTTCTTATGTAAAGACTTAATTTGGCTAGAAATGTGCTTCCTTTAGACAATGGGCTTGGTTCACAGCAATACCTTTGTAATCAATGTTTATTTATTTAAAAAAAAAAACACAAACACCTGAGTCTGTAAATGGGGCTATTGACCCTGCTGCAAACCACTATGTCAGTATGTTTTCATGCCTTTGAAAAGGTAAATCATCTACATTTAATAGGAAAACAGATGACCTGTCCTGATTCAAGCTGAAAAACACTGTTGTAATTGAAAAAGACCATTCTTGAAAAAGAACTGTGTTTGGTGAAGCAGGATGACAATGTAGCAATCTTTTTTTTTTCCTTTCTCATGACTTTAACACAATGAGTTCATGTTATTTGATTGTGAACTGGGCCCACTGTTTACAGTGTTACTATACATAACCAAAGTTTAGTGTAATTAACAAAAATTTGATCAAATTCATACTTTTGGGGGAAAAAAAAGGAGGCTGACTGATTTTGCTGAGGTTTTGGAGAGCTGGCTTGGTACAGAGTGTTGCTTCTGTACCAATGCATTTTAAACGTAAGGAAATCACTGGCTGAAAGACTTATGGCCAAGACACCATTGTCAGTGGTAACATCTGATACTGCTGGAAACTACATTACCAATGAGACAACACTAAATCAAGGTAGTAATGCATTAGTTTAAAGCAATGTAAATATTATTTTAA
The DNA here is from genome assembly GCA_035047845.1 of Dendrocincla fuliginosa. Classification (NCBI taxonomy): domain Eukaryota; kingdom Metazoa; phylum Chordata; class Aves; order Passeriformes; family Dendrocolaptidae; genus Dendrocincla; species Dendrocincla fuliginosa. Next base: position 37,944,995 of record JAWWMO010000121.1, read on the forward strand.
TGCTGCAGCATCATAGCTATCATTTTTCAATGCTTTGATATCCAAGGATTCCTAATACTACACGAATGTATTTTATCTGCCTCATTTTTTAGTTTCAGCACTTTCATTCAAATCAAACAACTCTCATTTCTTTGTACTGCACTGAAATAAAGACTCTTGTTTCAGTACATAATGCTTTTCCTGTTCTTTCTGGTCTGTCTATGTCAGTGTTTGTTTCTGTGAGCACCAAATCATAGGTGCTGGCCCCTAGTGTCTAGCTCCTAGTACCCTGTCTCCCAGTCTTCTCTACGCACACATACCAAAGGCAAATCAGGCAACACTGACTGACTACCTGATGCCTCTATCTAAGGCATTGTGGAGTCTCAGCAGCACTGGCATTGGTACCAGACCACTGTGACTTCTGCAACATGATCCTCTTTTCTAGGAGATTCAAATTAAGATTATAGTTGGAATCTAGGAAAGCAGGCAATACTCTGGATTTCTCATTTCTCAGAAAACTGCCATAGTAATTGTGATTTTCTCTTGCAGGGACTGCTGTCACATTCTGTTCAGACTACAAGAGTCCTAAACAAATGAACACAAATCACCCTCTGATTTACATCTAAAAAGCTTCTGAGCAGGTCTACTGCTAAGGAATTGGCTCTGTGGAGAAAGACTGGTGTTCCCTAGTTTGAAAATGAGAACACTCAGCAGCAGATAACATTTAAACGGAAAAAGCAGAGACTGACAGGAGATGAGAGAAAGACAAATCTCCTGAGATAAGCACTGGTCTTAGTAGCATGTGCTTTTCTAAGAGCTGTCTTAGATGTTATACCAGAAAGGCAGCTTTTGACTGCAGAGGTCACAGTGAGGTAAACAATAGCTGGCTGTGCTTTGATCCACACTATTTCACATAAAACACCTAAACAGATTTCAGGTGCAGCAGGAATGATGAGTTCAGAACAAGGAGAAAGAATCAATTCTCATGCAAAGAAGCTTTACCTTAATTCCAAAATTACTTATGTCCCCATTTTATTCTAGCAGTATCAGAGAACCTCATTTTCACATTTTGCAGGTTTTTTCAAGAAAATTATTCTACTTGATTATTATTTTAGTGTCCATTTATACAGAAAATGAACAAGTAACAAAAATGAACACTTAACAAAAATCATCTAAGAACTTAATATTCTTTTAACATATGCAGTTTCGTAACAATCATATGCAGTAGGAAACACTCAGTCCTGTTTACAGACAATGAGCAACTTTAATGTCTTACTGTGCACTGTATCACAAAAGTTAGTATGCAAAACACAGAAAATTGAAGTTCAATTTCTGACAACGTTTTTCGTGTTAAATTTCCTTTCCAAATATGCATTCTCTTTAGAAAGATATGCATGAAAAGGTTCAGATGCATTCCACAAGAAGACAAAAAAAAATTTCAATCCCAGTAGCTGAAAAGAAACCAGCTGCAGTGCCACAGCTGCAGTGCCACTGCCACAGGACTGATTCACTGAGAAAGAAAGGATTTTACCCTATTCCCTGCCTTTGATCACATCCAACTGGGTTTGTGCTCCAGTGGAATGCGATGATGATGGTGACATGGATGGATACCCTCCATTCAGAATCATATACGTCAAGATATAATGCACAACTGCTTTTTATGAGATTGCCTAGTTCTAAACAGGCCACATTTCAAGTAAAACAAGTTATACTTACAATACTGTAATGTTTTTAATAGTCTATATCCTTTTCAAACTTCATCTCCACCTCCAAAGCAGCAAAGAGCTTTTATCAATTAAAGCAGGGCACTGATGCCAAAGATGTTGACATCTCCAACTCAGAATTTTGCGGTTCCCTACAAAAAGAGAGGCCCTTCCTAACCTCTGCATAGTTTTTGAGTACCAATACTCATTTCTCACTGAGTGCCACATGTATTCAAGCAATACACTGCACAGGAAGAACCCAACAAGTGACAGCACCTGTAACCTAGCAAGAGCAAAAGCAAATCTGCTGTGATGTGCTCTTGGGCTTTGATAAGAACTTTAGTGTCCAGTAATATAACAAAAAATTAAAAAGCCATTTCCTTTCACATACTGATTTCTCAGTACTGTCATGATACAGTCCCAGCTGACAAACAAGCCCTACACAGCCTCTTACTCACTACCCCACCAGTGGGAGAGAATGGGAAGGGTAAAAGGCAGAAAACTCATGGGTTGAGATAAAGGCAGTTTAATAGGGAAAGCAAAAGCTGCACACCCAAGTAAAGCAAAACAAGGAATTAATTCACTGCTTCCCATGGGCCTGCAGGTGTTCAGCTATCTTGAGGAGAGAAGGGTCCCATCACATATAATGGTTACTCAGGAAAACAAATACCATCACTCCAAACATTGCCCCCTCTTCGTCCTTCTTTGTCCCACTTTATATACTGAGCATGATGTCGTATGGTCTGGAGTATCCCTTTGGGCAGTTTGAGTCACCTGTCCTAGCTGTGTCCCCTCCCAACTTCCCATGCACCCCCAACCTCCTTGTCAATGCAGCAGTGTGAAAAACAGAAAAAACCTTGGTTCTGTGTAAGGCCTACTCAGCAATGACAAAAACAGCTCTATATTATCATCTCTGTGTTCAGCACAAGTCCAAAATGTAGTCACTGGGAAGAAAATTAACTCTACCTCAGCTAAAACCAGCACAAGTATACTCTTTAGCTGAAGGGCATAACATGCTAATAATGTGCTGAGAGACATGCTGTCCTTGGTTAAATAACTCCTGAACAGTGTATAATAGTTGTCCCAACACAAAACTCCAATTAGAGAATTCTGCTAAATGTAGCTCAGGTTTTAGAACTGTATTACAGACAGGAGAAGAATATTCAGAACAGGTGTTTGGCTCATTACAATAAATCTTCCAGATCACTTCATTCCTACTGTCTTACAACCAAAGATAAAACAGTACCCTCAATATGATGCACAGGAAGTCTGAAAGAGTGCACGGGAATCAGTGAACAGCAATAACCCACTTTGCCGAGCTCCCATGTCTCAACTTTTTCTTCTGAACAAAGTACTATTTTGAATCAGAGAAAGGATGGCTTTCTTGAGCCCTTGCATAGTCTTCTTCAGCCTGTTGTTTAAAACTTAAGATCCATAAACTAGATAGTGCAAAGATGAATCCACAAATCATGGTTCAGTACCAAAGAGTCATGTTCCAGTCTCTGCCCTGTATCCTCTTTATGAATTTAGCCAGTATTGAACCAGTATGGCAGTAAGCCCTTAGATGGATTTTACTGCTGGTGTAATATAATACTCCCAAAGACTATGTTCAGCCTGCCAACAGCATGCTAACACCTCCAAGGGGTTTATGAGCTACCAGAAAGGTCATGTCTTCTATAGCAGAACCAGCTTAGTAAGGTCATTTTAAAGGCTTATAAATGCTTAAAGCATCTCAGCTCATGTAGAACTATTATAAAAATACAGTCCAAGAATATCTGCATGGCCAAGCTTAAAAGTTAAGGACCTGGTCATACAAATTAATTTCTAACCAAAAGTGCCATTTTAATCAATGGGATAATATCAGGAAGCACAAAAGGATCAGCACAGTCATTTCTGTTCATATTGATACAGTATTTAGAGAGGTGTAAATACTCAAAACCTCAGGGATGGCCCTTTCAAAATGGACCATGGTTATATTAGCAGCACAGCAAACACTTTACAGCCAAGTAAAGCAAAGTCTACATCCAGTGATTTTTAGTCCAAGAACACACTCCTGGAACCCCTTCAGTTTTACAAAAAAATGTCTTCTGATCTACAAGCAGAGAAAACAGAGATGGGTAAGGCTGTGAAATCAGCTTAAAAAGAAATAAAGAGGCAATCAAAATAGTATTCCAAGCTGTAGCTACCATAACATCCTGGAAATTCTGATCCCCAACTTTAAGTATCAAACTGTCAGCAGAATGATCTTTTAAAAACATGATGTTCATGATCACCCAACTTGGAGAAAAAGATTGTCCTAACTCAATACGATGGATTCATCTATGTCACAGGACACCCAAAACAGACAGAATTGTGCAACCTGACCTCTTTAGATCTGTGCTTGCAAGGAAATCATGCAAAACAGTAAAAGCCTGTACCCCATCACTGATCCATACCCTGACCAAAGTCTGAACAGTAGAAGTCAGTTTTCACACTGAAGTGTGAAGTTTATCTCTGTGTCTCATCCTTTTACAATGCCTTGTCAGCATTAATGACTCCACAATGGCTTTCTATATGGAGGGAGCTGCTTGACATGCCTCCTTTCTTCCCAGTGACTTGATAAAAGTCACATGCACAAGTATGAGACCTGTTTGTTACAGGGCAGCAAACATACTACACTGTAGTGAGAGAGCAATCCAAGCAAGTAAGTTGAATCCTACTCTGCACCATAAGTGCAAAGGGTATGGCCAGATAACATAAGCAGAGAAGTGGAAAAAATAACAAACTCAGAGAAAAAAGTTGAATCTTGAAAATTCTTAGCCCTAGACTGTCTGATCTCCTGGCAAGTTTTAGAGGGATGGATGTTTCTTCAAACCCTCTTCTAGGAGAATTCCCATACTGAGAAGTCTGATTGCAGAAACAGCAGCACAACTGCAAAATGAGTCTCCACAACCACAGAACAGAAGCAGTAACATCTTGGCTAATGAACTGACAGCAGCAGCTCCAACCCTGGCAATGCTGCTTTGGCAGACTTCAGCAAAGACTTCTAGGTATTCCCTCTGCCAGTAAGTTTCAGTTCCAACATGCCTAAAGTCCCAAGCCTTCTCTAAGTATCGTGAAAGATTTTTACCTCAAATATTTTATGGAACCAGTCAAGTAAGAAACAAGCAAAAAAAGACAACTACTTTTCTATTTTGACTATAACTGTATCTGCAATACAACAACAGATGAAGAAGATACTTAAAATCTTGGTAAGGATGAAACACTTTGAAGATCTTGGCTTAATTACCTTTAAATAGTCAAATGAAAGGTTCAGAATAGCTACTAAAAAGCATATTTTACAGGAAAAGGTTTTTAAATGGCCCATTTTTCCGCTGAACCTAAGGTAAAAAATATATTAGAATAATCTAAAAATGAAAAAAAAAAATCCAAGGAACAAAATGGTAAAATTATGATTTTTAGTGTTTAAAGTCCACATTGTCAGGAATGCACATTGCTGCCTCTGTCACACTGTGGTCAGATACATCACATTAATAATAAATCCCAGGACTAGAAGTTCAAACAAGTTGGAACTTGTTCCATTGCCATTTTTATAAGGAAGAAACAGAAAAGTCAGTTGTCACAAGTTTTATTTATGTGCCCTATAAAACTGCTTATTTGCAATTCCATCAAGTTTTGTTAGCCTGCTTTGCAATTCATTAGATTAATAATGGGGGAGAGGAGTTTACTGTCATTATGGCTTCTGGAATATGTACAGGAATTGAAGAGAAATTGTATTTATAGCGAAAAAATTATTTTGAGAATCAGGAGTTCCCACCTGGAAGGGAGAAGCATTAATTTAAGATACTGCCCAAGTGATCCCTCTTGGTCTTCTCCCCACCTGATATTGTGCACCTGTTGTACGCAAAAACCTCCTTCAGAATAAAGCAGATTCTGTAACAAAGCCAAAACCGAAGAAGGAAGTGCACAGATTAGCCCTGACATAAGTTCACATTTCCACGGGACCCATACAAGTTTACAAGCAAGAAAGGGAATTCTCTGCAAGGACCATAGAGTTTTCACTTGCCAGAGTCAGGTGTCATAGTGCAGTTCTGTATGAGTGCTGAAGAGGCACCACATATCGTGGCAAAGGGCTCCAGGGGATACAGTTGCAGTCTGGCCAATGACCAAAAGAAACGTTTGTGATGTTGAATTCTCAAAACCCCATTAGTCATATTTCCTAAGAGACAGTGGCCAGAGAAGTGCATGTCAGCAACAGCTCCCTTCAGAGGCAGAACCCTCTCCTCCTGCAGCGAAGGTACATGGTAAAACAATTTGAAAAAATTGGTATATTTCACAGAAACTTAATATCCTTTCTTTTCTCTCAATTAGTGACATTTTTCCTCGCAACTGCATACAGGCTTCCTGACTTCACAGGCATTGTGTCCATTGTGTTCATGAGGCCTGTCTGACCTCATAACTAGCAAATTTTTAGCGAAAATAACCATTTTAACATTTTAGCTCAGATATGAGGTCAAGCCAAAGATCTTTAGAGCATCAGTTGATCAAAATCAAGTCCCAATTGCCCAAATGACCTAAACAATGTGCACAGTCACTGCAAGCCCCAGTGACTCTGTATACCATCCTGCTACATTAGGAATTGTTTGATCTGAAGAATAACACTGAAGAGATTACCAAAGATCAGTCCTGTCATTGCTAAAGGAGCAATAGCTCAGAGCAGGAATTTCCATCATTAGAGGACTCAGTGACAAATGTCTGACTAAATTCACAGCACATCCTGTAATTTATGTGTCTGTGCTACTTCTGGGCTACAGTAGGTCATAAAAAGCATGAGATCAGAACCCAAATAAGAATTACTGCATCTCATGGTACCAGTCATTAGAGATCTGACTGTAATTAGACAGATGGAAGCAGAGAGCAGGCTTCTACTGCTTGTTTAGCCTCTCAAGAATACTTCAAGAAATTGTCTCTTCTTTCAAATTAAAAAAAAAAAAAAAAACGCTTGTACAGTGTGAAAAAGGAATTGTAAAATGGTACCATCAGAAAAATAAACAACTTTCATTGTAGCAGCAGTGCATATAAGAATGACCAGGATGTCATGGCTGCTACAGACAAAGCATTTTAGCAGTTCAGATACTCCCAGATGGCACAAAGATATTCTTACATCCTTTGCTTTACTTTGAAACTAGAAGTGTTTAATCTCATTTCAATCTTTCCTTATCTTGACATAGCAAGGGTACCAATTTTCTGCCAGCTGTTTTAGAGTTATACATAGCTAGGAAAACTCTTCCTCAAATTTGCTGGTGTTCCCAGCAGGAGCAAACCTACACTTAACTGGAATTACTTTGTGCCTATGGAATCATGGTTGATGAGCAAAAAAAGGTATAAAGCCAATAAAACTGAAGTGTAAATCATCTAATGTATCATGTAGCTTTTAACAGGAATTTTCCTTTGCTCCATGGGAGAGAATGACTCCTTCCTCCTCAACAGACCTTCAATTCAAATCCCGCAAGATCTGCTAAAACACTTTTAGTTTACAAACACACATTATCCTGCTCCAATATTTTCCCTCCCTGAAATAACAATGAAAAATTATAGGGAATTTGACAAAAGGAAACCTGTCACAACTAAGCCTGGCATTATGTATTTTTGTACTGCTTTGTCTTATAGAATATCCAAGCTTAAAGCAAAAAAAAAATCTATTTGTCAGCATTGTATGGTACTTTTCAGCTCACATCTCGGCACACCTCCACAGGCCTGCATTAAAGGCTAGAGCCAGCGTCAAAATGAACAGACTTAGTAAGTGCTATTCCTCAAACTTTTACAACTGTTAGCTCCCAAGACAAGGAGAGGTAGCAACAAAGCAACAAAGGCTGACTCAAGACAGTTTCTGATCACAGTTGGCACATAGAGGTACCAGGTGGAATGTGCCTACAAAAATAAAAACGCTGGAAAGTCAGTCCATGTGGCTTCAGTCTCTGAGCCGTTGCTTATCTCCATGAAAGGGCTTTACCATTTCATTTGACTTTGAACCCCTTTAAAAAACAAAAAAAAGTCTCTAGAAGAGGAGCCACACTCACAAAGTCACAGCCTGAAATAATGGTATTATGACCGTATTCTAAGCAAAGGCTAATATCCAGATCTTACAGTTCCTCAGAAGCTCTCTAAAGAGTGTGCAAAATGTGGTAACTTAATTTGCACTGGCGTCTGCCCTCGCACAGATTAATTAAGGTTCTCCCTTATTTTCTAAGGTGTATCAATCAATAACAGCAGCAATAACTAACTTGGAATCAGAGGTAGCTGAAGACTACAGGAGTAAAGCAATAAAGCCAAATGAGGAAAAAAAAAAAACTTAGGAAGACTGAAGAAGTAAAGCAATAAAGTCAAATGTTTGCCATAACCTGACTGTATCTCCACTGTATGGAAGCCACACTCCTATAACAAGGTGAGCTTCCAGGAAGGTAACTTGTGCTTTTAAGGAAGCAACCACACTGATATTTTGCAGGAAACATAACAGATATTCACCACTGTTCACTCACTTTAGACAGAAACACCTGCTTTTTCTATGTAAATTAAATTGTCAAATATTATGCGGAAACCAGGGAGTAGCGGTGGCACCCAACCCTTGTTTGTTTTCATTTGAAATGCACTGCTTCCTGGGCATAAGCAACACATTCCTAATTCCTTCAAAGCAACCAGAAGAGCAAAGCCCACGTGGTGGTGCTTCTGAACATGACAAAAAAACACCAAATCACCTGCAATATTACCACGTTAGGACCAAACCCTACTGCTTAGGCACTGACCAGAGCAGTGCCACTGGACTGCAGTACTGCCTTTGCAGGTTGCCACACAAGTTCTTATCTGGAGAGGCCTCTCAGATGTGCACATTTTTCAGTACCACTGCTCCACTCAGTCCATAACCACTCTGAACTGATGAAATAATCACAAGCACCACGCTGATCAGCAATATAGGCCTAGGCTTGCTGTCATGCAGAGGTCAGTTACTGTCCAAATGTAAAATCAATCCAGTTTCTTGACTTTAAAACAGAAGTGCTAAATTGCTTCGATGCAGATGAAAGTCACTGCATTGGCCAAATGAAGGAAGCAAAGCCAGCAACATCAGAAGGCAATTTAGCCACAGTACCTTAGTATTAAAACAGTCCAAGAGATTTGGTATTTTTAGTTAAAGCACAGATTAGTGCAAATTAGGCTCATAAAAGTCTACAATGCCCCTGCAAGTATCTTCTGCACTGAATGATCTTCTAGTGCATCAGGTCTACTACAATAAACACACTCAGAATATTAAACCTGCATATTTAAGAGGCAAACAACCTCTCTCCTGGAGTATGCCTGATTACCACCACTGGGGAAAATGTGCACATTACAAACCCCAGCCCTGCTAGCTCCTTCTCACTCACATGCAGGGCCGCTGGGGCCAGACAAGTGCCCACCCTTGCTTGCTCCCCCACTGTGTGGCACAGACAAAAACTGCTGCCCCAAGTCAGGCCCTGCCCAGCTCTGCTTCCCATTACCATCACACACAGAGCAGACCAACTCACTGGGCACTGGAAGATTCTGTGGCCATGCTGCAAAGCTCCAGTATTGCCTGAGGCTGCTGCTATGTTACACAGCTCACCCTGGCATCCCCTGTGCACGGTGCTGAAATGGGAGCAGGTGACTCCAATGCCCATGACGAGGTACACTGGTGATTTTCAGCCACAGTTCCAGAACTCCGGGAGGAAGTGGAGGGATGCTTTCCTTTGGCTTCTCAGGTATTTCCTTTCAAAAAAATGCAGGTATTCTGAGAGGTAGTTCTCAAGCCAAATGAAAAAGCAGGCTGGTCTCACATTGTACCAGCCTTTCCCTTCTCCTGCCAAACTGCTGAAAACTGGCTTTTATGGCAGAAACTTTATGTGGAAAACGATTGATTCTCACAGCATGGTATTTGCCACGCAGAAGAACAGTTTGTGCAGTCCACCAAGCTGCGTACATATCACTGTAATAAAGAAATCCTCTCTGGGGAAAGCTTGGGATCTGAATCATAAATGTAAAGAAAGAAAGAATCTAAATGAACCTGAGCTTCAAAATGGCAGCAGTGCTTTCTGCTTGATGTTGTGAGGGTAATGGTCACTTGGCTCCCATGGCCACTTCAGTGCCCAGTGGAGAAGCAAAGAGCAAAGCACAGTCCCTTTGTTTTTCATACCCAGGTGAGTCTGGAGCTGCATCCAGTCCTTTTATGCCCCCTTGGAGAGGGACAGAGCACTGTCATACTGTCATTTCTCTGTGGGACAGGCTCTTTTGTTTTTGGCAAAGACATATTCGTATTTCATTTCTCTTTGAAAGAACGAAGGCAGTTTCTCTGCAGGGATTTAATTTTAGACCTTTTCAGTCCCCAGACTTTTTCAGGTTATTGCTCTGGGCAATGGGAGAGAGTGTAATGAAAAGCTGGCATTGGTGAGGTCTACTACAACAAACAGGAGGCTTTGGAGGAACCCATCAAAAGGTGAAAAAAGCACAGGAAAAACATTGAAGAGGAAAAATCTTTTGTGGGCTAAGATAACACCATATGCCATTTGCACCTATAAATCTGCGGCCTGTGCAGTCCTGATGCACAGGGGATAACATCATAGTAAGCCTGGAAGGCAAGTCGATTATCTATGTTATTCTTCTTTAATTCTTCCCTTTAATTCACACGTGCAAAGTCAGAACTCACTACCCCTTGCTTTACCACAACAGTGACGAAGCTAATTCCTGCTTACTCATACCACTCACAGTCTTGATTGAGACAGTCTGAAATATTTAATAGAAACTGCAGTGAATTTGTTTCATTAATTGCAGAAAGTTCAACCTGAGTTTGTGAACTCCTTTAATGATGCTAATCACCTGCTTATTGCTGTCTGTGTTCACAGAATCACAAAATCACAGAAAATGGTGAATTGGAAGGGACCCACAAGGATCATTGAGTTCAACCTTTAGCCCTGCACAGAGCCATACCCAGGAGTCACACCATGTGCCTGAGAGTATTATCCAAACACTTCTTGAACTATGTTAGACTTGGTGCTGTGACAGCTCCCCTGGGGAGCCTCTTCCAGTGCCCAAACACCCTCTGGGGGAAGAACCTCTTTCTAATGTCCAAACTAAACCTCCCCTGACACAACTTCAGGCCATTCCCTCAGGTCCTCTCACTGGTAACCACAGAGGAAAGATCAGTGCCTGCCCCTCCTCTTCCCCTCAAAAGGAAGTTGTAACTGCAAGGAGGTCTCCCCTCAGTCTCCTCTTCTCCAGCCTGAACAGACCAAGTGCCCTCAGCCACTCCTCACACGACTTCCCCTCAAGCTCCTTCATCATCTTCGCTGCCGTCCTTTGGACACTCGCTAAGAGTTTAATATCTTCCTTATATTGTGGTGCCCAAAACTGCACACAATATTCAAGGGGAGGCTGCCCCAGTGCAGAGCAGGGTAGGATAATCACACTTGCTTTGCTTACCATTTAAATGCACAGAATAATTTGCCTCTAGGTGAAGTAAAGCCTGCACAGTGCATGCCTCAAACCAAAGAACGAAGGCTGCACAAATGATGAATCCTCACACATTGCTACTAACTAGGTGCAGCCTTTCTGTTGCATTCACTGCAGCTGTCTCGGGACAGTTATAGGATAAGAGTCTAAGTGATAGATCTGCCCTCTCCAAGAATCCACACTAAGCTGAATGCCCCCTGCTATCCTAAGAGAGAAGCGCAAAAGTCCTGAATGCTTTTCTTTCATGTATGTGTTGTCCTGCCTTGAAAACAGCTAGATTTTAGCATATTTGCAGAGCTGAACTTGAGACTGTGCCATTTTTAAATTTCAGAGCTAAAATCTCTCCAACTCACTGAGCAGTCATATTTCATCCTCCTCAAGCATCTGAAGTGGCTCTTCTATCTGGAATGTATGTATGCATATCCTATAAGGGGCAAAACAAAGGCTCCTACCATTATGCAATTATGAGTTGGAGTTAACACATTAAAAAGAAGAAAGCTGTTCACAAGATAGAAGAGGTTTCTCTTGGCAGTAGATATTTTCATTTAACCTTTTTAGTTTTATACCTTGCTTCTGCTCACATAGATGCATGGAGACCCACAGATGGTCATGGTGCTGCTGTGATACAGACCTTAGCCAGCAGAAAAATGAGCTTTCAGAGTGGGTTCACTGCAAACCTGTGCTGTGTTATGTGTAACTCTCTGCAAATGATCCTTAATAGTCATGGAAATTAGTTCCATTTGGCATGAATCACAAGAGCTGCTAAGTGAGGGGTTCTAAAATGGGCCTGTTAGGAAACAGAAATAATGAGCTGTTTGACTTTTTTTAACATTCATTAAAGTGGGACAGCTGTTGTTTAACAGTTAACTTCAGGAAATAAATGCCAAGAGTAATAGATACTGCAGGGAACTAAGGTTACTTGCCCTTTATCTGAGAAATTTGTGCCATACCTAAAGTATGGCACAATCAAAGGTTGGCATTTTTTGAAAAGTATATCCTAATGAAAGGTTGTTATAAAGGAGGTAGCAAATGGATCATATTAAGGACCTAGAAGTTCTCATGGAGAGTTTCCAACCAGGCAGCCTAAGGTATCATGCTGTGTGCTGTTTCAGACCCAATTTAATCACCATGGCTGGGACCTCTGGAGTGACAGTCCCTAAGGCATATGCAACGTGCTGCTCATAATCCCTTGCCACATGTCCCATGCCACAGGAAGCTTCAGCTGCAGGTGGACAAACACTACACCTTCTTACTTTGATTGCAAGTCAAGTCTGTGTGCTGCTGGGGATTGCCTTCTTTACCTTCTTGGTGAATGATGAACATAAGGCTGATTTATCTTCATAATATATCAGCTTGAAGTCCAGCTATACCTGGGAGGCAGGAGCTGTGATTTGAATCCTCTGGACATCAAGGTCTTGAATTAGAGTGAGGGAAGAGGCAGCATTACCCTCCCAGCAGCTGTTAACAGAAGCAGCGGGAGCTTTGTTGTGCACAAAGCACAGTGCCATCTGAGCATCCTTTCTAGGTCAGACCCCCGAGGAGGGAGAATACGTAGTCTGAGACATTTGTAGGTGTGCAGTAATGACTAAGCTATTCCTCCCTAACAAAACTCAGGCAGCTGAGGCAACTAAAAGCATGATTTTATAATCCAAAAAAACTTCAGAGGTGTTTTTGGAGAGGGGCCAGGCATTTTGAGGATCATGTTGCAGGAACAAACTGTTTTTTAAACCAAAAAATTAAAGAGTTTATAAAACTGATGTGTATCAGTTTCACCAGTGCTCACCAGTGCTCTACTGGCTACGTTTCTGGGCGCATAAAACAGCTCAGCTTAATCCTCGATGATTTAATAATTGAGGGACAGTAAGGAAAGGCTCAGGGTATGACTTTTAAACAGCTCAGCTTAATCCTCGATGATTTAATAGTTGAGGGACAGTAAGGAAAGGCTCAGGGTATGACTTTTAAACAGTGTGAGACACTGGACAATTATTGGCTCAGATTATCTCAAAGGGGGGCTGGGAGGAAGAAGGGACAGGTCGAATTTCACGAAGGTGAGGTGATGCCCTACCCCACACCTCAGCCAGCCCCTTGGAGCCTCCTTGGGTAGCCATGGAGCAGCTGTCAATCCCTGGACACCTGGAACATTCCCCTACGCCGTAGCCCCGGGCTGGCTGGCACAGTGAAAGTCCCGCCCAGGCACTGGCAGGGGGTGTGGCCACAGGGGCCAAAGCAAATAAAAGCAGGGACATGTGCTCTCTCTATTGGTTCGAAGCCTCCATCTTTTGGAGTCGTGTGTCTGGACCAACGCTGGATCTAGGGGTGGTACATGTAACTCTTTTACTCTTTCTTTAATTTTTCTTTTTCTCCTAATCTCCTTTCTTAATATTTTGGGTAGCTTGAGACTGAATGTGTTGGATTTTACCAAGCTGTATGGTTTAGCATGTGCTAAATCAATGCTTTGTGGAATGCTTTATTTTGGTTGAATGTTACCCTTTACACTTTTGCCAGGTACTCTTTATTTTCTAAAGTTTACCACTAAAAGTACCTGCTGACAGTATGTGTGCAGCTTTTCTCCTTTTTCGCCTCGCTCTCCTAGGGTGTTAAAAGAGCTGAAGGCTCTTCTAACAAGCCTTGTTGGAGCCTTGTATATTTTTAAAGTAAAACCCTTTCAGTGAGCTCGTAGCTCATGGCCTGGGGTCTTACAAGGTGGTACAATAGCTTCTGACTCATACAGTTTGTATGAAAATCCATTTTTTTGCCAGCCCTGTCCTTTGGTAGATATTATCCCACCCATTTTGGCTAGTACTGCCAAAATGAAGTGGAGAAGGTGCCTTTCCTAAGGACTTAAAAAAAGTAATAATGCTGCCATAGAGTGGAGAAATTTGTTTGGAGGGAAACACCAGTATATTAGGCCCTGCTCTTTGCTGCTACCCACCATATTTGACAGTATGATTAAAACAGCATTGTTTAAAGAAAAAATGTTTGAAGATTGTTTAAAGAGTCTTTGCAGTGACTCAGAAACCTTGCCTAGACCTTGTAAATCTTAAACAAATCGGGACTCTAATGAATGCAGTCTCACATACTCATATGTTAACATTGACTGTTAGCTTGTAATAAATGACAAGTAAATGTCATCTATAAATTGCTTTGTTCCTGCCTGGCCACAAAACAGAACTAAGCAGGGAATGCATTCACCATACATTATGACCAAAAAATGGTCCAAATAAATATTCCAAACCAACAAACTGCTCTGTGTCTTAGTGTAATCAAAACATATTTGTCTAGGCAGGAGCAAACTGTATGGTAGCTATCAGCATTCTGGAGAGTAAATGCTCCAGAGCAAAATTCTGTTCAATTCACCAAAGTACATTAAGTCATCACTCACGAATCAAATGTAGTTATGCCTCCAATAATATGCTTACACTGAATGCTCTTATGGGTTAAACAGATCTCTACAAATAAGTGTCTTGTAATTTAACATTTGTGAGGACAGAGGAATTCCTGCATACACCTGTAACCATGCCACAGAAATAGAGATGGTCCAGACGATGCTATAAGAAATACTTTCTTTCTTAATGATTTCAAGGTCAAAAGGGCTGTCAGCAAGCAACCTACCAGCCATCCTGTAACAACAAATCTAATCAACCTGAAGCATTCAGCATGAGAAGTCACTAAAACATATCCTTCGTGTGGGATTTGCAGGGTACAAAGATATTTCAATCCCAGCAAGATACAGAGCTGCCCCAGGCTTGTGTTTAAAGGACTGTCAAATTTGGAGCTAATATTAACACATCCATTACTGGAATTAAACAATAGGACATACTGCCTGTGAATGTTACATGTGGTAGGCATCACATGGCAGGAATAGGATTCAAAGTCCTGTTTGAAAGAGATTGAAACCTCTACAGAGCATATTAGACTGTTCAGTCATGCTCAAAAACACTCAGCACCACTCCGGCCGCCCCTAATAGGAATCTCATAGGGCACACCAATGTGAAAGGATATTCTAAACTGAAAAAGAACGTATTTCAGCCAGCTGAAACAGCTGGACACATAGAAAACCCCTAAAACCCCAAACTTCAAGGTTACTTAAAATATGTCTCCTCAGCAACAAAAAGAACTAAAATCACACCACCACTTCTATGCAGAGTAGTTTCCTCCCAGTTTGTTGCTATCAAACACAATCTATGTGAACAAATCTCTTTCAGGAACAGTTGAGGAAACTTCCCAGCTCCTCATCTGTGGTCATGCTACATGGCAGTCACATGTTAGGATAGAATTTGAGCTCAGACAAGTCTGGCCACCTGCATCTTACACTTCAGTAATCTAAGTGATCTCAACCAGCAAACAAGTCACAAACAGGCGTTCACGATTTACCTTTGGGAATCACAGTGACTAGGAAATCCTAATTGCTAGTCAGAACATCAGTTTCATGGACAAGTCTATCCTATCACTGTCTGTCCACTGCAGGAATGACAAATGCAGTATTCAGTGTGTCATTGACTTTACAAGTGGCACAGCAGTGAACCCAGCAAGTGTCAATTTCTCTGTCATGGCACAACATCTTTGGTTTTCACTCTAGAGGGAAAAGCTTACAGCAATAGTGGCCAGTCTGAACATTGTGTAGGATGTACACACACTGTCATACTCCATGGCAATGTATTAGACATGAGGAATGAAAAATCTCTAAAAACTGCTACTGTTAAACCATGCCTTGTTTCTAACTGCGGATGTGATCATATTCACTCTGTGCTGACATGGCTGTGAGGCACCATGCATTTTTTAGCCTTACTGGACTTATCTATCCCAAGTTCATTTGCTCTGCCTCATCTGCTCTAGCAAGTCCCAGCAGATGGCATTGTGTTACAAGGAAACATTACCCTGGTGCCAGTTGCCTTCTCCTCAGCTCTGCAAGTTCAGAGGGGAGTCTCAAACTTCTCTTTCCTTGAGCATATCCTTACCTTCTTGCTCCTGTGGTTTTGCCAAGGCTAGCATGCACTTACAAGATTCAGCTGTGTGGAAATACAGAGGAACAAAATTAGAAAGAGGATAACTTTATGTGATTTATCTTCGTTCTTGTAGCTCTCTTTCAAAATCCCTCACCTCATAGTGCTCCCCAAGGCCAGAATAATCTTGATGTCAGCCCTGGTTCTGATAATAACTATTGTCTCTCCTGATATGCTGTAGTCTGTCTTTTCTAGGAGACAGGCTGTAAGGCAAGAGTAAATTCAGTGCTGAAATATCTCTGAATTCAGGTACCAGGGAGACACAAAAGATTTAAGCAGAGGCATGTGAATGCAATTGTCTGTAGTTCAGTGAGAAATAAACCAAAACAGCAGACTGAAGCAGTGAGGGCTTCCAGACTTGTTAAATAATGGGAGCTGGGGATGCAGGTACAGCAGCCCCTCAGAATAGTTGCAACTGCTAGCAGCAGTAGTACTCAGTTCATCCTCATCTGCCCTTCCATCCATTTTCCCAGTTCCCTGCTGATCTAGCTCTTCAGGACTTCTGCATGGCTGGCTTTGTTCCTAAATTTAGAAATCATATCATGCAAATGGAGCAAAGCCCTGCTGCTATTCAAGCTACAGAGGTTACAACAGCAGTGGTTAGCTCAGTCCATGCTCTTGTATGTTGAGTCATGCTGAACTGTTGTGCCCAAGCGTATAAAGCTGGACTTAAAAATACGAAAACCTTCTGATAACTCCAGTGACACAGGAGTTCAGGGCCCTACAGGTCTGCCAGTGTGAGATATAATCCCTTCATCTTTATTACAGAGCTGGTGACCATGAAGCATCTAGCTCCCTAGTGACTGTAGCCAGGTAAAATCAATGAGGAGCAGGCATCAGCAAAGAACTGGAATAAGTGGAATCATTTAAAAAGGAAGATATTTGAGTGTAATCAGTCTGTTTAACTGTGGAAGATGCATAGAAGTAATGAGATACAGTTACTTCTGGTTCACTAGATAGAGCTTCCTCAGCATCTGCTTTGCTTAGTACCCTGCTAGGCTGCATGCCCAGCTGCATCAGTGCATTTGGGAGCCCTTATTCAATATGTCACTAACTGTTCCCTGTTTACTTGCTGGAATGGCATAATTCTGTGCATGAGATCCTGACTTTTGATAATTACTGACACGAGCAGGAGTTCCACTATCACTCTGTTGCTTGCAAAAGAGCTGGCATTTTCAGTACCTTTTTCCTTGCACCTTCTATTACCCAGTCACAGTCTGATCCGTATGTAAACCATTTTTTTGTGCAAAGAAGCATCACTACTGTGCCATTAGGAATCTGGAGAACCTTCGCTCCTGATGGAATACACCCCTTACAGTGTCGGAGCACTTACTCGGCAGCGGCAGGCCAGACATTTTTAAGCAGTCCGTTCCTTTTCAGCCTTGGCAGTGCGGGCAGCCCACTCAGTCTCTTGTGCCACACTCTGGCAAGAGCCGCGAATTACAGCTTCCCAAAACAGGAACATTCCCTAGCTGGAATGTGGAGCTCAGGTGCTCAGGCTAGTGGGAAAACCCTGTCAGCAGAGGTTGGGGAGGATGTGCTGCCACACCGCCGAGCTGTGCAGGACACCTGGGCACCCATGGAGCTCACATCCGATACACGTTGTGCACTCCAGTGTACGCACTGTGCTCTGCAGCATACTGGCAGGGTGTAGTTGCTCATATGAAACACAACAAAGCCATGTATTTCTGGAGCTTGTGCAGACTTTGGCTGGCTCCTTGGAGGCCCACAGTCATGTATGTCTGTGTGGTGGTTTCTGTTCTGGTGCTGTAAGTACTCAAGGCTTACTTTCTTGGGCTGCGCAGGCTGTGGAGGGGTGCTTGTCCTTTCCCATTCTTCAAGGTTCCCCTTTGAGACTATGCATTGCTTCCAAACAGGATTTATCACCAGGTGAAGGAGGCCACCTCTTTTCAAAATATGTGCAGTATATTGTTTTCATATGTCACAGGTCAGCATCTGAAACAGATAAACAAACATTGTGTATTATTAGCAAGTGCTTGATATGCTAGGACTTGGTCCAGAACCCACCAAGATTGGAATTTTTCCCTAGGCATTTAGAGAAAACAGTTGGGCAGACAAAAAAAAATCAAGATAAAGTCTAACATCTACTCAGTGTCTGTGACATGCTGTATCATGAACTATTTCCTATCTGATTAGCAAGTTCCCAAATCAGTGTAAAAAACGCAGACAGAGAGTTGATATCTAAACCTTCTCTCCCCTTTCCAAGCTGTAAGCAGGTAAGGAACACAACCTTCTAGTTTGCAGCCCCCTTACCAGGACAGTCACAGGAGTTCACTAGAGAAAACCCTCACATTTCTTTCCTCTCCCTTCCCTTTAAAGTAATTTTTTGGCAAGGGCATAACATGAGTGATTACAAG